>JARQOD010000007.1:154134547-154201382 GCA_033576555.1 Oophaga sylvatica
CCCACACACACACACAACCCACTCACACGCAGACAACACAGATACACAACCCACATCGACACACAGCAGACAACCCACACACACCACACAGAGAGACACAACCCACACAAACACAAGCCACTCACACGCAGACACACACAGACACAACCCACACAGTCAACACAGAGACACAACCCACACATACAACAGACAACCCACACATCACACAGAGACAACCCACACAGACACACAACCCACAAAACACCAGACACAACCCACACACACGCAGACACAAACACAGACACAACCCCACACACACTCCTCTGAGCTACAGGGGTGGAGGCTGGTGTACATGTGCAGCTTTCCCTGCTCACAGCAGCTGAGCCCCACCCCACTCTCTCTGCCGTGACTGCCCAGCAGGAGATCTGTCAGCTTGTGGATTGGAGCCGCTTCTCCTCGGTATCTTCCAGTACAGGTAGCTCCTCTGATCTTATTTCCTGGTTCTCACTTCTTCACTTCAAAGACGCGCCATGTAGGAGGACAGGAGCACTGGCCAATCAGCTCTTCTGTCAGTGATGTGAGAGCGTTCATTGGCCAGTGTTCTCCTGCAGGACACCTCCCCTCTCTGAGTTGCTGAATCTGGAGGTAAAAGCCCCGCCACCCCCCATACCCATAATCATTGAAGTGCATATTCCCCAGTATGCAGTGGCACAGCTGGAGATAGCAGGATCTCAGGGAGAGAAGAGCTGCCAAATGCCAGCACAAGCCAGCATTTCAAAGAACGGCCCCGCAGATGCAGCCCCCATTTTTTATCAGCAGGTGGCGCCGCCTGAGGCAACCGACTCAAGTTGCCACATGATAGGTGCACCCCTGCGACCTGGAGACCATAAAACAACATATGGAACACATTAATGATTTGGAGCTGAAATGTGAAGATTATCAAAATAGATCACGCAGAGGCAACCTGCATATACGTGGTCTCCCTGAAACCATCCTTGGACTTAAAGACACAGCAACTGCTTTATTTACAGCACTGCTTCCACAAATGGATCCGGCCATGCTGCACATAACCGGGATTCACAGAGCTTTAGGAAGACTAAGATCAGGCGATGTCCCCAGGGATGTGGTGCTGAAGCTACACTGCAAAGAGTCTAGAGACTTAATATTGGCTGCGGCACGGGACTCTCCAGCTCTCCCCGGTTTACCGGATTCAGTTCACCTCTATGCAGATATTGCTCCTGCTACACTAGAAGGAGAGCTCTCAGACCAATTACTTCAGCCTTGCAAGCCGCACGAATAAAATATCGATGGGGTTTCCCCTTTGCTCTATCCTTTTCCTATAACAATAAGTCTTTTATCTGTCGCTCCCTGGATGAAGGAAAACATGTCCTCGAAATGGCAGGCATCCCATTCTCAGATATTGCACCACCGTTACCACCACGGAAGTTGAGGCCTGCCAGAGAGTGGACACAAACAAGTCCCTAGAGCAACAAGTAGTCTTAGCACGAATATTATCTTGCTGAATTCTGGTCTGCTGGCGGATACCTCTAATTGAATGTTCAGTGACTCCCATGTCTGACAGTTCAGATATTTGAGTCAGATCCGAGGATATGGCCTTTGTCTTTTCCAAGTTAATTTTACATGAACAATTTGGTCTTTGTCCCCATTAAAGTAAATGGACGGGTTGGGGGGGGTGTTCTGTGGGACGTTATAGTTATAATTTTTGAATGATTTAACCCCTTAACGACCAAGCCATTTTGTAGGTTAAAGACCAGGCCAATTTTTACACTTCTGACCACTGTCACTTTATGTCCTTATAACTCTGGAACGCTTCAACGGATCTTGGCGATTCTGAGACTGTATTCTCATGACATATTGTACTTCATGATAGTGGTAAAATTTCTTCAATATAACTTGCGTTTATTTATGAAAAAAAACGGAAATATGGCAAAAATTTTGCAAATTTTGCAAATTTCAAACTTTTAATTTTTATGCCATTAAATCTGAGAGGTATGTCACAACAAATAGTTAATAAATAACATTTCCCAGATGTCTACTTTACATCAGCACAATTTTGGAAACAAAATTTTTTTTTGTTAGGAAGTTATAAGTGTTAAAAGTTGACCAGCAATTTCTCATTTTTACAACAAAATTTACAAAACCATTTTTTTTAGGGACCACCTCCTATTTGAAGTGAATTTGAGGGGTCAATATGACAGAAAATACCCAAAAGTGACACCATTCTAAAAACTGCACCCCTCAAGGTGTTCAAAGCCACATTCAAGAAGTTTATTAACCCTTTAGGTACTTCACAAGAATTGAAGCAATGTGGAAGGAAAAAATGAACATTTAACTTTTTTTCCCAAAATTTTTCTTTCGACACAATTTTTTAAAATTTTGTCAAGGGTATCAGTAGAAAATGAACCACAAAATTTGTTGTACAATTTCTCCTGAGTACGCTGATACCCCATGTGTGGGGGTAAACCACTATTTGGGCGCATGGCAGAGCTCGGAAGGGAAGCAGTGCCATTTGACTTTTTTGGCTGGAATTGAGATTGGACACCATGTCGCATTTGGAGAGTCCCTGTTTGCCTAAACAGTGGAAACCCCCCACAAGTGACCCCATTCTGGAAACTAGACCCCCAAGGAGCTTATCTAGATGTGTGGTGAGAGCTTTGAACCCCCAAGAGCTTCACAGAAGGTTATAACGTAGAGCAGTAAAATTAAAAAATCATATCTTTTCCACAAAAATGATCTTTCCACCCCCAATTTTTATTTTCCAAAGGGTAACAGGACCCAAAAGTTATTGTGCAATTTATCCTAAGTACGCTGATACCCCATATGTGGGGGTAAACCACTATTTTGACGCATGGCAGAGCTCGGAAGGGAAGGAGCGCCTTTTTCAAATGCAGACTTTGATGGAATGGTCTGCGGGTGTCATGTCATGTTTGGAGAGCCCGTGATGTGCCTAAACAGTAGAAACCCCCACAAGTGACTCCATTTTGGAAACTAGACCCCCCAAGGAACTTATCTAGATGTGTGGTGAGCACTTTGAACCCCCAAGTGCTTCACAGAAGTTTATAACGTAGAGCCGTGAAAATAAAAAAATCATATTTTTTTCCCACAAAAATAATCTTTGCCCCCAAATTTTTATTTTTATAAGGGTAACAGGAGAAATAGGACCCCAAAAGCTATTGTGCAATTTGTCCTGAGTACGCTGATACCCATATGTGGGGGAACAACTATTTTGACGCATGGCAGAGCTCGGAAGGGAAGGAGCACCGTTTTAAAATGCAGACTTTGATGGAATGGTCTGCAGGTGTCATGTCGCGCTTGGAGAGCCCCTGATGTGCCTAAACAGTAGAAACCCCCCACAAATGACCCTATTTTGCAAACTAGAACCCTAAGGAACTTATCTAGATGTGTGGTCAGCACTTTGAACCCCCAAGGGCTTCACAGACGTTTATAACGTAGAGCCGTGAAAATAAAAAAATCATATTTTTTCCCACAAAATGACCTTTTTGCCCCCAAATTTTTATTTTTATAAGGGTAACAGGAGAAATAGGCCCCCAAAAGTTGAAGTGCATTTTGTCCTGAGTACGCTGATACCCCATATGTGGGGGGGAACCACTGTGATCGCCTTACTGCGATCTTTGGGAGGCAGAATGAACAAATCCACAAAAGGTGAAGAATTGGTTTTCTTTTTTACGCCGTTCCTCGTGCAGTATTAGTGATTAGGTGACTGTATTCCTCGGGTCGGTGCGATTACGGCGATACCAGATTTATACCCTTTTTCATGTTTAGCTTCTGTCACACTCTAAAAGACGCTTTTTTTTTTGAATAATTGTAAGAAATTTTTGCATCGCCGTATTTTGAGCTATAATTTTTCCATATTTCGTCCGACAGAGTTATCTGTGGGCTTATTTTTTGCGGGACGAGCTGACATTTTTATTGGTACCATATTCGGGCACACAACGTTTTTTGATCGCTTCCTATTCCGATTTTTGTGGAAGCAGAATGAACAAAAACCAGCAATTCAGGAATTGTGTTTTTTTTTTTTTTCCTCCGTTCCGCGTGTGGTAAAATTGATAAAGCAGCTTTATTCTTCGGGTCACTATGATTACAGCGATACCTCATTTATATATTTTTTTATGTTTTGGTGTTTTTTACACAATAAAAATTTTTATAGAAAAAAATTATTTTTGCATCAGTTTATTCCGCAAGCTATAACTTTTTTATTTTTTCGCTGATGATGCTGTATAGTGGCTTGTTTTTTTGCGGGACAAGATGACGTTTTCAGAGGTACCATAATTATTTATATCCCACTTTTTGATCGCGTGTTATTGCACTTTTTCCAAGCGGTATGATGATACCGCGTGGAAAAAGTATAATTTACTACTTTTTTGTGTTTTTTTTTTACGGCTTTCACTGATGGGGTTAACTAGGGTTACGCTTTTATAGATGGGATTTTTATGGACGCAGCGATACCAAACGTGTATTTTTTTTGTTTTTGTTATTACATAAAAATGTGTATTTTTTAGGGGATTTTTTTTAAATTATTTTTTAATATTTTTTTTTACATTTTTTTTTAAAAAATGCTTTTTTTTAACTTGTCCCTTTATGGGACTTTCACTTTTTTACTTTTTATTGCAGTTACAATGCATTGCAATGCTCCAGCATTGCAATGCATTGCAACTGTAGTGAAAGCTGCTGTGACCATGATCACAGCAGCTTTCCGTAGCTAGATGACCCGGAGGTTGTCATGACAACCCCCGGGTCATCAAGGCAGAGATCGGGCCCTGCAAATACATTGCAGGGCGCCGATCTGAGGCAGAGGGAGCTCCCGACCCTCTGCCTCCCCCTGAGCGCTACGATCGCGCTTGATCGCAGCAGTCAGGGGGTTAACAGCCAGGGGCGGTGGGGGCGCCGCTCCTGGCTGTCAGTGCAGGAAGCTTGGCTACTGCAGCACCAAGCTCCTGCACTGATCGCGCTGGAGATGCTGAAATTTCAGCATCTCCTGCGCGATCGCTGCTGTGTTTGGTCAGTCAGATTGACTGACCAATCACAGCGCTGTAGGTGCTGGGACCGACGGCAAAGGTCCCCGCACCGCTTGCTGTGCCTGTCAGCTGTCGGCACTGAACTACCACTTGCCATGACGGACTGTGCACGTCAATGGACATTAAGGGGTTAAGGTATAACTCCGCAAATGCGGTCAGTGCATAACTATCCATGGGGCTCGATTATTATAGATGATAATAGTTGAGTTTGGTTATGAATCTCATGGGCATCCTTAATACGATGGGGTTTGGCTCTCAGAGTTTATCTATGTGGCCTTACTTTAGTGATTTCTGGATTACCCCCATAATATAGGTCTCCAGTTCACTATGTTTACCGGGTTATTTGCCCGTTTGAGTGTAATTGTATGTTTTTTGTTGATTGTCTTTGTCTATCCTCCCTCCCTCTTTCCCACATATTTTCTTTATCCACACTAGCCAGGGCCCATGACCCCTCGTCGGGCCACGTCTTGGGGCCGGTGCACATGGGAGAAGCACAGAGGATCAGCCCTGTTACAGCGAAATGAATCGTTCTTCTCATGTGTAAGGTATTATCTCATAATGAAGTTTCTGATAAAAGGGAAGGAAAGGAAGAAAGCGCACCGATCTAAATGTAAATGTATAATTAGATCGTAGGTGAATATAGGTGGCACTCACCTTTTGTAAATCTTGATAACTTGCATGTAGGTCACTTAGGACCATTAGGTGTTCAAAGGTGGATTTCTTCTGTGGTCGGTATGCTGCAAATCCCTGGTAGCTATTATGTCACTCAGACCAAGTAACCATAGGAATGCTATCCAATAAACTTTTTACCAGGCAATTTGCGCTCCCGTAGGTGTAAAATCCAAGGCTTCTTATTATCCAAAAAAGGTTTTTATTATTTATCAAGAAAAAGTACATACAACTCGTTTCGACAATATAAAATGTCTTCATCAGGTATATTGTGATACGCATTGTATGTACTTTTTCTTGATAAATACTAAAAACCTTTTTTGGATAATAAGAAGCCTTGGATCCTACAACTACGGGAGCGCAAATTGCCTGGTAAAAAGTTTATTGGATTATCTCATAATGTGAGGGGATTTAATTGTGATAGTTATTAAGGTTGAAGGAAGACTTTAAGTCCATCTAGTTCAACTCATATCCTATCCTAACCTGCCCTAACATGTTGATCCAGAGGAAGGCAAAAAAAACCCAAGTGGCAAACAGTAAGCTTCACATTGGGGAAAAAAATTCCTTCCCGACTCCACATAAGGCAATCAGACTAGCTCCCTGGATCAACGCTGTATCTAGGAAACTAGTGAATAAAGCCTGTAATATTATACTTTTCAAGAAAGGCATCCAGTCCCTTCTTAAATTTTAGTAAGGAATCACTCATTACAACATTAGACGGCAGAGAGTTCCATAGTCTCACTGCTCTTGCAGTAAAGAATCTGCGTCTGTGATTATGGCTAAACCTTCTTTCCTCCAGACGTAGAGGATGACCCCTTGTCCCCGTCACAGGTCTAAGAGTAAAAAGATCATTAGAAAGGTCTTTGTACTGTCCCCTCATATATTTATACATTGTAATAAGATCACCCCTAAGCCTTCGTTTTTCCAAACTAAATAACCCCAAGTGTAATAACCTTTCTTGGTATTGCAGACCCCCCAGTTCTCTAATAACCTTGGTCGCTCTTCTCTGCACCCGCTCCAGTTCAGCTGTGTCTTTCTTATACACCGGAGAACAGAACTGCACACAGTATTCTAAGTGTGGTCGCACCAGTGACTTGTATAGAGGTAAAATTATGTTCTCCTCATGAGCATCTATGCCTCTTTTAATGCATCCCATTATTTTATTTGCCTTGGCAGCAGCTGCCTGACATTGGCCACTAAATGTGAGTTTGTCGTCCACCCATACACCCAGGTCTTTTTCAGTGACAGTTTTGCCCAGTGTTTTACAATTAAGCACATAATTATACATCTTATTTGTTCTACCCAAGTGCATGACCTTACATTTATCCCCATTAAAGCTCATTTGCCATTTATAAGCCCAAGCCTCTAGTTTACATAAATCCTCCTGTAATATAAAATTGTCCTCCTCTGTATTTATTACCCTGCAGAGTTTAGTGTCATCTGCAAATATTGAAATACTACTCTGTATGCCCCCTACAAGGTCATTAATAAATATGTTAAAGAGAAGCGGCCCCAATACTGACCCCTGTGGTACCCCACTGCTAACCGTGACCCAGTCCGAGTGTGCTCCATTAACAACCACCCTTTGTTTTCTATCCATGAGCCAGTTCTTAACCCACTTACACATATTTTCCCCTATCCCCATTGTTCTCATTTTATGTATCAACCTTTTGTGTGGCACAAGCCCCTATCAAACGTAAAAAGGCTTGTTTGGACTATAAAAAACAAAACCCCGACATTATCTGTCTCCATGAGACTCACTTTTCTAAATCTTCATGCCCAAAATATTTTGACTCTGCTTACTCATGAACTTTCACGTCTTCGGGGCTGAACAAGACAAAAGGAGTAGCTATTTTTCTGAAGAACAACTTTCCACTCCAAATCACCAACTCCATTATAGACGAAGGGGGAAGATTTATAATACTGTTGGGTTCCATCCAGGGACAAAATATTTGTGTGGTGAACAGTTACCTTCCCTGCTTCATCGCAACTCTAAACTTGACCTACTCACGTTTCACCACTTACTTTGGTATGGAGATTTTAATTTTACCTTAAACCCAATACTAGACAGCAACGCTGTAAGACGCTTCGACATCACTAAGACTGAGAGGAAAAAGATTCTCCTCCTTATGAAAGAACACTGTATTGTGGATATATGGAGGGAACTAAATGGGAATAACAGGGAATACACATACTTCTCCCCACCACATAAAACATACTCCAGAATTGATCTCCAGATGACGAAAGCTAATTCACTCACAACAGTTTAATATTCATGCCATCTACATGCAGCTTGGTCTGATCACGACGCCACCATTTCGGTTTTTAAATTTGATGTTACTACTTCAGGGCTGTATAGATGGAGGCTAAATGAATCCCTATTAACTGACCCAGTAACTGTAAATACAATTAAAGGAGATATAACCAAATATTTTGAAATTAACACCACAAACGAATCCTTCCCCGGGAGAATCTGGCTAGCACATAAAAAGTACATCACTGGCTCCTTAATTAAATTAACGGCTACCAAAAAAAAAGGCCAGAACGGACCTCCAAACCAGATTAGAAAACAAACTTGCAAAGTTAGAATAGGCAAATCAAATGTCCACCTCACTATCTCTCTAAACAAATCCAGGTAACAAAGCTCCAACTGGACGCTATACTTACCGCTAGGACGGAAAGAGCTCTGACCTGGACCAAAGCCACTTTTTATAAATATGCCAACAAACCCAGTAGAATGCTAGCATGTAAACTACACGCAAGAGAATAATTTAATACTATTTTCTCCATAAAAGACTCTACGGGTAAGCTGTCGGCACATCCGGACACCATCTAAAAAACATTTCATAATTGTTATCAGAATCTATACTCTACACCACTGTTACCCCACCTCAACTCATGCATAATTTTTTGCACGATCTTCAACTACCCAAAATCTCAGAACCAAAGGCCCAGCAACTTCACTCAGATATCTCTGCAGAAGAAATAACTTTGGCTATTAAAAATCTAAAAAAAAAAGGAAAAGCCCCCGGACCCGATGGCCGCATATTATAAAAAATTTAATGAGATCCTAACACCTGTTTTTGTGATGCTTTTCTACATGGCTCACAAATGTCCCCAGAATTCTTTGTCGCCCATGTTACTGTAATACCCAAACCTAAAAGAGACCATCTCTCCACTAAGAATTATAGGCCCATCTCCTTATTAAACATAGATTTAAAAATTTTCACAGCAATTTTCACCAACAGACTAAATGATCCACAGCCTGCCCTTATCCATCGAGACCAGGTAGGATTTATACCAACGAGACAGGCCCCGGATAACATCCGACGTAACCTCAATGTCATTCACATGGCAAACCTACGCAAAGAACAGCTATTACTCCTTGCCTTAGACATTGAAAAGGCCTTTGACTCGTTGTCATGGACTTATTTGTTTACAGTCCTCTCTAAATTTGGCTTTACCCTCTAACTCATTTAGTGCCTTAAACTATTATAT
The DNA here is from genome assembly GCA_033576555.1 of Oophaga sylvatica. Classification (NCBI taxonomy): domain Eukaryota; kingdom Metazoa; phylum Chordata; class Amphibia; order Anura; family Dendrobatidae; genus Oophaga; species Oophaga sylvatica. The sequence goes on from JARQOD010000007.1 coordinate 154,143,751, forward strand.
GATCGTCCCACAGCATATTTAAAACTCCCAACAACATGCCCCACACCTATAATAATTCAACGTGGCATTAGGCAGGGCTGCCCGCTCTCCCGGGCCCTTTTTGCATTAGCTATGGAACCCCTGGCTCGGGCCATTAGGACGAATCTGCACATAACAGGATTGACAAATTTGGGCGATCAATACAGTTAGTCTCTTCGCAGACGATCTCCTTTTGACTATTACCAACCCCCATACTACTCTCCCTAATTTATTCTCGTTTCTCCATGAATTTGAAGACATTTCGGGGCTCAAAATTAATATTGAAAAATCTGAAGCTCATTTTATGAACACCCCAAAAGACATACAAGACAATATCACCTCTCATTTCAAATTTACGAGAAAAGAACATTACCTAACTTATCTAGGAGATAATTTAACAACAAATAGGTCGACCCACTTTAAGTGGAATTATGCACCACTTATTCAGAGCTTCCAAAAGGATTTGACAAGATGATCCTCAAGGAATTTATCCTGGCTGGGTAGACTACATACAATAAAAATGGTATGTCTACCTCGATTCTTATACCTTTTTCGATCCCTACCAATAGCAATACGACCAGGACATTTTTGAACTTACACTCCGCTATTACTAGATTCATGTGGCAGGGAAAGAAAGCTAGGATTTCACAAAAAGTAATGTTTTTTCATAGAAGACTAGGGAGTGTATCACTTCCAAATTTTGCCCTTTATTTTAAATCCCCCAAACAGCGCAATTGACAAACATCTGTTCCCAAAATAATAAACCAAGATGGGTTCATTTAGGGTCACATTTTATCAAACCATTTTCATTACCAGGCCTGATGTGGTCTACAGAAAAAATTCCAAAAGGTATAATTTTAATGGCTCCTTTTACAGCCCATTCTCTTATTCTTTGGAGGAAAGCTAGATTCAAATATAAGCTACAATCTGAGCCTTCTCCTTTGACCTCCATCATGTGCAACCCAATGTCCCTACCGGGCCTCAATACAAGCATGTTTGCATGGTGGATAATACGAGGGATCACTACATTAAAGCATTTGTGCTCTCCATTTAATATTTTACTAGACAGACCTGAATTTATTTGAAAATACAAACCCCCAGTTGGAGAGACCATGTGTATAAACCAGGTCCTCCACTTTGCCAACAGTCTTCTCCCAAGCAAAAACCCTCTACGTGTGCATTAACCCCTTTTGTCCCCTTTAGTCCCTTTGGTCACATCGCGCTGTTCTGAGGGCCTCAGGGGAGCACGCAGGGAGCGTCCAGCTGATCGCTTGGACGTACTATCCCATCCATAGTCAGATTGTCATGGGTTTTATGGATGGGATAGTACGTCCAATGGCAGAGAGGGGTTAAAACTCTGGAATGCTTCAACGGATCTTCGCGATTCTGAGATTGTTCTCGTGACATATTGTACTTATTGTATTGTATTGTACATGATAGTGGTAAAAATTTTTCTATATAACTTGCGTGCATTTATGAAAAAAACGTAAATATGGAATTGCAAATTTTGCAATTTTCAAACTTTGAATTTTTATTCCCTCAAATCAGAGAGATATGTCACACAAAATAGTTACTAAATAACATTTTCCGCATGTCTACTTTACATCAGCACAATTTTGGAACCAAAATTTTTTTTTGTTAGGAAGTTATAAGGGTTAAAAGTTGACCAGCGATTTCTCATTTTTACAACAAAACTTACAAAACCATTTTTTTAGGGACCACCTCACATTTGAAGTCACTTTGAGGGGTCTATATGACAGAAAATACCCAAAAAGTGATACCATTCTAAAACCTGCACCCTCAAGGTACTCAAAACCACATTCAAGAAGTTTATTAACCCTTCAGTTGCTTCACAGGAGCTGAAGCAACGTGGAAGGAAAAAATGAAAATTTAACTTTTCAGTCACAAAAATGATCTTTAACAAACATTTTTTTTTTTTCACAAGTGTTAAAGGAGAAAATGGACAGAAAAAGTTGTTGTGTAATTTCTCCTGAGTACGCCGATACCCCATATGTGGGGGAAAACCAAAATTGGCTGGAAATGAGATTGGATGCCATGTCGCGTTTGGAGAGCCCCTGATGTGCCTAAACAGTGGAAACCCCCCACAAGTGACACCATTTTGGAAACTAGACCCCTCAAGGAACTTATCTAGATCTGTTGTAAGCACTTTGAAGCCCCAAGTGTTTCACTAAAGTTTATAATGCCTGGGTGTGAAAAAAAAAAATTCCACAAAAATGATTTTTTAGTCCCCAATTCTTGATTTTTCCCAAGGAAATTGGACCCCAAAAGTTGTTGTCCAATTTGTCCTGAGTACGCTGATACCCATTATGTGGGGGGGAACTGTTTGGGCACACGGCAGGGCTCGGAAAGGAAGTAATGACGTTTTGGAATGCATACTTTGATGGTTGTCATGTTTAGTTTGCAGAGCCCCTGATGTGCCTAAACAGTGGAAACCCCCACAAGTGACCCCATTTTGGAAACTAGACCCCCTAAGGAACATATGTAGATCTGTGGTGAGCAATTTGAACTCCTAAGTGCTTCACAGAAGTTTATAATGCCCGGGAATGAAAATAAAAAATCCTATTTTTTTCCCACAAAACTACTCTGGATAAGTTTGAAGTGGAGATGATTGCAAAGAAACGTAAAAATTCCACAGGGATCGCTCTGACTTTGATAGCCATACTGCATTTAAATGGAAACATTTTGGCAATAAACGTTTTATTGACCGTACAGCTGCCACCTCAACTGCCCCTCCCACGGTTCTTCTTCCTGGTACTACCAGTGCTAGTGATTTTTTATCCTTGGGGGAAGCGATCTGATCGGAGGACATGACGTGGGGGCAAACACAAGTACACTAAGAAAAAGAACTGCCTTTTACAATGGTCCAAAGTCTCCCTTTCGTCAGTCCTACAGGACCCGACACAGATGAACGCTTCTCCTGTGCTTCCTTCCCAAGGCCAGGACTCACAATCCACCTCTATGTCCCAACAGGTAATCAACCTCTCTGAGCACATTTTGTCTGCCGCTGAAATTTCTTTTTTACAGAAGGTCCTCACTTTTTCTCCTTCCAAGGCATTAGACAAATTTGTCTTGATCAAAGATTTGTTTTTGTTTTGTCGCAAATTAGTCTTGCAGGCCATCCATCACAAACCTGAAATGGCAAATAACCTGGGGACTGAGGAAAGACAGGCCCTTCAAGATCTTTTTGACCTGCTACAAGAGAACAAAGGTGGACCAGGTAAGAGGCTATTCCCTTACAGGAACAAATCATTGGCCTCTCCCCCCTTTTCCTTTATTCCTGCCATTAAAATTTTCTTTGAACTCTCCAAGGGACATCTTGCGGTTGCCATCTGCTTTTGGGGCCCTGGCGAACCTCACATCTAGTGAAAAGAGGGCTCTCACTTCCCTTAAAAGTAACAAGGACATTGTGATCAAGGAGGCAGATAAGTGTGAGAATGTGGTTCAGTGGCCTGTCCATCTTTATATTCAGGAAGCGCAAAGACAATTAAACAAGAAATTTTACATCAAATTGCCTTCCGATCCAACCCAGGTCTTTACGGATAAATTTGATTCCTTAATATGCTGTGCTTTTGATTACAGCATTATCAACAACAATTCCAAAAAATACCTTCAGGTTGAGTTCCCGGTCATTTCCACCTTCTATCTGATTCCCAAAGTCCACAAAAGTCCCGACTATGCCCCCTGGATGCCCAATAGTGTCCAGTATTGGCAGTCTTTGCGAAAAAGCTAACATCTACGTTGATTTCTTTTTCCAACCGATTGTCTCTGCTTTACCATCTTATATCAGGGACTCAGCTCACTTTATTCGTGCTTGCCGCAACATTTCAAGCGGGGAACAGACTCTATTGGTTACCTGTGATGTCGAGTCCCTCTATTCAAACATCAGCCACACTGATGGCCTGGGTGCAGTCAGTTACTTCTCGAATAGGCAAAGTACTTCGGACTGTTTACATGACTCTTTTCTGATCGATCTTCTTGAATTTATTTTACATCACAATTACTTTCTATTTGATTGATCTTCTTTTCCGGCAGGTATCAGGAGAGGCGATGATACGTCCAGCAGTGGCATCGATTTATTGACGATGTCTTCTTCACATGGACTGGTACAGAACAGGAGTGTCGTGACTTTCTTCAGGAATTGAACTGTAATAACCTTAACATTACAGTATTTTGACATATACTTTTTCCCTTTCCTCAGTCACCTTTTTGGACCTAAAGGTTACCACTCGAGAAGATGGTATTGTCATGGACCTTTTTCGCAAGACTACAGCGACTAACAGTCTACTCAGGTACGATAGTTTTTACCCTCTCTACACTAAAAGGGGTATTCCTATTGGTCAATTCCTGAGAACTCGCCGAAATTGCACTCTGGACGAAGACTTTTTTTCACAATGTAGGGCTCTCTCTATTAGGTTCAGACAGCGAGGTTATCCCAGGAGATGCATTTCTACTGCTTTTCAAAGAGCCAAGGGACATAGCCAGGCCTCAATTCTCTCCCCTCAAAATTTTTCTAGGGATAATAACATCAGTTTCATCACAGACTATAAGGTCCAATGGAGCCAGGTGAGAACATTCTCTCGTCCCATTGGGACATTCTAACCCTGGATGCTCAGAATTCTCCTCTTCACCCCGCGTCCACTCATGACGGCCCCCAATCTAGGGGACATCCTGACCCGGAGCCATTTTGTACGCCCCTCAATTAGGCTAAATCGGGATATTGTTTTGAGGGGGTATTTTCCCTGTGGGGATTGTAGCGTCTGTTCTTTTGTACCCATAACTAAAGACTTTTTTTCTAATCCTTTGGATTCTGAGTCTTACCGTTTAATGTCATACTTTAATTGCAAGACTACTAATATTATCTACGCTATTATTTGCCCTTGTAAAAAGGTTTACGTTGGCCACACCTCTCAAGAATTTAGGAAAAGGGCACAGAAGCACCTGTCTACAATACACCTGGCGCCTTCTGATATTAGGAAAGGTAAGACCTTAACTCCGGTGGCTTCCCACTTTCTAACTGAACATGGCGGTTCTAGTGTTAATATCCGATTTTTTTGTCTACAGAGGATCCACTGTAATGCCAGAAGTGGCAACCTCAAGAAACTTTTACTCCAAACGGAATCTCAGTGGATTTTTAATCTACGGAGTCTTACACCCGATGGCCTCAACGAGGAGCTCTTATTTACAAGTTTCCTGGGATGACACCTCGTCCGACTGTCTCTTATCCTTGACCACGTGACAGACTTCACCTGCTGTCCATTTATCTTCTTTGGACTGCTATATACCAACTGCTTCTAGGATTTTCCTACTGAGTACTCCTTGAGACAAGTGGATGTTTTAGACTATTATTGATGCATTGTGTGTTTTCACTCTTTGCACTATATGAGCCCATTATGGTTGGGGGTTGGCCATTACTTATGATCTGGACAGACTGGGCAACTTTCCCTTTTTCCATTCTCTTGTGAGTGTAATGGGTTTCCCATAACGGATATTTGTATGATCAAACAGCTCTATGCCTTACTTTAACCAACAAATTTTCCCATAAATATATCATGCTCAGTGTAATTTTTCTGCTTTCTACTTCCATGTTGGCATCATGTCCCACAGTTATGGGTTTACCTCATTCATAATAAATTTTCTAGCAGCACTTTTTTGTCATGTTTCATATATTTAGTGGGCCTTACCTATTACACACCTTTTTTTTCTTTGGTCTTGATCATTTTACTATTTGACTATGGTTTTCCTTCACATCGATTTATGTGTAGGTGGCCATAATCATATCCTTTGGGGTTCTGTTCCTGCTATTATACGGGTTTCTGATTATACCCATTATGACTACTATGTCTCCTTTCTGTTATCCCCCCACTTCATCCACACATGCCGACACCATTGATTGTGTTCGTGCCTGCGCATTATGCAGGCTCCTTTAGCTCTCTCCAAAGGTTTTTTGCTTCATCACGCAGGTGCCGTCTTCTGACCTGGCATGATTGGTGGCCACGCCAACGCATTGGGCAGTTGTTTTGGTATTCTCGGTCCCTGCAATATCTTGCAGGCGCTGTCTTCACATCGGCGTCATAGGCTTAGATGGACACCGCTGATTATGCCCGTGCTCACTACCTCTGGAGCCCTACTCATTGGCTCTTGTTCTCATGCTACATCATACATGTTTGTTTTTGTTTTTTTTGTCCACGTGATTCATTCTCTCACACCTGCTATTGCCTATGATGATATCCTTCCTCCTTTCAGTAACCTATTTATGGCGCATGCACTTATCCTGGCCAGGATAACTCCTTTTGGTATGTATCATCTTGGTTTTTTCACACACCTTTTAGCTATTTTGCCTATTCCCCTTCCTGACACACTTCCCCTAACGAAGCTGCGGTCTACAGCGATACGCATGGGGTCCCCACATCACCTTGGTTCCGGGACCATTGTCCCTCCTGCCCCGACATCTCTTATGCCATGTTATGTGCCGTCTCATTTGGAGACTTGCTGGCTATTTCTAAGCCTTACAGCCTATTTTGGTGCTATTTTCCATGCAGGTCTTCTCATTACTCACACTTCAGTGAGTTTTTTTTTCCCTCTTTGGGGGATACTTGTTTCTTATGCTCATTAAGGACTCAATGTGGTTGCTCATATTCCACACAGGGCTCTGCTTTCTATAGCCTCCTGGGGACCCCCGGGCTGGTATGATATTTGCATTTATTTTGAGGCTTATATTTATTGCATCATCTCAGGGATTTTCCATGTACCTGTATTTTTCCTACTGTGGTTATTCTATGGGGTTTTTTGCATTGTTGTTTATGGGACCTTCATAATGTGTCTCTTTTAAATGATTTTACTGTGTTTTCCTTGTCTACTAATAAACATAGTTTCATATATCTACACGCATTATTATCCACATATATATTATTGTTTATGGGTGTGCGCTCCCTGTGCATGGATCTTTTTCTTTTTTTTTCACTACATGCCTCTCCCCATGCATATTGCAGCACCCCTGCTATCTCTATCCTTGAGATCAAATGCCCTTCAGTAGTGCCCCGTCTCCCTGTTTTGTTCGCAGCTGATCGCGTATGACGTACTATCCCGTCACTGGGACTTTAGGCCCAGGTCACCTGGACGGGATAGTACGTCATATGTAGGAAAGGGGTTAACGATCCAACGGGAAAAGGAACTATATCCTTAATATACTCAATTCTTAACCCACCCCATGGTGAGAAAAAACTGAAATTTATGATACAATGGGAAGAGGAGATGGGATTCGATCTGCCACTAGAGGACTGGAGATCCTGTTGTGATACGTTATCCAAGGGGAGCCATCAGTCATCCCTTGTAGAGACTTCATTGAAGGTTCTTCATAGGACATATCTTGTTCCAGCCAAACTTCACAGCATATACCCAAATGTATCAGCGCTGTGCTATCGGGGCTGTGACCTTCCGGAAGATATGAAACACATTTGGTGGACTTGTCCAGTGGTCTCGGATCTCTGTCATAGAGTGAAATAATGTGGATCAATTGGCAGGCAGGAAAATTCATTTAGAACCTCCGATTTTTCTCCTTGGGGCAAAACACCCATCTCTTTCTAAAGGTCTCCACAAATTGGAAAACTTCATGGCCACCAAAATTCATAGTGCGGCAAAATGGAAATCCCCAACGCTGTCATTATTACTTGTTAAAGAAAGGATGAACAATATTATGCTCTATGAACGCATTGAAGCTACTAGAAACGACATGTGGGATCAGTTTTTTAAGATTTGGGGGCCATGGATGAATTTAGAATCAAACATGCAAATGAACCAGATTTTGCGCATATCACCATAATATCTCTGGATAGTGGAGGTGGGAAATTGGATCTAGACTTAAAACCAAAGTATATAATCATTATATGGAACACACATAAATAACTACCTGCGCCTCTCACTCATGAAATATGAAGAAATATCCCCACAAATTGAAAAAGACTGCTGGATAAATAGCAATGCAAATGAGACAGAGCTATTAAGTTGGCATGTATACAAGTGTTGGTTTAGAACACTTACTGTCACAACAGCAGAGGGCTGGGTTGAAGAGAAAGATGTCCTGGCTCGGTGTGAGTAGTAGTCGGGCCGCGCGCCCAGAGCAGGCAAGCCAGATGTAACGGGGCAGGGAGCGTCCTCCCTGTTGCTGGAACAACTTAGCTGGACTGGGAAGCGCAGAGTCCGGAAGTACCGCGGCGTCCTCAGGCCACGAGGCGCCGCTAGTACGAGATGAACAGGCCGGGGGCGGGACAAAAAGATGGGTGACGTCACCGTAGTACCGTAGTACAGGAGGCAGGAAGGGTCAAAAACGTTCCAACGCGTTTCGAAACTTCCGGACTCTGCGCTTCCCAGTCCAGCTAAGTTGTTCCAGCAACAGGGAGGACGCTCCCTGCCCCGTTACATCTGGCTTGCCTGCTCTGGGCGCGCGGCCCGACTACTACTCACACCGAGCCAGGACATCTTTCTCTTCAACCCAGCCCTCTGCTGTTGTGACAGTAAGTGTTCTAAACCAACACTTGTATACATGCCAACTTAATAGCTCTGTCTCATTTGCATCGCTATTTATCCAGCAGTCTTTTTCACTTTGTGGGGATATTTCTTCATATTTCATGAGTGAGAGGCGCAGGTAGTTATTTATGTGTGTTTCCTATTAATGTACACCATTCCTTGGGTACTTTCGAGTCGGCACTAGCGCAGCTAGGTTCATGGTGCAGATGAGATCGGAATGAAACACCCATTAAAAGTAGGCTATTGAAAAAGAACTAAAGTTACTTTAATGTACACTGTGGATTTAATGTTCCCCCTCCCTACTGTTTTATCCTTTTGTTGTATTTGTATAACCCTATAGGTTATATGTACGTCAAGATACGTTAAAAATTCCCCTGCGAGGGAATATGTGTCTAAGTACTCTGTTCTCTAAAGTTAAAAAATTCAATAAAACCATTTTGAAATTAAAAATGCATGTTTACTATATTTTCGACTTAGACCTGGATCCTCAGGGAGTGAATTACAGCGTGTAGGGATTATTATGTCTTTATTGCGAAGTGAACCCCAAATCTGGGCATTTTCATTACATCCTGATGATCCTTGTTTGACGTCAGTAGAAGCATTTTTACTGCTATGGGGTTGTTATATGATGATCCTGATCGGGTCACATCAGCTGAGGCAGAGCTCAGACGGCTTAAACAGGGTTCTGGTGATGCTGAGAGGTATTGCACCCTGTTCAGATGATGGTCCGCAGAGGTCAGGTGGAATGACCCAGCGCTCAAGAGTCAGTTTTTAGCAGGTTTGAGTGAAAGGGTTAAAGATGTGCTCATTGCATATCCTGCACCTGCTACTCTGGAAACTGCTATGCAGTTAGCTATCCGTGTGGATAGAAGATTGAGAAACAGGCAGAATGAAGTGAAGGCTCTTATAATGCTGAACCCAGTCTCTCAGGATAGCACCGTCGACAGCGGGGAATCGATGCAACTTGGGGCGATGTCCTTTCGTTCCCAGGAGAGGGAGAGGAGGTTCTCTGAGGGGCTATGCTTGTATTGTGGTAAGGCTGACCATTTTATTAAGCAATGCGAGGTTCGCATAAGGAAGGAAAAGAAAAAAAACACTCCGAACACTCCCGTTCGTATTGCGTTTTTACGTTCCGCAGGAGTATTTTTTTCTGGTAATACCACCTATCATGGTCATTCCATTGATTTTCAGGTAATGGTGGATTGTGGTTCTGCACTTAATTTGATTGATCAACAAATTTCTAGACAAATATAAGTTTGATTCTGAACCATTGTCATCTCCTATTCCTGTTGTGGCGATTGATAACACTCACCAGGAGCACGGTTGCATTTCTCGAAAGGTCACCGGGTTCCCACTTATTGTGAAAAGGGGACATCAGGAGTGTATAGACTTATTTGTACTTGCTAATTTGCCTTTTCCAGTCGTTCTGGGTTTACCCTGGTTAAAAATGCACAATCCTTTGCTGGACTGGTCGTCTAGTACTATAAGGTCCTGGGGTCAGGGGTGTTATGGTAAATGCTGTAATGTTCACATTGCTGCCATTGTGAAGAGGGAGCTACCTGAAGCCATTCAGGATTTCTGGAAGGTATTTTTGGAAGTTGAGTCGCAAGCTCTACCATCCCATAGAGATTACGATTGCGCTATTGAGTTCGTCCCAGGTGCTACACTCCCTAAGAGTCGTTTATTTAATCTGACGATTCCCGAGAGGGAGGCCTTAAAGGAATACTTACAGACTAGTTTAGCTGCATGTCATATAAGACCCTCTAAGTCCCCTGTGGCTGTAGGATTTTTTTTGTCAAAAAGAAGGATGGAGGCCTTAGGCCGTATGTTGTGAATACTCTGGAGGTGACTTCTGAGCTGAAGCTCCCTCCGGTGGTTGCTAAGGGTAATGAACTAATTACTGAATGGCCTTCAGCTGGCTCTGAATGGTATGATATAAGTGACCTGAGTTCCCATCAGCCTTGCCGGTAATCAATTGTTCTTCTGGTCTTGCTTGGAGCACAGCTTGCTTTCCTGCTCTCATTCAGATAAGTGATTTTCTGTTTATTTTCCTCTGGTTGGATTTTCTCTGCTGGTTTTCTGCTTGCAGTGGACTGCAGCCTGGTCCCCTTTTGGGGTCTGGCGCTGCAATTGTGCTCATTTTGTATTTGCACTTTTGCTCTGTTCCTTTGTCACCTTTTTGCTGAATTGCTGTGTGTTACACCAGAGATCTGACTTAGGTGGTGGAGATCGTGTGATCTCAGGTTTTTTGTTAATCAGAAGTGTTGGTATTTTTGTCAGGGTTTTTTTTGGGTTGCAGTCAGAATTCTTTCCTATACTTTTCATCTAGACAGATTGAGCCTCAGCGTTTGCTCATTCTATTTTCTGTCTGTGTCCGTATTTTCTTCTTGTCTAACCGCCATTACATGTTTGGGCGCTTCCTATTTCTTTGGGGAATCTGCTCCGGGGCAGATAGCTTTCATCTTTCTGCCTTTAGGTGTAGTTATCTCTTCGGCTGTGACGAGGTGTCTAGGATCACCGTAGGTACGCTCCACAGCTACTTCTAGTGTGGTGGTTAGTTTAGGGTACTGCAATTCAATAGTTTCCAGCCTCTCTGGTGTATTACTACTTTTGCTATTTTTGCAATTTCTCCTTAGCTACCGAAACATAACAGCCGTGTCTGGATTTTCGGGAGATTAATAAGATCACTGTGCGCAATCCTTACCCGTTGCCGCTAATTCCGGTTTTGTTTAACCTACTAACCAAAGCTAAGTGGTTCTCTAAGATTGACCTTTGTGGGGCATATAATTTGCTGCGGTGAAGGAGGGTGATGCATGGAAGACAGCCTTTAATACCCCAGAAGGTCATTTTGAGTGTCTAGTGAAGCCTTTTGGCCTTACTAATGCGCCTGCGTTTTTTCAAAATTTCATTAATGACATTCTGAGGCCGCTGATTGGTAGGAGTGTTATTGTTTATTTGGATCTATTAGAACATGTGCACAGCTGGTTAAGGTGGTGCCAAGTTAGGTTCCCAAACCAGGAAATGAGTAAGAATAAAACTAGGCACTCAACTTAATGCTCAAGATGAAAATTTAATGATGGTCCAGATGTGGTCAAACAAGTGGCAGTGGCAAAACGTTTCGGCTATAACTTAGCCTTCATCAGTAGCCAAATAATTTACATAGAAGGGAGGACCTAACAAAATGTGTAAAAAAACAAGGAGAAAAAAAGTATATACAGATGTTGTAATAACACAATTTAGGTATATGAGGTTACATAGAATATTTAAATGGAATAGGTCCACGAGGCATAATCCAATAGACTCATAATAGTGGAGAGAACGTACCGTTCTGGTAAGAAAGTAGAACCAATATCCATGCTCAACCAGTACATATAGAAAACACCTAGGATGTAGAAACGCATTCATTTGAGTGGAAATACAGGTAAATATAACGCCATAGATATACCTGTGGTGAGAGACATACCCTTATAGTCGATTGAAAACCCTGATGAGGGGGGTGTATGAATCAAATAGAGTACCTGTGAGGGATAAAAATCTATTGCCGATTCTGTGAAACGTGCAGCTCTATATATATACACAAATGAGAACTGGCGCTTACCACATACAGTCAAGTGATGCGGAGTTATAGCTGGTATTAGGCGCATGTGAGGATAGTGCCTGTAATCGGTCATAGGGTGAATAAGACTCCTGTTTGGGAATCCAGCCTTAGAAATGCGGGTAATGGGTGCGCTTACCGTTGCTGTGGCAGACGCGGATTATGCCGCTCGTCCGACGGGCTATGTTCGTGCCCGATGTGGATGGCGGCACAATGAGTCTCTGCTTACCCAGTATATGTGCTGCGCCCGGAAGTGAGGGGCGCGCTGTGCCGGCGTGCGTGTCATACGTGTATTTCCGGTGTGATGCATGATGGTCCAGGAAGTATCATGCGTTCCAGGACCTTGCGTTCCAAATAGTATCATGTGGAGCATGATGCCCCTCCTTAGGTAACGCCTTGATTTGATGACGTGATTAGTGCACGGAATTCAGAGTGGCTTCAGTGATGTGACCGTTATAGTGGTTATACTGCAAGGTGGATTGATTCAATACAGAAATGTTCAGTGCCAGTGATAAGTGGTGATCAGTATAGTCGGTTCTGAAAGAAACACAGAGAGTGATCGTTAGCCACATAATAACAGTATCTAAATAAAGGACATGAGATCAAAATCCCTATTTAACCCTTTTGGTGCCAAGGTATCTAATGTGTGGATCCAGAAGGACTCTCTTTTCTTTAATTGTAGTATTCTGTTACCACCTCGTACGAGCAGATCTGGGTACATCCCTTGTGAAAAAACAACTATTTTTATCACAACCTCGGTTAGGCACATTCCCGTGCCTCCATTGTGCCCAATGTGGCAATGTACAAAAGGGCTCCACTATCCATCACCCACACACAGGCAAGAGTTTTCACATTAAGGGGTTCTATACTTGTGAAACATCATTTGCTGTATATTCCATCAAATGTCCCTGTGGGTTATTATATATTGGTGAAACCACCCAATCAGTGCGTGATAGGATTTCTAAACATAAATCCACCATTCGGTGTAAGAATCTACTCCTTCCTATCCCCTATCATTTTCATACACTGGGTCACACCATCTCCCAACTCAAATTTCAAGTTATTGAAACTATTCCTCAACCCAGGAGAGGTGGTAACAGAATACTACAATTAAAGAAAAGAGAGTCCTTCTGGATCCACACATTAGATACCTTGGCACCAAAAGGGTTAAATAGGGATTTTGATCTCATGTCCTTTATTTAGATACTGTTATTATGTGGCTAACGATCACTCTCTGTGTTTCTTTCAGAACCGACTATACTGATCACCACTTATCACTGGCACTGAACATTTCTGTATTGAATCAATCCACCTTGCAGTATAACCACTATAACGGTCACATCACTGAAGCCACTCTGAATTCCGTGCACTAATCACGTCATCAAATCAAGGCGTTACCTAAGGAGGGGCATCATGCTCCACATGATACTATTTGGAACGCAAGGTCCTGGAACGCATGATACTTCCTGGACCATCATGCATCACACCGGAAATACACGTATGACACGCACGCCGGCACAGCGCGCCCCTCACTTCCGGGCGCAGCACATATACTGGGTAAGCAGAGACTCATTGTGCCGCCATCCACATCGGGCACGAACATAGCCCGTCGGACGAGCGGCATAATCCGCGTCTGCCACAGCAACGGTAAGCGCACCCATTACCCGCATTTCTAAGGCTGGATTCCCAAACAGGAGTCTTATTCACCCTATGACCGATTACAGGCACTATCCTCACATGCGCCTAATACCAGCTATAACTCCGCATCACTTGACTGTATGTGGTAAGCGCCAGTTCTCATTTGTGTATATATATAGAGCTGCACGTTTCACAGAATCGGCAATAGATTTTTATCCCTCACAGGTACTCTATTTGATTCATACACCCCCCTCATCAGGGTTTTCAATCGACTATAAGGGTATGTCTCTCACCACAGGTATATCTATGGCGTTATATTTACCTGTATTTCCACTCAAATGAATGCGTTTCTACATCCTAGGTGTTTTCTATATGTACTGGTTGAGCATGGATATTGGTTCTACTTTCTTACCAGAACGGTACGTTCTCTCCACTATTATGAGTCTATTGGATTATGCCTCGTGGACCTATTCCATTTAAATATTCTATGTAACCTCATATACCTAAATTGTGTTATTACAACATCTGTATATACTTTTTTTCTCCTTGTTTTTTTACACATTTTGTTAGGTCCTCCCTTCTATGTAAATTATTTGGCTACTGATGAAGGCTAAGTTATAGCCGAAACGTTTTGCCACTGCCACTTGTTTGACCACATCTGGACCATCATTAAATTTTCATCTTGAGCATGAAGTTGAGTGCCTAGTTTTATTCTTACTCATTGTTTATTTGGATGATATTTTGATCTATTCACCTGATCTGGAGTCGCATTGCCAGAGAGTCAGCGAAGTTCTACAGATTTTGAGTGAAAACACACTCTTTGCTAAATTGGAAAAGTGCGAGTTTGCGGTGCAGAAAATGATTTTTTGGGGTACTTTGTCTCCAGTGATGGGTTTGAGATGGACCCGGTGAAGGTTCATGCAGTACTGGAGTGGCCTAGGCCTGAATGTTTAAAGTCGGTTCAGAGATTTTTAGGGTTTGCTAATTATTATAGAAAATTCATAAAGAAGTTTTCTGTTATCGCTAAACCTATAACTGATCTCACCAAAAAGGGTTCTAATACTGTCCAATGGTCCACTGAGGCTGCTAAGGCTTTTCAGCATCTCAAGGAGAGGTTTAGCTCTGCTCCTGTTTTGATCCAGCCAGATGAGACCAAGACATTTCTGGTAGAGGTTGATGCCTCATCAGTAGGGGTGGGAGCAGTTCTGTCCCAGGAGGGAGAGGATGGGATGCATCCTTGTGCTTTCTTTTCTAAAAAAAATTTCAGAGACTGAGCTCAACTATGATGTTGGGAACCGAGAGTTGCTGGCTATTAAACTCGCGTTTGAGCATTGGCGACATTTTTTGGAGGGGGCTAGACATCCGATACAGGTTTTTACTGATCATAAGAATCTGATATATCTGGATGCTGCTAAACGTTTGAATGCTCGTCAAGCTAGGTGGGCACTGTTTTTTTGCCGGGTTCCATTTCTCCGTAACATATATCCCTGGGACAAAGAATGTTAAAGCGGATGCCTTGTCTCGTAGTTTCTCTCCAGCAGTTAATACTGAGAAGGAGGAATGTATTTTGCAGAGAGGGGTGGTGGCAGAATTGGGTTCTGAGTTGGAAAATAACATCCTAGAAGCCCAGAATTCTGCACCAACAAACACTCCGTATGGTAAATTATTTGTGCCCAAAGCCTTGAGGAGAGCTTTGTTTGCTGAATGTCATGAGTCTCGTTGGCGGGAAATCCAGGGATTTCGGAAACTAGAAAGTTGATCGGTAGAGGGGCGTGGTCTGAACGGGATGTGAGCAGACGTCTGAGGCAGGAGCTCCCGCTCACTATCAGCTACTATATTGATTGCAGCCTTTAAACTCTGGGTCAAATACCCACATTTGTCAGGGGAAACCGCGTCTAGTGCGGGGCATAAAAAGGCTCATATCTGCAGAGCATTGACAGACAGAAAGAGCTCCAGAAGGGCTGTGGGGGAGCCGGAGAGAAGGATCCAAGATGGCGCTGGCCGGAAGGAAACCAGGCCAGTAGAGCTGGAGGAGGCAGGGGAGAACTTCAAGGGGAGCTGATGCCGCAGCGAAGCTCCGAAGATTTGCAAGACAGGTGGATGTGACCCAGAGCCCGGTGGTGATTAATGGGACACAAAACAAGCCTGAGCGGTATGTGGAAAAGGAGGAGATGGAAGAGGAGGGAGCAGATAGCTGTGGAGAGAGCTGTGCAGACACGAAGGAGGATGGAGGGGAATGTGGAGAGACTGAGAGGGACAATGCAACATGCAAAGGAGGGCTTCAGATTCCTGAGGAGCCCACTGTGAAAGATGTGTTTAAGGAGGTTCTTCCCAGTCATACCACTATCACCAATGTGGCTGCACAACTAGGGGTCCTGTTAGGGACGACTAGAGGAGCAGGAATAACCCAAAAATTTCAACTTTGAACAACCCTGACAAAAGTTATGGCCAGTGGTTTGACATAGTGTTTCACATTCATTGGTGCCATTGGGCCTGCTTCAGTTATAACTTAACTTAACTTATAAGTTATGCTTCAGGCGGACATGTCTAAACTGCAGCATTCAATGCATGTGACTAAGGAAAGAGTGGGAGAGGCTGAAAAGCGCATTAGCAATGCTGAGGATTATATAGCAAAAGCCGATGAGGCCACTAAACACGAGTGCTGCGATTTCTGCCATACAAGCGAAAACGGACGACCTTGAGAATAGGTCTAGGCGTAATAATGTGCGGCAGATTGGAGTGCCAGAAAAGACGGAAGGAGCGGCGCCAACAGAGTTTTTTGAAAAATGGCTACCAAACATCATTGGCTCTGACAAGTTGTCCCGCATGTATGCAATTGAAAGGGCCCATCGTGTTCCTACACATCCCCTCCCCCCTGGACGCCCTCCCAGACAAGTGCTGGTTAAGGTCCTGCACTACCGTGACAGAGATGCAATTTTTAGACATGCCAGGGAGCATACGGATCTCAAGATAAACGGCTCCAGGATCTCTATATTTTCTGACTTTTCCATAGAAGTGCAGAAACAAAGGGCCAAATTTGTGAATATCAAGAGGAGGATGAGGGAGCTGGGTGTCACCTACTCGATGTTGTACCCGGCCAAATTGAGAGTGGTCACAGAGGGGGCAGTACAATTTTTACGGAGGATAAGGAGGCACTCAGATGGCTGGACAGCAATGAGCAACACCTGCTCCAGGCAAAATCAAACGACTCAGCGGATTGACGGGGTTGTTCTCCTTTCCTACTGCTGTATTTTTTCGGAGTGATCCGATGGCTTTTGTTTCCTCTTTGGTATTGATACTTTTATTTTCAGGTTTTTTGGGATCGCGTTTATGGATCTCTGCTGGTCGTGAGTCCTTTTCGGAAGAATTGGTAACTGTGGTGACTTAGGCCTCTTTCACAAATCCGTTGTGCGCCTGACGGCGCCCTCCGGCATTTTTTTGTCCAACCGCATCCGGCGAAATGTAATGCCGGATGCGGGTTTTTTTGCATTGACTATCATTAGCGCCGGATGGCGCCTGATGTCAGTGCGTTGTATGTGTTTTTGTCCGGATCCGGCGGAAATGTACATTCCGGCGGCCAGACACAACGCAGCATGTAACGTTTTTATTTTTTGCCGGAGCTGCCTGATGTGCCTGAAGCGGCGCATCAGGCAGCCGCAAACAATAGAAGTCAACGGGACCGGATCAGACTTTTGTGCAATCCGGCAAAAGTCTGATTCGGATTCTGGAAATCGAGGTCTACTACTACTACTACTACTACTTACTACTACTACATTTTCCAGTGTCTCCGGCCATCAGAAACCCTCTTTTTCTGGGTTCAAAAGTTCAGGTCGGATCCAGCAAAAAACTGGATCCGTTGCATCAGTTTTTTTTGTTTCAGCGCCGGATCCGTCCCTTCAGGCATAGGACGGATCATGCCTGATACAAAAAGACGGATGTGTGAAAGAGGCCTTATTGTACTTGGCTGCAATCTACAAGTCATCTGGAAGTCCCAATAGATTGGGATAAGTGGCGTGACTGTTGGATGGGGTTAGCAGACGGTTTTGAATAAAGTGCGCTCTCTCCTTCATATTAGGAGGAAATGGAAAGATGGGATTGGGATTTGTTGGGGGGAAGTTTTTTGTTGTTTGGAGGGAGGGAAAACATATATATAATGTACGTCACTCTGATCACTGTTCTTATGGCTCCAGCTGTACTTGGATGAAAGAATGCGGGGCAATATGTACTGAGGAGGGAAAATGTCAGGAAGAATGAGAGTTGTGAGTTGGAATGTCAGGGGTATGGCGTCTGGTGTGAAACGACAAGCTGTGTTTAAACTTTTGTGTGATGCCAAACCGTCAGTGATTTGCTTGCAGGAAACTCACATGGTTAAAGAGAGAACACATTTTCTTGCTAAGAGATGGGTACAGGCGAGATATCACTCCACACATTCAACATATTCTAGGGGGGTCAGTATTTTCATTTGTGCTGGGGTACATTTTGAGTATCACAAAGTGATTACTGACCAGACGGGTAAATTTGTATGCCTACTTTGTAAATTGTATGGATACTTGATGTGGCTGGTCTCAATATATATTCCACCACCATATTGTGGGAGACTGCTCTACAGAGTTCTAAAGATAATGGATGAAACACTGGGGGTACCTTTTCTGATTATGGGCGATTTTAACAACATTCCAGACACACATTGGGACAGGGGCAGACGGGAGCCGTTGAGACCGGGAGGTAATTGTACACCATTTGGAGCGGTCCTGAAGGAAACGGCTCTGCATGATTTAAGGAGGATTTCACATCCTGGTGTGTATAAGTATTCCTGTTTTTCGGCCTCCTTTGCATCCTTGTCGAGGATTGACCAGGCATTGGGCAATACTCAGATGCTGGGCCTTGTTGGGAAAGTAACATACATGGCTAGAACGATATCTGATCATTCCCCCATGAGTGTGACACTTGAGGGAGTGGGACCTTTGCCTGCTAGAGGGGCATGTGGAGGCTGAACCCATTCTGGTTACAACTTATTGACCAGGATGGACAAATAGGGGGCGATATTAGAGAGTACTTTAGAATTAATGTTGGGACAGCATCAGTTTTGATGGTTTGGGAAGATATGAAGGCTTATTTTAGAGGGCTCTGCATTAAGGAGATATCCCGGGTAAAAGCAGAAACTGGCAGGAAGGATCAGATGTTGATTAGAGAATTGGAAGAAGCAGAGGAGGCACTAATCAATGATCAGTCCCCGGAGGCACAGGGAAGGTTGAAAGAAGCGCAGACTAGAGTGTGTCAGATGGCAATGAAAGCGGCGGAACGCAAGAGAATGTTTCAGAATATTAAATACTTTGAGGGGGACAGAGCGGGCCATCTCCTTTCTAGGATAGTGGCAGCACAGAGGGATTCCACACATATAGCTGCTCTGAGGGGAAGGGATGGGCGTGAGCATATTGGTAGCAGAGCAGTTTTGGAGGTGATGATATTATTTGGATCTTTACAAATCACAGGTGTGGCCAGCGGAGGAGGAGATGGATGGTTATTTGGCGGAAATACAGCTCCCCAGACTCTCGGCGGATGACCAGGAGCCATTTAATTTGGAGGAACTTGATGCCACATTGGCCTCTATGCCTAATGATAAAGCCCCAGGGGTGAATGGGATCCCAGGGGAGGTGTATAAAAAATAGAGAGACACTTCTTCCTGCTTTGCTGGAGATGTATGGTGCCGGTTTGGTGGAGGGGGAGCTGCCACTGTCCATGCGAGAGGCAATAATTGTTGTACTGCCGAAGCAGGGTAAGGATAAGATGGATCCAGCCTCTTATCGTCCAATCTCGCTGTTAACGACAGATGTTAAAATCCTGGCTAAGATGTTGGCTAACCGCCTAAATAAAGTAGTAACGACAATAATACATAGGGATCAATCCGGGTTTATGCCCAATAGTTCTACAGCACATAACCTCAGGCGATTGTTTCTTAATTTGCAGGCAAAGGCGGATAATATGGGTCAGAGGGTTGTGGTGTCTTTAGACGCTGCTAAGGCGTTTGATAGTGTGGAGTGGCGGTATTTGTGGGCGGTCCTGAGGGCTATGGGTTTTGGCGAGAAATTCATAAGTTTGGTGCAGCTGTTATACACATCTCCGAGTGGTAGGGTACGGGTGACTGGCCTTTTGTCTGAGGATTTTTCTTTGTACAGGGGAACACGGCAGGGGTGCCCTTTGTCTCCTCTGCTGTTTGCGATTGCTATAGAGCCTCTGGCAGCAGCGATACGGAGGATAGGATATAAAGGGATATAGATATGGAAGTCATGAAGAGAAGATAGCCTTGTATGCGGATGATGTATTATTTCTGGAAGATGCGCAGGAGTCTTTGAGAGCGGCTATGCATAGCATTACTAAATTTGGGGCTCTTTCGGGACTATCTATTAACTGGGACAAGTCTGTGTTGTTGACTTTGGACGTGGCAGCTTCTCTGACACTTGACCCTGGGATCCCCTTAAGGGTTGTACACGAGTTCAAATATTTGGGTATCGTGGTTTCGGACAAAATAGGGGACAATGTGCAGCTCAACCTGACTCCTTTGCTTGGGAAATTTCAGCAGAAGATTGGGGCTTGGAAGAAACTATTTCTGTCTGTGGCAGGTAGAGTCAATCTGATCAAAATGATCCTTATGCCTCAGCTCCTCTATATACTGCATAATGCTCCAGTATGGTTGGCACAGAGTAAATTCTATAGGATTAATACTCTATTTAGGGATCTGATTTGGAAGGGTGGACGGGCATGCATCAAATTAGAGCATCTGCAGAGATCAAAGGACGAGGGTGGTTTGGCGGTCCCTAACTCCTGGATATATTACACTAGCTATGAACCCGTTCTACGCCCGGGTGGCAAGCATTTTTATAGGTATATGGTCTCCCATGCTGGTATGTGCTGCCCCACTCCTATCCTGGTATGCATGACACCCTCTCATTCCTATCCTGGTATGCATGGTACCCCTCATCCCTATCCTGGTATGTATGGTCCCCTCACCCCCCACCCAAATCTGGTATGCATGGCACCCCATTCCTCCTCCTGGTATGCATGGTCCCTTCATCCCCCAATCCTGGTATGAATGGTACCCCCTCATCCCTATCCTGGTATGCATGGTACCTGCTCATCCATATCCTGGTATTCATGGTTCCCTCACCCCCCAATCCTGGTATGCATGGTCTCCTTAACCCCAATCCCGGTATGCATGGTCCCCTCACCCCCCAATCCTGGTATGCATGGTCACCTCCCACCCAATCCTGGAATGCATGGTCCCCTCACCCACTAATTCTTGTATGAATGGTCCCCTCACCCCCAATTCTGGTATGTATGGTCCCCCCTCATCCCTATCGTATGATGTATGGTACCCTTCACCCCCCAATCCTGGTATGCATGGTCCCCTCATCCCCAATACTGGTATACATAGCACCCCTTACCTCCCAATTCTGGTAGTCATGGTCCCCTCACCCCCCAATCCTGGTATGCATGGCCCCCTCACCCCCAATCCTGGTATGCATGGTCCCCTTATCCCCAATCCTGGTATACATAGCACCCCTCACCCCCCAATTCTGGTAGTCATGGTCTCCTCACCCCCAATCCTGGTATGCATGGTCCCCTCACTCCCAATCCCGGTATGCATGGTCCCCTCATCCCCAATCCTGGTATACATAGCACCCCTTACCTCCCAATTCTGGTAGTCATGGTCCCCTCACCCCCCCAATCCTGGTATGCATGGCCCCCTCACCCCCCAATCCTGGTATGCATGGTCCTCTCACCCCCCATCCTGGTATGCATGGTCCCCTTGCCCACTTCCTGATATGCATGGTCCCCTCATCCCCAATTCTGGTATACATGGTACCCCTTACCTCCCAATTCTGGTATGCATGGTCCCTCACCCCCAATCCTGGTATGCATGGTACCCCTCACCCACCTATCCTGGTATGCATGTTACCCCTCATCCCCCATTCCTGGTATGCATGGCCCCCACCCCACAATACTGGTATGCATGATCCTTTCACACCCCATCCTTGTATGCATGGTCCCCTCACCCCCTTATCCTGGTAAGCATGGTCTCCTCACCCCCAATCCTGATATGCATGGTACCCTCACCCCCCTATCCTGGCATGCATGGTCCCCGGACCTCCCTCTCCCCCCTATCCTGGTATGCATGGTTTTTCTCATCCCCCTATCCTGGTATGCATGGTCCACTCACCCCCCAAACCTGGAATACATGGTCACCTCACCCCCCAATCCTGATATGAATGGTCCCCTCACCACCCCAATCCTGATATGCATGGTCCCCTCACCCCCCAATCCTGATGTGCATGGTCCCCTCACCCCCCAATCCTGATATGCATGGTCCCCTCACCTGATGTTCATGGTCCCCTCACTCCCCAACCCTGATGTGCATGGTCCCCTCAACCCCAATCCTGATGTGCATGGTCCCTTCACCCCCCAATCCTGATGTGCATGGCCCCCTCATCCCCCTATCCTGATATGCATGGTCCACTCACCCCCCAATTCTGATGTGCATGGTCCCCTCACCCCCCAACCCTGATGTGCATGGTCCTCTCACCCCCCAATCCTGATGTGCATGGTCCCCTCACCTCCAATCCTGATGTGCATGGTCCCTTCACCCCCGAATCCTAATGTGCATGGTCCCTTCACCCCCGAATCCTAATGTGCATGGTCCCCTCACCCCCCCAATCCTGATGTGCATGGTCCCCTCACCCCCCCAATCCTGATATGAATGGTCCTCTCACCCCCCAACCCTGATGTGCATGGTCCTCTCACCCCCCAATCCTGATGTGCATGGTCCCCTCACCCCCGAATCCTAATGTGCATGGTCCCCTCACCCCCCCCGAATCCTGATGTGCATGGTCCCCTCACACCCAATCCTGATGTGCATGGCCCCCTCATCCCCCTATCCTGATATGCATGGTCCCCTCACCGCTATTAAACTGCACACATACCCCCAAAAAAACAAACATTTATTCTCACCTTTCTTCCCTGTGCTCCAGCGCTGTTCCGTTCTGCTGGACACCGGGGAGGAGAGCAGCGCCGGAGTACGTGCATGCCCATACCGCGCGGTCCGGCGCCATATTGCTGAAGACACACTGCAAATGTGTCTTCAGCAAAATGGCGACGGATAGCGCTATTGTGCATGCGCGATTCCGACGCGCACTCCCGGTCTCCTGCCCTGGGAGAAGAGAAGCGCCGCGGCAACGCTCCTCCCGGTCAGGTAAGTATGTTAGTATGGCGCCAGAGATCGCGGTATGAATCCAGTACACATACCGCGATCTCCGGCGCCATACAGAATACTCACTGCTGGATGCCTGTTTGTCTGGAGCCAGACTGCGCAGGCGTGTCGCGCTTAAACAGTCTATAAAGGCTTCGGACAGAGGGACGCTTACAGCGTTATATATTACATAGCGTCCCAATGTCAACATATGGTGGGCTGGGGAGCATCTAGCCAAAACACATCAGCTGGGATAATCACTGAATATATAGTGGGGAAGGGTCCATTGTTATCTAGTTTGGAAGCGGGCAGATTTAGATTGAACCCAGAAAATTTCCCAACCATAGTTATGATGGGGAAGGTTTGGCAGAAAATTAAACAGTGGACAGAATTTACGCGATATGTGTCAATTTGGTTTGACCCTAGAATGACGGAGCTGATGAGATTGCGGGGGTTTGGTCAGTGGAGGCGTATTGGTATTTGGTTCGTGTCTCAGTTGTTCGATGGTAGTGTTATTAAAAAGTTTGAAATGCTCAGGAATGAGTTTCCT
Organism: Oophaga sylvatica; assembly: GCA_033576555.1. Lineage (NCBI taxonomy): Eukaryota > Metazoa > Chordata > Amphibia > Anura > Dendrobatidae > Oophaga > Oophaga sylvatica. The sequence continues at coordinate 154,167,340 of JARQOD010000007.1, forward strand.
CTGAGCCAGAATATGTTTTTCCAGTATCTGCAGCTGAGGCATGCCCTAAATAAACAAAACGAAGTGTCACCTGTGGTTCTGCAGTCAGATAGTTTGTTGAATCTCTAGGACCTCGAAGGAACACGAGGGGGTTGACTTGCCTCCTGGGATGTATGGATGATATTGCTACGGACGAATGTGGGAAACTGACTATTGCAAGATTGCTATATGCCGCTAGGAAGCTTATTGAGATGCATTGGTTAGATGAAAAACCACCAGTCAAAAAAAAAGTTTGTGAATAAAATAAACTTTATTGTCCTCATGGAAAAGAATATTTACACTAAGAGAAGTCAATATAAAAAATTTGAAAATGTGTGGGGCGGATGGATGTATTGTCCGGGTGTGGCGTTTGTTGAGTTGTTGCAGAGTAGGCTGGGAGTCAGCTAATTACCTCTGTAGTAACTGTACTTGTGCGGCTGAGCTTTTGTGAAGTGGAGTATAAATTTATCAAGAGGAGATGTACCAGTTTGATAATAAAGGATATTGGGATGGGGTTTGGGGGGGCTAGTTCATGTTAAATGAAAATGTTTCAATCTGCTTTGTAATTTTGGTATCTGTCTGAAGTTCGTGTCAGACTGTACTACATTTTTGATATATGCCTTAATAAAAAGTATTTGATTAAAAAGAAAAAAAGAAAGTTGATCGGTCTAAGTTTCTGGTGGCCAGAGTGGCAAAGAGAAATCATCAAGTCGGTGCGTCGAAGGCCTCACATGCCCCGGCTGCGGGTTGCTGTGCCCTTTGGAGGTTCCTAGTTCGCCATGGATGCATCATGCTATGGATTTAATCACCGATCTCCCAGTCTCTGAGGGTTTTTCTGTCATTTGGGTTGTTGTGGACAGATTTAATAAGAGAATAAGTGGTTAAGGTTGTCAACTCGGCAGCCGTGAGATTAGACATCACCTCGTCCTGGAGAATTAATTCAGTTTTTCATGTATCTTTACTGAAGAAAGTTGACACGCCAGATAAGGAGGCGATGCCGACTGTTCCTCCAGTTGATGAAGACAGCGAGTTTGAAATTTCACGCATTTTAGATTTCAGGTGGCACAGAGGAAGATTGCAGTATCTCGTTCCTGGAAGGGTTTCGGTCCCGACGATAATTCCTGAGTGAAAGTTGAGGACGTCTCGGCTTCAAGGCTGATTAAGGCTTTTCACAGGACATTTTCGAATAAGGCTCGGCCAAGAGGATCCGGAGGATCTTTGTAAAAGGGGAGGTACTGTTAGAATCTATTTAGTTTTGACCATCCGCCATCTTGTTGTGGTTTTCTGGCTGATGGTCTTTTTTCCCTGGTACTGAGTTTTTCTAAGGTCAGGTGATTGTATCACCCTTTATTACCCAGCACCTGCCTCCCAGTCCTTGCTGTACAACAAAAAAAAAATGGAAATTTGGCAAAAATGTCTATTTTCAAACTTTTCATTTGTATGCACTTAAACCAGAGTTACCGTATTTTTCAGAGTATAAGACGCACCTAGGTTTTGGAGGCGAAAAATAGAAAAAAACAAGCAAAATATGTGGTCATGACACACTGTTATGGGGGGGAATCTGCTGCTGACAATGTTACAGGGGTAATGTACCACAATTCTGTACTAATATCCTCCATCTTGGTATGTATATGTCCCCAATCCAAGTATACATGGTCCCACCATCCTGATATATGTGATCACCATCTAGGTATTTTGTGATCTTCCCTTCTTCGCTGTTTGGGGAACGACTCATGGAAAATGAGACGATACGGGCCTCATCAGTTTCATAAGTACTGGGACTCTCACCTTCCTGAGTGCCAAACATTAGGGCCTTGGTGACTACCTCATGAAACTGAAGGAAGGTGCCCATATTTGCCTGCAGAACAAAACAATACAAAAATAATGTACAGTAACATGTGTACAATGTGCAAGGCCACTTTTTGTACCATACTTTAGCTTTTGTCTTGGCACTGTATGGTTTGAGGACCTGAACTGAGATTGACACCCCCATGTACTTATAATCCATGACAAGATCTGGTTTTGGGACATCTGTTGTGGTACCTCGGACAGTGACAAGGGAGCTGTTGTCAGCTCTACTAGTCCCATCCGGCTATGTTGCTGTCACATATAACAGTGACAGCATAAGCCGATGATGCGATAGGAGTCCCATAATCCAGCAACTGTGTTCAAGTGTAAACACAAAACAAAACACATCCATACTCACCAAACAGCTATTCCCCGAATCACTCGATCTCCTGTAATAAAAATAAAATACTAAACCAACACAAGTACTCCTGGTCCGCCGTAGTCCTAAATAACGAATGTCCCATGACGATCTCATGCGTAGAACAGTCACATCGGGGGATGTGACCGCTCTATGGGCCTCCAGTGACACATAGACCAGAGGTGATCCTCCCGCAGTGTATCACTCTGCTGCCATCAGAGTTCACCGGAGTTCGTGCTGTCACTTGCGGCACCGCTGCATGAGAAAATTCTCACACAGCGGGAGTGCTGTAAAGTGAGAGCACGAACTCCAGTGACCTCTCAGTGATACACTGCAGGAGCTATCATATCCTATCAGTGTGTCACCGGAGGCAGGTATAGCAGTCACACCTCCCGATGTGACTGCTCTACACGTGAGATCGTAGTGGGACACTCATTATTTAGGACTACATCGGACCAGGGAATATTTGGGTTGGTTTAGTATTTTATTTTTATTACAGGAGATTGAAGGCTTCGCTGGGATAAGGCGTAATAATAAAAATGGAAAACTGTGTTTAGTGTTATTTGAATAAAGGACTTTATTCTGGCTGTGTCTTTATTTACCATATAACCATATACCATATAGGATTAGTAATGGATAGGTATCTTGTAGACGCCTGTCCATTACTAATACGTGGGCTTGATGTCACTGCACAATACAAAGGTGACATCAACCCCACAAATATGAATCCCACTTGCCACTGCTACAGGGCAACTGCGAAGAGCGAGGCTATAAGATGCGCCATGTCTGGGGTGGCTGAGAGCTGATGTTTTTAGCCTGTGGGGGTGCCAATATGCATCGCCCTTTCCCAGACTACTAATATCAGCCTGCAGCTGTCTGCCTAGCCTTTTCTGGTTCGATTTTACAGGGGGACCCCATGTCAATTTTTTTCTGGGGTTCCCCTGTATAGTATTCAGTAAGGCTAAGCAGACATATGTGTTTATTATATATATATATATATATATATATACACACATACATACATACATACATATACACACAGCTCTGGGAAAAATTAAGAGAACATTGCAAAATTTTCAGTTTGTCTGATTTTTCTCTTTATAAGTATATTTTTGCGTAAAATGTAAAATGCTCTTTTATTCTATAAACTACTGACAACATGTCTCCGAATTTAATTCCAAGCACTAAATTTTGTAATTATTTTCAGAAAATGAGAAATGGTCAAAACAACAAAAAAATGCAGTGCTTGTAGACCTCAAATAATGCTAAGAAAACAAGTTCATAATAATTTAGAAACAACAATACTGTTTTAACTCCGGAAGAGTTCAGAAATCAATATTTTGTGGAATAACCATGATTTTTAATCACATCTTTCATGCGTCTTGGCATGCTTTCCACCAGTCTTTCACACTGCTTTTGGGTGACCTTATGCCACTCCTGGTACAAAAATGTAAGCTCTTCTTTGTTTGATGGCTTGTGACTACCCATCTTCCTCTTGATTACATTCCAGAGGTTTTCAATGGGGTTCAGGTCTGGAGATTGGGCTGGCCATGACAAGGATTTGATGTGGTGGTCCTTCATCCACACACTGATTGACCTAGCTGTGTGGCATGGCACATTGCCCAGCTGGAAAAAAAACAGTCCTCAGAGTTGGGGAACATTGCCTGAGCAGAAGGAATCAACAGTTTTTCCAGGATAACCTTGCATGCGGCTTGATTCATACGTCCTTCACAAAGATTAACCTGCCCAATTCCAGCTTTGCTTAAGCATCCCCACTGTGGCTTGTACGCCTCTCCAGGTCTCTGTCTAACCTTTAGACCAGGGTTCCCCAACTCCAGTCCTCAAGGCCCACCAACAGGTCATGTTTTCAGGATCTCCTTTGTATTGCATAGGTGATGCAATTATCATCTGGGCAATACTAAGGAAATCCTGAAAACATGACCTGTTGGTGGGCCTTGAGGACTGGAGTTGGGGAACCCTGCATTAGACGACCAGGTGTTGGGCAAAGCTGAAAATTAGACTCATCAGAGAATATTACCTTACTCCAGTCCTCTATGGTCCAATCTTCATGGTCTTTGGCAAACTTCAGCCTGGCTCCCCTTTGCTTCTCATTGATGAAAGGCTTTTTTCTAGATTTAAATTACTTGAGCCCTGCCTCTAGGAGCCTGTTACGAACTGTTCTTGCCGTGCACTTCACCCCAACTGCCATTTACCATTCCTTTTGTAGGTCACTTGATGTCATCCTGAGGTTGCTGAGTAACATTCCAGTAAGATGACGGTCATCCCGGTCAGTGGAGAGTCATTTTTGCCCACTGCTGGTCTGTAGCTTTGTTGTCCCCAATGTCTGCTGCTTGACCTTATTGTAATGGACTGCCATTTTAGAAATTTTTAGGATGGAGGCAACAAGACGGTCAATGTATCCCTCTGCTAGTAAATCCAGAATTGAGCCCTTCTTTTCCTCACTCAATACTTTTCTTTTCAACTCCTTTGGCATGGTTAAAAGTTATTTTTTCATTCCTATTACTTTTGGGATATTACTAGTACTTGTTTTGCCATCCAGCCTATTGCAAGAGGATTGCAAACACCACAGCAGTTTTTTTTATACTTTCCTTCGTTAAATAAGATTTGGTTCAGGTGATCACCTAATAAGAAGCACATTAAGTAGAATGAGGTGTACTCTGGTTGGAATTCAACTGACACTGGAATGGAATGGCTGTAAGACATGTAGAGAAGCTGATTTTTATAAAACTGTGCAGTGGTCTCTTAATTTTTGAGAGAGCTGTATATATGTGTACCAAGCCTGAGGTTTAGTAATGAACAGTTGTCAGCCAGATACCCTCATTAATAAAACGGTACATAAAGAGTTAAATAGACACACACACCAACCTATGTAGGAGCATTAACCTAAATATGCTGTAACAAAACACAACTGTCAGAAATCTGCGTGAAACGCAATGTCTGTTTATCTTTCAAAAAAAAAAAAATTGCGTGGGCTCCCGCATAATTTTCATAACGAGCAGAGGGAAAGCAGACGACTGAGGCCTGATGGTATATTTCTGGGAAGGAGCCAATAGCCATAAAGGTTCCCAGGCTATTAATATCAGCTCACAGATGTTTGCTTAGCCTTTACTGGCTAGTTTGCAGGGGAACCCCAGAAAAAAAATGAAATGGGGTCCCTCTATAAAATCGAACCAGGAAAGGCTAGGCAGAAAGCTTCGGGCTGATATTACTAGCCTGGGAAGGGGCATGTATATTCTGGCACTCAGCTTCGCTCTTCCCATTTGCCCTGCAGCGGTGGCAAGTGGAGTTCATATTTGTGGGGTTGATGTCACCTTTGTATTGTCAGGTGACATCAAGCCAACAGGTTAGTAATGGAGAGGCGTCTACAAGACACCTATCCATTACTAATCCTAAAGTTATATGGTAAATAAACACACAGCCAGAATAAAGCCCTTTATTTAAAATAATCACAGACTTTATTGAACATAAATTAACCATACTTACTGAACGCCTAATCCCAGATGCCCTTGTCTCCTGCAAACAATCAAAAAATAATAAACCAACAGTGTCCCACGGCGATCTTACGTGTAGAACAGTCACATCGGGAGATGTGACTGTTCTACCCAGCCTCCGGCGATACACTGACAGGAGGTAATCGCTCCCGCAGTGTATCACTGCGCTGCCGTGAGAGTTCACCGCAGTTCATCAGCTCCGGTGCTCTCACGGCACTACCGCTGTATGAGAACTTTCTCAAGCAGCGGTGCCGTAAGTGTGAGCACTGGAGCTGATCAGCTGATGTACTCCGGTGAACTCTTATGGCGGCTCAGTGATACACTGCGGGAGTGGTTAACTCCTGTCAGTGCATCGACGACAGCCGGGTGACATCGATGTGGGACACTCAGCATTAAATGAGCTATGGCGGGCAGGGAGTATATGTTGGTTTATTATTTTTGATTGCTTGAAGGAGACGCGGGCGTCGGGGTTAAGGTGTTCGGTGAATATGTATATTGTATGTGAATATGTATGTGATTATGTCAATGCTTTCATTTATTTTTTACAATTGAACTCAGGCGCCGGATGATGGGACTATTCTCCCATCATCGGCTCATGCTGTCTCTGTTATATGTGACAGCAGACATAGCCAGATGGGAGTAGTATTCCCACATGAAAAAGGAGAACAGCATCAACTCCGGGTGAAAAAAGTAGAAATTCTTTATTTGCCAGATGCGACGTTTCAACCAATACAGGTCTTTATCAAGCATACAACAAAGTCATAATGGCAGCCTTTTATAGGAAGTGGAATCAAGGTCCACCAATCATAGCACACAGTCTGATAGTGCTGTCAGCTTTTTTTCATTTGTGGGAGTAGTATTCCCATCAGACGACGCCTAAGTACAATCATTATGGGCTGTTCGCCGAATGGGTACACACACAGACACCGGCAGACAGACACACACAGAAACCCGCAGGCACATGCAGACAGACACACACAGACACCCACAGACAGACAAAGACACCCACACATATTCTCTGCTCACACACATATTCTCTGCCCACACAGTCTTCCTCCTTCTGACATCATTTCCTTTGACAATTCTGCAGCGTTTTTGGCAGCAAATACGCAAACCTTTTTACGCCTGCGTTTTTGCTGCAGATTTGACTGACTCAACTGAAGTCAATGAGTCAAAAACGCTGCAGAAACGCAAAAAATTGACATGCTGCAGAAAATAAAATGCTGCAAATACGGACAGAAAATTATGGATCATGTGCACAACTCTTCAGGATTGTCATTGCATTACCTTGCTTTAGTATTACACTGCATTTTGGGAGTGAGGGACAAGGGAAAATCCATTTTGGGTTTTAAGTTCAGGACAACTCCTTCCCCTCCTGAAATGTGCCCCCCACCTTGCATCCCCCAAAGACATAAAGACATGCAGCTTGTATCTTTAATTAAAAACCAAGAACAAGCCTTTGAAGCTCAAAACACCAAGGTGTGAAAACTTCTGCAGCTGTATGCCAGCTGGCCCTTTTGTGTGACTAAGCACAAGGATATTCATCGTCGTACAACAAATCACAGCAGACTCATTGGTATTGAATTTGGAAAATGACCTATAATAACAGAATGCAATATCTCTGAGCCTAGCCGAGCACATCATCTGAATCGGCGTTCCTTCCCCCATACACCCGTGCCCATCAGCCAATTGTAGCACTCTGTGCTATGGAGTTATAAAGCTTAGCCACCAGGTATAACATACGATAGGCGTATTTAGACTTGATGCGCAGATCAAATCCAGCTAAATCCAGTGGCGCTGCTGCAATTCCATTCAGAGCTTCGGGCGGAAAGTTGTGGGCCATTCACGGTTCCGGATTGAAAATCATACTCTCAGAGATGGGAGGAGAGAGGCTTCACAAGCCCAAGGGTGGGTGCAGAGTGTAGGAGGAGAAGCCAAGGAAATAAGTGTCAGCTCCTCACTTGGAGCTCAGTTCTCTTCTGGCCGGAGGACCCGTTATCAGACAGAGCCAGGAAAGCCTATAACTAAGATTTGGACCTGTGATCCATCAGTGCCTCTCTGTGGTCACATGCTACATAGCACGGTAATTGCAACCCATCTATACCTTTTCCCTTGTACTACACTCCTGACTGCATACATGTATATTGTTCTGTAAATATATGCTTGTATATTTCTAGTGCGCCTTTTAGGAGATTAAATATAAAATTAATGTTGGGCTGCTTTTTTGTCTCGATCCACGAATCCCCACGCTCGGTTGGTTATATGATACGCTATCGGGTTGGTTCCTATTGTCGGACGAGGATTATTTCAAAGGAGGAACTGGTGGCAGAACGCCGTCAGACAATATAAGCGAGTGGGATATGTTATACCCAAAATTATTTCGTAATTTATTAGCAATTTGGGGATATTAAAATATAACCTTTATTTAGAAAAATTTAAAATCAAATTTTAAAAAGTGCAATAGTGCCTGTGCAAAAAGTGCATAAAAATCACACCACAAAACCTTCCTGATCAATCCACAATAAATCAAACTGGAAATTCAGATCCCCTTTTTTTTTTAGTTTATCTGGATCTCATTGTCTGAACCCAGTACCCATAGGTGGACTGATCAATACTCTTAACCTTTTTCATGGAGATTATGGATAAATACAGTTATCAAATATTCAGTAGTCCCATCTTGCCCAACATTTTCACTAGGGGAAAAATTCAGGCCATACACATGCATTGATTCATAAAATGAACATGTCCTCTTATCCACAAATGCCGTTTCTTAATATCAATGACGCTTCATTTTCCAAAGTAAAGAGGTAGACAGAGGTTATTAATGGAGTCAAAGACCAAATCTATTCCCTTTCATTCTTAAATATCAGAATGTAATCTGATTTGGCCTTACATACCAATGAGAGAAAGGTTAGCAGTACCATAACCAAGACAGTTAGAAAACATGAACAGGAATATGGCCTTATTCAGACCAATGGCCTTGTTCAGACAAATGGCCGCAACAGCTAAGGGTTAATCAGCCAACAAACTCGCATCCTCTGAGGCACAATGCATATCTGCCCATAAGTAAATCAATCTCCAGGGTGCATACATATAAATTTCCTCAAGGTGCACTTTAAATATAAATTAGTAAGTTTATACTCATCTTAGGGATTTGAGAGTTGTTCCATCGTTCTCTAATGCTGGGGATATCCGCTTATCCGGGGGCGATGCCGAATATGTGTGGGGCATACTTGCTATAAAGAACCCGGTCAACTCAGCATTAGAGATAACTTGTACCTATAAGGGAAGCCTTTCCGGTGATTATTTGCCCTCGTTGTAGTTCCCTGACTGACCTGGGGCAAGTGGTGGCGCCAGAGAGCCGACCCCTGCTAGGTCCTTCTCTAACCTCCCCCGAGGTGAGCGAAGTTGACACCCCCCTTCCCCTGTGAGATCCCTCATAGATTGGTGGCAGCGCGGTGGGATCGAGATAATAGTGTGCGTGGGATTCATACTCCAAGATACTAAGGACTACCAGCAGTAATTTTTGCTGCTGGGGTCTTAAGATCAGCTCAGCACTAGACAGTCCGAATGCAAGTACTGTAGAGGTGTGGGTGCTCGGGTTGCCTCTTTGTCCGTGACTGAGGGCTGAAAAGACTGGCTGCAAGCACTCAAAGCTGAACAAAAATGATGGCCGCAGAGCTAGCCCGTAAAGAGGAGAATGACTATACTGGTTCCGAAGAAGGGATGAACCAGGGGGGGTCCCACAAAGGCTCCTCAAGCTTCTCGCCACTAGTGCACTACCCTGTAGGAGAACGCCCTCCTACTGCCCTTTTCCCCGGACAGCTCAGATCAGAGGCCCTCTTTCAAGCTGCCCTGGCGAGCCTCGAAGTGAGGAGCGAGGAAGCCTATGCAGCCCTCCAGAAAGAGGCAGAGCGCCAGGCAGATCGAGAGATGGCACAAGCAGAGCGCGAAGGGATTGGAACGCCGTGAGGCTGCAGAGCGACAGCATCAGCTGGAGTTGGCTCGACAGGGTCTCATACGGCCCACCACAGTACCTCCGGAACCCAAGACAGCCAAGGTCCGAGACGAGTACTTCCCCTTGCTGGAGAAGGACGGAGACCTGGACTCCTTTCTGCGGGCCTTTGAGTGGACCTGCCGACAGCACCATCTGGCCTAGGATCAATGGGCCAAGTACCTGACCCCCCATTTGAGGGTAAGTCTCTAGAAAATTTTGGGGGACTTATTTGCAGGGGCGGAACAGGACTATGAAAGCATCAAACAGGCCTGCTCTAACAGTTCAACCTCACTCCTGAGTCTTACCGCAGGAAGTTCCGGAGCCTGCAAAAAGGCCCCAAGGACACGTGAGCTGACCACATGTGGGCCCTTATGAGAGCTGCAGAGTACTGGACAAAGGGTCTGGAGCTCACCACCGGCCAAAAGATCCAGGAGGCATTTGTGACGGAACAATTCTTGTGGAACTGTTCAGAGGATCTTCAGCAATACCTCCGTGACCGGAAACCAATAGGAGCCGCTGCTACAGCCGCCCTGGCATATGACTATGGCAATAACCGGGTCCCTGAAGCCAAGCAGGCCGCCCACAGAACCTGGAGAGGGGGTAAGACTAATCCTGCCCGTTTGCCCAGCCCCAAGAATGCAAGGGTTGCCCCTCCTCTGTTTCGCTCTCCAGGCCAGGGGTAGAACTCAGGAGGTGTCACCTCTGCAACCAAACCGGACACTTAAGGGCCATGTGTCCCCAGCCCAGCGCCACAAGGCCTCGTCCTCATCCCCAAAATCGTCCCGTCATGTGTGTGGGTGGGGGTGGTGGGAGGTCCCGTGACAATTACCAGCCCGTCTCCGTAAACTACGCCGCTGCTATGGAACTGCGGGACACCGGCGCTGAGATAACCCTCGTGCAGCCTGGATGGTGTCCCCCCCAGGACTTGTTACTCAGAAAAACCCTCGCCATCTCCAGGATTGGAGGCATCGAAACGGTGCTGCCAGTCGCCACGGTGTTGTGAATGTGCTAGAGATGGTTTCTGAGCAGAGGCTCCCTCTGATAGTTACAGACAGTACTGAACCTTCCAGCGAGGAATGGCAATCTGGGAATCACTGATTGGACTGATATAAGGGAGGTTCCCTCCCATGATGGTCGCCGGTGATCAATTGTTCTTGTCTCAATTGTGGTTCCTGGTTCATTTGGAAGTTTGCTGGAGTCTTGCCTGCATCTTATGCTTTCAGATAAGATATTTTTTGCTTTTATTTTTGTGCTTGCTTTTTGCATAGTTTTCTGCACTTTTGTGGAGGTCAGCCGGGTCCCCTCCTGGGGCCTGTGCTCCTCTCAGTTTATCTGTAGCCACTGTTATTTGTTCATTTGCTTTTTCCTGTTTTTTCAGTGGCTGCGGCTTAGTTTTGTTACACCAGAGATCTGATTTAGGTGGTGGAGATCGTGTGATCTCAAGTATTTTTGCAATCAGAAGAGTTGGTATTTTTTAGGGTTTTTTGTTGGATTGCAGTCAAAATTCTTTCCTGTACTATTCTGTCTAGACAGATTGGGCCCCAGCGTTTGCTCATTCTATTTTCTGTCTGTGTCCGTGCTTTCTTCTTGTCTAACCGCCATTACATGTTTGGGGGCTTCCTATTTTCTTTGGGGATCTGCTCTGGGGCAGATAGATTTCCTCTTTCTGCCTTTAGGTGTAGTTATCTCTCAGGCTGTGACAAGGCGTCTAGGATCAACGTAGGAACGCTCCACGGATACCTCTAGTTGTGTGGTTAGTTCAGGTTACTGCAATCCAATAGGTTCCAGCCTCTCTGGTGTATTGCCGTTTTTGCTTTTTCTCCTCAGCTACCTAAACATAACACCACGGTTCATCTGGACTGGGGCGCCAGGAGGGGAATGAGGGAGGTGGGAGTTTCGGCGAATATTCCCACAAATGTTTTGCTTGGGACAGATTTGGGGCAGCTAGTGTCACAGTATGTGGCTACTGAGACCCCAAGTCCTGGTCTCCCACTGCGTCTTGATTTGTCTACTGCTAATAATGTTGTGTGTTGCCTGTTCCCTCTGCATCAAGGGGGGAGGTGGGAGCTGAGAGTCACTACTGTGCTGACAGGGCACATGCAGCGTGCGCAGATGAGACAGAGCAAGGAGACACAGGAAGGTGTGAGAATGCCCCCCAGGTGTGATGAGACAGTGTGCTCTGGAGGGAGAGGTAGGGGCAGGTAGCTGCCAGGCCAGTACCAAAGTTGGTGGGAGGGGCTTCCGCAGGGATTGTAGGGCCCCTAGATGAGTCCAAACTGCTGGGTTCTGCATAGCTGCATGAAGGGGAACGTGCCAATGGGGCTGGGACTGTCACAGGAGAGGTGGAGCTTCCACGTAAGGCCCAAGGCAGGAGGTCCCCACAACTGGGATGCCAGGAGACCAGGTTGGTCCAACTAACTTGTGTGGAAGTCGAGGGGAGGCAGGCACTACCTAGGGTTACAGCGGTCGTGGCCACTGTTACCAGGAGTGGGAGTGCTGGAGCCTAAGGAGCCTCACGGAGGTTCGATGGCCTTCCCCCTTCCGAACAAGTGGCGGCTGAGTCAGAGGGAGGCCTGGAGACTTGTCCTGGGGAATTGACAGAAGACGTGGCAGTTTAGTCCATTGTGGCCACGTCTAGTCAGGGGTTTCAGGCAGTGTTGGAAGCAGATGACAGTCTGAAAGCCCTTAAGGAGCAGGCGGCACAGCCTTTCACGGACTCAGACCTCGAGTGGGTGGTCAGGGACCAGGGACGGCTGTACCGGGTGTCGGTTCAGCAAGAGTTACCAGAGGCATGGCCTAGGGACTGACAGTGGTACCCTATCCGTTCCGGGATGCGGATCACACATGAGGTTCCGATGGCCGGACACTTAGGGATCGCTAAGACTAAGGCCAGGCTAGCCCAGCATTTCTACTATCCTAAAATGGGGACCGAATTGGCTGCCTACTGCCTTTCGTGTGTCACCTGTCAGAGAATGGGGAAGGCGGGGCGGCGCCCCAAAGCCCCACTGGTGCCATTGCCCATCATTGACGAGCCTTTCCGGAGGGTGGCTGTGGATCTCAATGGACCGCTGTCCGTTCCCAGCAGCTCTGGGTAACGCTACATACTAACGGTAGTGGATTATGCCACCCAGTACCCGGAAGAGGTAGCCTTGCCGTCCATTCAGGCCGACAAGGTGGCCACCGCTTTACTGGAGACTTTCTCCAGAGTGGGATTTCCCAAGGAAATACTCACCGACCGAGGGACCCAGTTCATGTCGTAGCTGATGGAGTCCCTTTGTAAGCAAATACAGGTGCAACATCCGGTACCATCCGCAGACTAATGGTCTGTGCGAGTGGTTCAATGGCACCCTCAAGCAGATGCTTAGGATGTTGGTTGACTCCCACGGGGGTGACTGAGAGCGGTATCTCTCTCACTTACTATTTGCCTACTGGGAGGCTCTCCAGGCCTCAACGGGGTTCACCCCTTCGAGCTCCTGTATGGGCAATGGGTACGAGGGCCCCTTGCTCTCGTGAAAGAGGCATGGAAAGGAGACTTGGCCATCCCTGGAGTGTTGGTCGTTGAGTACGTCGTGCACTCCTTGGACAAAATGATGGCATTGTCGCGTTTGGTGCAGGACAATATGGCTCAGGCTGACCGGAAGCGCTGGTACGACCAGAACGCTTGTGAAAGGACCTACCAGGTGGGTCAGAAAGTATGGGTACTGGTCCCCGTGCCACAGGAAAAGCTTCAGGCAGCCTGGGAGGGCCCATACCTCGTGCACCAGCGATTCAATAACGTCACGTACCTGGTCACCCTAGACCACGCCCGTGGAAGGAGGAAGGCCTTCCACGTGATCATGATGAAGGCACATCATGAATGGGAATCCTGCACCCTCCCTGTGCGCAACCTTCCCGAGGAAGGAGAGGCCGAAACCCTCCTGGATCTGCTCACCCAAGCCAAGGCGGGTGTATCCATTGAGGACGTAGAGGTTGGCCACCAGCTCTCCGAGGACCAACGGTCCCAGCTGGCGGATGCTCTATGTCCCTTCTGGGAGCTGTACAGCAGCCTTCCCGGAAGGACCGAGTTGGCTGTACATCATGTGAACACTGGAGATCACCCCCAGATCTGGCGGTCAGCATATCGGGTCTCTCTTGAGGTGTAGCAGCAGATGCGCCAGGAGATTGATGAGATGCTGAAGCTTGGGGTGATCCAGGCATCCAAGGTGATCCAGGTGATCCAACAGCGAGTGGGCATCGCCCATAGTCCTCGTGCCCAAAAAGGACCGAACAACCCGGTTCTGCGTGGATTACCGGGGCTCAACTCTGTCACGATCACCAATGCGTTTCCTATGCCGCGCAACGATGACCTGCTCGATCAGTTGACCGTGGCTAAGCACCTGACCATCGTGGATCTGAGCCGGGGATATTGATATTGGCAGATCCCTCTGACCCCCGAGGCCTGGGAGCGCTCTGCCTTTATCACCCCGTTTGGATTGCACGAGTCCACCGTGATGCGTTTCGGCATGAAGAATGCCAGTGACACGTTTCAGCGGATGGTCAATACGCTGCTCCAGGGACTTGAAGGGTACGTGGTTGTGTACTTGGACGATATTGCCATCTTCAGTCCCACATGGGAGGATCACCTAGAGCATCTGACGCAGGTGCTTAGGCGGATCCACCGGGCAGGTCTATCCATCAAGCCGGGCCACCGGAGGGATTTCTGAAACCAGAACCCAGGAAGGTGAAACAGTTGATCCAATATCAACACATCAACACATTTGTATGTGACAAGAAACAGGTGATGTACTTCCTGGGGACCGCTGGGTACTATAGGTTTGTTCCACACTATATTACTCTGGCCAAGCGCATGACGGACCTCACCAAGAAAAAAGCTGGCTCGTGCAGTAGACTGGTCAGTCGCCTGCGAAACCGCTTTTCAGGCGCTAAAGACCGCTCTCTCCAGCTCCCCAGTACTACAAGCTGCTGACTTTGGACAGTCGTTTGTAGTACAGACCGACGCAAGTGACTTTGGCCTCGGTGCCGTGCTCAGCCAAGTCAATGCAGGCCAACTGGCCCGCGCCAGGAGCATCCTGTCCTGTACCTGAGAAGGAAGCTATTGCAGAGAGAGATGGTCTACTCCACGATGGAAAAAGAGAGCCTGGCAATTGTGTGGGCCCTGCAGCATCTGCAGCCATACTTATACTGGCAACCCTTCATCGTGGAGATGAACCACAACCCCCTCAGCTGGTTGCACACGGTATCCTTGACAAATAGGAGGTTGAAGCGTTGGAGCCTAGCGCTACAGCAGTACCACCTCTCCATTCGCCACAAAAAGGGCCATGACCATGACAACATTGACGGGCTATCTTGGCAAGGAGAGATTGCGGGAGTGTGCTCAGGGGAACACAGGAATGTGATGCCCCCAGCGCCCTCTAAATCGGGGAGGTGTGAGGGACAAGGGAAAATCCATTTTGGATTTTAAGTTCAGGACAACTCCTTCCCCTCCTGAAATGTGCCCCCTTACCTTTGCATTACCCAAGGCAATAAAAAGCCATGCAGTGTTTATCTTTAATTAAAAACCAAGAACTAGCCTTTGAAGCTCATAACACCAAGGTGTGAAAACTTCTGCAGCTGCAAGCCAGCTGGCCCTTTTGTGTGACTAAGCACACGGATATTCATCGTCGTACAACAAATCACAGCAGACTCAGAAGTACTGAATCTGGAAAATGACCTACAATAACAGAATACAATATCTCTGAGCCTAGCACATCATCTGTATCGGCGTTCCTTCCCCATACGCCCGTGCCCGGCAGCCAATTGTAGCACTCTGTGCTATGGAGTTATAAATCTTAGCCACCAGGAATTACACACGATAGACATATTTGGACTTGATGCGCAGATAAAATCCAGCCAAATCCATTGGCACTGCTGCCATTCCATTTAGAGCTTCGGGCGGAAAGTTGTGGGAAATTGACGTTTCTGGACTGAAAATCATACTCTTACATACATAAGATGGGAGGAGAGAGGCTGCACAAGCCCAGGGGTGGGTGCAGAGTGTGGGAGGAGCAGCCAAGGAGATAAGTGTCAGCTCCTCACTTGGAGCTCAGTTTTTTTCTGGCTGGAGGGCCCGTTATCAGACAGAGCCAGGAAAGCCTGTATCTAAGATTTGGACCTGTGATCCATAAGCGCCTCCCTGTGGTCACATGCTACATAACACGGTAATTGCAACCCATCTATACCCTATCCCTTGTACTACACTCCTGACTGCATACCTGTATATTGTTCTGTAAATATATGCTTGTATATCTCTGGTGCGCCTTTTAGGCGATTAAATATAAAATTAATCTTGGGCTGCTCTTTTATCTCGATCCACGAATACCCATGTCCGCACGCTCGGTTGGTTATATGATACGCTACCGGATTGGTTCCTGACCCAATATAAGCCTGTTGTCGGAAGGGGTTATTTCAAACGAGGAACTGGTGGCAGAATACAGTATTGTTTTAGTGAGGAACTCTGGCAGTGACGGCCGGGAGATTTATATATATACAGTACAGACCAAAAGTTTGGACACACCTTCTCATTCAAAGATTTTTCTGTATTTTCATGACTATGAAAATTGTAGAATCACACTGAAGGCATCAAAACTATGAATTAACACATGTGGAATTATACATTACACTTTACAAAAAAGTGTGAAACAACTGAAAATATGTCTTATATTCTAGGTTCTTCAAAGTAGCCACCTTTTGCTTTGATTACTGCTTTGCACGCAGAAAAGGTGAACGGCTGGAATCTACATGCCTAGTTCCCACCGTGAAGCATGGAGGAGGTGGTGTGATGGTGTGGGGTGCTTTGCTGGTGACACTGTTGGGGATTTATTCAAAATTGAAGCGGTGAGCGGTCCAGCTCACCCCAAACCATCTCGATTGGGTTCAGGATCTGGTGACTGTGGAGGCCAGGACATCTGGCGTAGCACCCCAACACTCTCCTTCTTGGTCAAATAGGCCTTACACAGTCTGGAGGTGTGTTTGGGGTCATTGTCCTGTTGAAAAATAAATGATGGTCCAACTAAACGCAAACCGGATGGAATAGCATGCTGCTGCAAGATGCTTTTGTAGCCATTCTGGTTCACTATGCCAAGACATAGATCTTGCTGCACAGGTGGATGCTACATTTATTGTTAATGACGCCACCAACGTTTCTGATCTATTGGGTTTTTAAGTTGTGAAGAATTCTCAAATTGAAAAGTTGTTTTTTATCCACCTTAATGACCTGGATAGCAATCTTTCAAAATTTCAGGCTAAGCCTTAGCTATCTCTTCTAATGGAAATCTTACTTTCAGTTCGCTCAGAATACCCAAACGCTTTTCTAAGAATGCCCATTCATCAAGAATCAAATTCTGGAACACCATCATCATTTTTTATTTTAATCCCTCAAATGTCATCTTGGAATATTAGGATCATCTTCTTCCTCGACTTGCATTGTATTTCTTACTGCTGCTAGGAGCTCCTCCATGTCCTCAGCAGAAAAATATTTTTTAGCCCCTTGGTCAAAGATTTGAATCGGGTTTAATTTTTCATCATCAAGCCGATCATCAAGGATGCATGCATAAATGGGCTTCTTAAGAGACTGAATTCTCCTCTAAACTAATTTTACTTTTTTTGGTCACAAGAAGTGCTAAAGAACCCAACTGAAAAAGGTGGCTAGGGACGTCTGCTTTTTCTGATGTACCAACCCCCTTAACTGCTCTATTAGACTCTTTTCTATCCTTCACAACTTTTTTGTGCACTCCTAACATAACTGCTTTTTATGTGGTGATGTGAGCTTCTTGCTACAAATTACATATCTACAACCCATAGATTTAGCTCTTGTTTTGTGCAGGATTCTAGTAAGCGAAGAAGGCGGTAATAACCATTTCATACTCCCAAAAATGAGGCAACCACCCCAGGATTGCTTACTGAACCTGGGTTTGAACTGGGTTCAGCAGATGCAGAGTGAAGAGAAGACGCACCCCCACTGATATAGTGATCGGTCCTACCTTCTTGTCAGGGTCACATAGCGAAGTAACCATGACTCAGCATAGTGAGCATCCAACTGAAGTGACTCCTCACCTTCCTGAAGAATCCTCCTAGGATTACAAACTGGAGGAGGACTCCTTGAAGGCCATCAGCATCCTCCTTCCATTGATTCCTTGATGTTTTCGCCCAGAAGGTCGGAAAACGCCATGCGTTTCACAATGGAACACAGCTGGTAAGGTTGTCAACTGAAGGGGACTGGCGTACCGCATCATTTCCGATGCATACTGGCAAGGAAGGGAAGGAGTAGAGAGGCTGGGGAGATACGAGAGGACCCCTGCCCACCTGTGATCAGCATTGCCCATATGCACAGGAGAAACAGAAGATCAAGCAGAGGAAAGCAGCATGATCAACCTTACTGCTCTGCAGGTATTCTCTTAGTCCCAGGGTCTGCTGATCACAGAACACCAGGACGATCTCTTCATGACCCTAGCGACAGGAAAAACACTGAGAATAGGAGGAGGGAGAGGCTATTTAACCTTTTAGTTTACTGTCTCTATTATAGTGGGAAGGCAACCTCCTGTTGTGCTGTCCTGGAGGGTGAGGGGAGCAATTAATGCATTTTTGGACTTCAGATATGTTTCAAAGGATCACACATGAATTTCACACAATTTGACTGAGCCGTAATTTCCTGACATCTGCTGGCAAACTTATAAAAAAAATGCAGGTGGTAGAGCAGCTACTCACAGCACTCACCGTTCCGCAAAAGGATAGCTAAAGTCAAATAATCGGGACATACACAGGAACAAACTGCCGCTTGCAGCAGGGAATGCCTTGGCCGACTAGGCAGCTAAAGAAGCAGTGCAACTACCTCTGACAGGTATACTAGCCATGAGACAGGAAAAGCAGGAACAAAAATAAGCACAATAGGGTTTAATCCGAGTAACAGTGGGGAGACCAAAGGCAGTGGTTCTCACCTGGTATGATTGTGCCACCACAACCACTAAAAAGGCCTAAGGCTGCTGCAGACCCCCTACTGAGATTACTAAAATGGAATGATAGGGTTAAATCTGCGCTGCCAGTAATCAAGGATGGAAGATGATAACAGTGTCCAGGAAAGCGGTTTATTGTAAACTTCTTGAACAGGACAAACACTGTGGTCTGCCCTTATGAATAAAGGGTATGCCACACTAAACAACATCGCTAACGGGATCGCTAAAAAACGTCACTATTTAGCGATCCAGTTAGCGATGTTGTTGTGTGCGGCATGCAGCAACGACGTGGCCCCTGCTGTGATCTCGTCCGTCGTCCTGATCGTTCCGGACCCTATTCTGATCGTCGGCGTCCCGCTGGGTAAGTATGTATCGCTGAGTGTGGCACCTTTTTTAGCGATTTAGCGGTACTTTTGTACCGCTAAAGTCGTTAAGGAGATCGCTAACCGCGATAGCGTCCTTAACGACATCGCTAAATGTGGCCGACATAGCGATATTGTAAACGATCCCGCTAGCGATCTCATTAGTATGCGACGCTAACGAGATCGTTAGCGGGATCGTGTAGTGTGGCAGTACCTTAACTTAGTAACTTCAAAACCAATTGACAAAACCTGCATTCCTTGACACCTTTCTCATCTTCTATTCTTGATAAATGGCAGCACAGATTTAACCCTATCATTCCATTTTAGTAAATATACTGGCCATAGCAGATACAGAAACGCCAGGAGACTCAGTAATAGGAAGTGCGGTGAGGCCCCTTTTATTAACGGAGATTTGTCACAGATCCCAAACCACTACATGTCTTCCAGACTCAGACCCACCATGTGGAACAGAACCCATGGGTTATAGCAGGTGTCGTAAGGTCAGTGTCAAGGGTATGGCAGGAAAACATCAGGATTTGCCTTTCACGCTGCCTGTTCCCATGATGGCTGCTCTTTAAGTATATACGGTAAATAATATTTTCAAGGGACTAAAAAGTGCATATATATAACCCTTTAAAAAACTAACGTTTAATAATAAATGTCTAAACAAGCACTTAGATCTCTACCGTGCATAACATGAAACAAGGAAAAAACTACCGATAGTCTGTTGGATCAGACCAAAATTGGACTTATAAAGATAATGAATATATACATACAATTTATACTGTCTCCCCCACTTGAAGATATATTATTGGTACCATAGAGGGAGACAGGAAAATACACAGAGAGGCAGAGGCATGGAACCTATCTTTACTTCTAAACATCATAATGATAAGAAACACCACATCTTATCTGATTTACTCCAGCTTTCCCTTTCTCACCACTAGACAGTTGGCCTAAGTCTAGTATGGGATCTCTTAGGAATATCTGTTTTAATAGGGATTTACAGGGATATTTAGGGTGCCAACCTCTGCTGCCAGGCAAAGTTATAATAAGGACATCTCAGGAATTCAAACACCATATGTGGCATCACCTGGGATAGGCATACATTATTTTCCTGTCTCTCTCTACGGTACCAATAATATATGTTCAAGTGGGAGAGGCAGTATAAAATTATGTGCACACGTTGCGGATTGGCCTGCAGAATTTTCTGCAGAGAATCCGCATCTGTTGGCAGAAAACGCAGGGCAAAAGGAGAGAGAGAGATTAGAAACCGCTGCTGCGGATACCACCCAAAAAATTGACATGCTTCGGAAAATAAACCGCTGCTTTTCCGAAGCATGTGCACAGCATTTTTGCATTTCCCATTCATTAACATTATGTGCACCACATTGAGGCAATTCCGCTCGTCCAAAAACACTGAGGAAACGCATCAAAATCCTCAACGTGTGCACATAACCTTATTGTATGTATATATTCATTATCTTTATAAGTTAAATTTTGGCCTGATCCAACAAATTATTGGTAGATTTTCTTTGTTTCTTGTCGTGCACTGTAGGGATCTAGGTGCGTTTTTAAAAATGTATTATTAAACATTAGTTTTTCAAGATGGTAGCTATAAAACTGGTGCACCCAAAAGTTTCCAGAACGCAGCTGCAAAGTATGTCCAAAAATGTCTCGTGCTAAAAGTTGTAGGCCTATTGAATGCCTGCAACGCACACCAAAACTGGATTACTAATTTAGAGACTGCAGCAGGACTATATACAGTCATGGCCAAAAGTTTTGAGAATGACACAAATATTATATTTTCACATGATCTGCTGCCCTCTGGTTTTTATGTGTGTTTGACAGATGTTTTTTTCACAGACAGAAATATAATAATTGCAAACATATGAGTAACAAAAGCTTATATTGACAGTTAGAATGAGTTAATGCAGCAAGTCAATATTTGCAGTGTTGACCCTTCTTCTTCAGGACCTCTGCAATTCTCCCTGGCATGCTCTCAATCAACTTCTGGACCAAATCCTGACTGATAGCAGTCCTGTTATGTTTCGGTAGCTGAGGAGAGCAGGCAAAAAAGGCAATACACCAGAGCAGTTGGAATCTATGAGATTGCAGTACCCTGACTAACCACCACAACTAGAGGCAGCCGTGGAGCGTTCCTACATTGGTCCTAGACGCCTCGTCACAGCCTGAGAAACTAACTACACCTAAAGATAGAAATAGGAAAGCTATCTGCCCCGGAGCAGAACCCCAAAGATAATAGAAAGCCCCCAAACAAGTAATGGCGGTTAGACAAGAGGAAATACTGACACAGAAAGAAAATAGTATGAGCAAACGCTGGGGCCCAAACTATCTAAATAGAAAAGGAAAGGAAGGGCACCTACTGCAATCCCAGAAAACCCTGAAAAGCACCAACTCTACTAATTTCAAAATCACCTGAGATCACACGACCTCTACCACCTAAATTAGTTCTCTGGTGTAACAAAAACAAAACAGCAGCCACTGAAAAAAACGGAAAAAGCAAAAGTACAAAACTCAGTGGCTGAACCAAACTGAGAGGGCAGAAGCCCCCGGAGGGGACCCTGAAGGCCCCCAAAGAAGTGCAGGACAAAATGCAAAAATATAGCACAAACACAAAAGCAGAAAAAGACTTATCTGTTAGCAGGAGAAGCAGACACGACACAGCAGGCTACAAGGGAAACTGGAATGAAGGATTCAGACCAGAACAATTGATCACCGGCAACCCTGATGGGAAAATGACTCCCTTATATAAGACCAGTCAGTAACACCTGATTCCCAGTCTTCACAATCTTCACTAGTACCGCTTGTAACCACCAGAGGGAGCCTCTGCTCAGGACTCATCTCAAACCCATTCACAACAGTACCCCCCCCCCCTTGAGGAGGGGTCACCGAACCCTCATTTGAGCAACCAGGTCGGTCAGGATGAGTTCTATGATACGCACGGATAAGTCTCCTAGCATGGATGTCCGAAGCAAACACCCAAGAATTGTCTTCCTGACCATAACCTCTCCATTTAACCAAATACTGGAGTTTCCGTCTAGAAAAACGAGAATCCAATATTTTCTCAACCACATACTCCAGATTGCCCTCAACCAAAACAGGGTCAGGAGGCACAGCAGCAGGAACCACTGGCTCAACAAACCTCTTCAACAAGGACTTGTGGAACACGTTATGGATCTTAAATGTCCCTGGAAGAAGCAAACGAAAAGAAACAGGATTAATAATCTCCATGATCTTATAAGGTCCAATGAACCTAGGCTTAAATTTAGGAGATGCTACTCTCATAGGAATATTCTTTGAGGACAACCAGACCAAGTCCCCCACTTTAAACCGAGACCATCAGTCCTATGCCGGTTAGCAAACCGCTGGGCCTTCTCCTGAGAGAGGGACAACCTCTCCACTACCTGGTCCCAAATCTGCTGCATACGCTCCACAACAGAGTCAACACCTGGACAGACAGAAGCCTCCGTCTGTCCTGAAGAAAATCGAGGGTGAAACCCAGAATTACAGAAAAACGGAGACATCAAAGTGGCAGAGCTAGCCCTATTATTAAGAGCAAACTCAGCCAAAGGCAAAAAAGAGACCCAGTCATCCTGATCAGCAGACACAAAGCATCTTAGATAAGTCTCCAATGTCTGGTTTGTTCTCTCAGTTTGACCATTGGTCTGAGGATGAAATGCCGAGGAGAAAGACAATTGAACACCCAGTTTAGAACAAAAAGTCCTCCAAAATCTGGAAACAAACTGGACTCCTCTGTCAGACACAATGTTCTCAGGAATGCCGTGTAAACGAACCACGTGCTGAAGGAACAACGGCACCAATTCAGAGGAGGAAGGCAACTTAGGTAATGGCACAAGATGTATCATTTTGGAAAACCTATCACAAATTACCCAGATGGTGGTCATTCTCTGAGAAACAGGAAGATCGGAAATGAAATCCATAGAGATATGGGTCCATGGTCTCTTGGGCACAGGCAATGGCATCAACAAACCACTAGAGCGAGAGCAAGGCTTGGAGCGAGAGCAAGTCCCGCAGGACTGCACAAATTCCCTGACATCACGAGACAAGGTAGGCCACCAAAAGGACCGACTAACCAAGTCTCTGGTACCAAAAATTCCGGGATGCCCAGCCAATGCGGAACAATGAATCTCAGACATCACACTCTTTTTCCATTGGTCCGGGACAAACAATTTTCCAACAGGGCAGCGCTCGGGCCTATCCTCCTGACACCCCTCCAGAGCAAGTCTCAAATTGGGCGAGATGGCGGAAAGAACTACACCCTCTTTCAAATAACAGAAGGATCAGATAACTCAGGAGAGTCCGCAAGGAAACTCCTCGAGAGGGCATCCGCCTTAACATTCTTAGTGCCAGGAAGAAAGGAAACCACAAAATTAAAACGTGTGAAAAACAAGGCCCACCTGGCCTGTCTAGGATGGAGTCGCTTGGCAGATTCCAGATAGACCAGATTCTTATGGTCCGTAAGGACCACCACCTGATGTTTGGCTCCCTCCAGCCAATGTCTCCACTCTTCAAAAGCCCACTTCATGGCCAATAACTCCCGATTACCCACGTCATAATTACGTTCAGTAGGAGAAAATTTTCGAGAGAAAAAGGCACAAGGGTTACTTTTAGAGGTCTCTGGATCTTTTTGGGACAAAACGGCACCTGCCCCAATTTCAGAGGCATCAACCTCCACCTGAAATGGAAGAGAAACATCAGGCTGCCGTAGAACAGGAGCAGAAGTGAATCTCTGCTTAAGTTCCTGAAATGCAGAGACTGCCTCAGGAGGCCAATTCACCACATCAGAACCCTTTCTAGTCAAATCAGTTAATGGTTTAACAATAATCGAGAAATTACCAATAAATTTACGATAAAAATTGGCAAAACCCAAAAATCTCTGAAGAGCCTTTAATGAAGTAGGTTGGACCCAATCACAGATGGCCTGAACCTTGACCGGGTCCATTTCAATAACAGATGGGGACAAAATGAATCCCAGAAATGAGATCCTCTGTACGCCAAAAAGACACTTTGATCCCTTCACATACAGAGCATTCTCTCTCAAAATCTGGAATACAGTTCGAACATGTTTCACATGAGAGTCCCAGTCATTAGAAAAAATCAAGATATCATCCAAATAAACAATCAGAAATTTGTCCACAAAATCCCTGAAAATGTCATTCATGAAGGACTGGAAGACGGAAGGAGCATTAGTGAGCCCAAAGGGCATCACTAGGTACTCAAAATGCCCTTCAGGGGTATTGAATGCCGTCTTCCATTCATCCCCGTGCTTAATGCGAATAAGGTTATACGCCCCCTGAGGTCAAGCTTGGTAAACCAAGTAGCGTTTTTCACTCTGGAAAACAGGTCAGAAATCAAGGGTAACGGGTATTGATATTTCACAGTAATATTGTTCAAGAGACGATAATCAATACACGGCCTTAATGAACCATCTTTTTTGGCCACAAAGAAAAAACCGGCACCTAAGGGTGAAGAGGATGGTCTGATATGACCCTTCTCCAATGATTCCTTGATATAAGACCGCATAGCGTCATGTTCAGGTACAGACAAGTTAAAAAGGCGACCTTTAGGGAATTTACTACCCGGCACTAATTCAATAGCGCAGTCATAGCTCCTATGGGGAGGCAAGGATGCAGATTTACTTTCGCTAAACACATCAGAAAAATCAAACAAAAAGTCAGGAACATCCTGAGCCTGGGGGGAGGCAGAAAAAACAGGAGTGTTGGTATTAGCACATTGGCAGCCCCAACTGGTTACAGACACAGATTTCCAATCCAAAACAGGATTATGAGACTGTAACCAAGGGAAACACAGCACGATAATGTCATGCAGATTATATAGAACCAAAAATTTGCAGAACTCCTGGTGATCAGGTTCAACCCTCATTATCACCTGAGTAGAAAACTGGGGTTTATTCTCAGCCAAAGGGGTAGAATCGATCCCCAGTAGGGGAATAGACTTCTGTAGGGGTATCAAGGGAAACCCACAACGTTTAGCAAAATCATAATCCATCAGGTTAATAGCTGCTCCAGAATCAACGAAAGCCTGAGCAGAAAATGAGGACAGAGAGCATATCAGAGTGACAGTTAATAAAAACTTAGTCTGAACACTACCCAAGACAACTGAGCGTGCAAAACGTCTTCCCCGCTTAGGGCAGACTGAAATAGCATGAGAGGCATCACCACAGTAGAAACATAACCCATTGCGCTTTCGAAACTCATGACGCTGTGCCCCAGACACCACTCTATCACACTGCATGGGTTCAGAAGCTGGCTCACAAGGCAACACCATTCCACGCATACTTCTCCGCTCACGCAAACGTCTGTCAATTTGAATCGCTAATGACATAGAATCATTGAGACCAGAGGGGACAGGGAATCCCACCATAACATCCTTTACATTATCTGACAGACCCTTCCGGAAAAGGGCCGCCAAAGCGTCGTCATTCCATTTGGTCAGGACTGCCCACCTACGGAATCTCTGACAGTATAACTCAGCGTCATCAAGCCCCTGATTTAATGCCAACAAGGCTTTTTCAGCTTGATCAGTGACATTAGGCTCATCGTACAATAACTCCAAAGCCTGAAAAAAAGCATCAACATCACTCAAAACAGGATCCCCAGGTATCAGGGAAAAAGCCCAATCCTGAGGATCGCCGCGCAGGAGAGAGATGATAATTTGAACCTGCTGCGCTGCGTTTCCTGAGGACTTAGATTTTAAGGCAAAAAACAATTTACAATTATTTTTGAAATTCTGAAACTTAGCTCGATCCCCTAAAAACAAATCTGGCATGGGGATCCTAGGTTCCACAACAGGCAACCTAGCAAGATATGCAGCAATACTCTGAACCTCAGTGGCAAGCTGATCCACACGGCCAGACAACTGTGCAAACTCCATTGGAGAAAAGATCCTCCCCAGCACCCAGAGATACAGAGGGAGAAAAAAAAAAAATGCAACAAACAGAAAAATATCTCTGACAACTCTGACAACCTTTTTTCTTTCACAATATTTTTTCCCTTCTGTGAGTACCATACAATTTTCAATTTTTGGACCGGTGATACTGTTATGTTTCGGTAGCTGAGGAGAGCAGGCAAAAAAGCAATACACCAGAGCAGTTGGAATCTATGAGATTGCAGTACCCTGACTAACCACCACAACTAGAGGCAGCCGTGGAGCGTTCCTACGTTGGTCCTAGACGCCTCGTCACAGCCTGAGAAACTAACTACACCTAAAGATAGAAATAGGAAAGCTATCTGCCCCGGAGCAGAACCCCAAAGATAATAGAAAGCCCCAAACAAGTAATGGCGGTTAGACAAGAGGAAATACTGACACAGAAAGAAAATAGTATGAGCAAACGCTGGGGCCAAAACTATCTAAATAGAAAAGGAAAGGAAGGGCACCTACTGCAATCCCAGAAAACCCTGAAAAGCACCAACTCTACTAATTTCAAAATCACCTGAGATCACACGACCTCTACCACCTAAATTAGTTCTCTGGTGTAACAAAAACAAAACAGCAGCCACTGAAAAAACCGGAAAAAGCAAAAGTACAAAACTCAGTGGCTGAACCAAACTGAGAGGGCAGAAGCCCCCGGAGGGGACCCTGAAGGCCCCCAAAGAAGTGCAGGACAAAATGCAAAAATATAGCACAAACACAAAAGCAGAAAAAGACTTATCTGTTAGCAGGAGAAGCAGACACGACACAGCAGGCTACAAGGGAAACTGGAATGAAGGATTCAGACCAGAACAATTGATCACCGGCAACCCTGATGGGAAAATGACTCCCTTATATAAGACCAGTCAGTAACACCTGATTCCCAGTCTTCACAATCTTCACTAGTACCGCTTGTAACCACCAGAGGGAGCCTCTGCTCAGGACTCATCTCAAACCATTCACAACACAGTCCATTCTTGCACAATCAATGCTTTCATTTTGTCAGAATTTTTAGGTTTTTGTTTGTCCACCCGTCTCTTGATGATTAACCACAAGTTCTCAATGGGATTAAGATCTGGGGAGTTTCCAGGCCATGGACCCAAAATCTCTATGTTTTGTTCCCTGAGCCATTTAGTTATCACCTTTGCTTTATGGCAAGGTGCTCCATCATGCTGGAAAAGGCATTGTTGATCGCCAAACTGCTCTTGGAGGGTTGGGAGAAGTTGCTCTTGGAGGACATTCTGGTACCATTCTTTATTCATGGCTTTGTTTTTAAGCAAGACTGTGAGAGAGCCGATTCCCTTGGCTGAGAAGCAACCCCACACATGAATGATTTCAGGATGCTTAACAGTTGGCATGAGACAAGACTGGTGGTAGCGCTCACCTTGTCTTCTCCGAATGAGGCGTTTTCCTGATGTCCCAAACAATCGAAAAGGGGATTCATCAGAAAATAACTTTACCCCAGTCCTCAGCAGTCCACTGCCTGTACCTTTTGCAGAATATCAGTCTGTCCATGATGTTTTTTCTGGAGAGAAGTGGCTTCTTTGCTGCCCTCCTTGAGACCAGGCCTTGCTCCAAGAATCTCCGCCTCACAGTGCGTGCAGATGCACTCACACCTGCCTGCTGCCATTCCTGAGCAAGCTCTGCACTGCTGGTAGCCCGATCCCGCAGCTGAAACACTTTTAAGAGACGGTCCTGGCGCTTGCTGGTCTTACTTGGGCGCCCTGAAGCCTTTTTGGCAACAATGGAACCTCTCTCCTTGAAGTTCTTGATGATGCGATAGACTGTTGACTGAGGTGCAATCTTTCTAGCTGCGATACTCTTCCCTGTTAGGCCATTTTTGTGCATTGCAATGATGACTGCACGTGTTTCTTTAGAGATAACCATGGTTAACAGAAGAGAAACAATGATGCCAAACACCAGCCTCCTTTTAAAGTGTCCAGTGGTGTCATTCTTACTTAATCATGACAGATTGATCTCCAGCCATGTCCTCATCAACACCCACACCTGTGTTAATGGAGCAATCACTGAAAAGAGGTTAGTTGGTCCTTTTAAGGCAGGGCTGCAATGATATTGAAATGTGTTTTGGGGGAAAAAGTTCATTTTCTAGCCAAATATTGACTTTGCAAGTAATTGCTGTTAAGCTGATCACTCTTTATAACATTCTGGAGTATATGCAAATTGCCATTAGAAAAAGTGAAGCAGTAGACTTTGTAAAAATTAATATTTGTGTCATTCTCAAAACTTTTGGCCATGACTGTACACCTCCCTAAGGAGGGTACTTATGAATACACCCTTGAAAGCACTGACCTTTTTTCTGTGTGGACTGAAGATTGGGATGTGACCAAAGGGCACACAAAAATTGATCAGTGAGGTGAATAGCAAATATGAGGTGCCGAAAACTAGAAAGATTTAACCAGTGGAGGAAAATACGTCTCAAACCTGCGCTGCTGAAACATCCAGGATGTCGGCTTAATTCTTTAAAGCGTTTATACTAAATGGGTTTAGCGGTCAATGCATTTCAAGGTCAAACAGGAACACTTCTTCAGGACAAAAACCTTATGTCCTGAAGAAGGGACCTGTGTGACCTTTAAACGCATTGACTGCTTAACCTGTTCAGAATAAACGGTTTTAAAGTATTAAGCTGACATCCTGGATCTTTCAGCAGCGCAGGTTTGACACGTATTTTCCTCCACTGGTTGAATCTCTTCCTCGGTCCACGGACCCGTGTTTTGCTGCAGCTTATTTACCGTATTTTTCAGACCATAACAAGCTCTTTTTTTCTCCAAATTTGGGAGGAAAGTGTGGGTGCGTCTTATGGTCGCACCCAGGGCCGGCGTCAGCACCCGGCCTACCTGGGCAAGTGCCGGGGCCCTGAGCAGGCAGGGGGGCCCACTCGCCGTCGGGCACCCAGCGCCCGTTAGCGGATAAGAGCGGTACCAGCACCGCCACTGGGTCCCCCGCTTGCTCAGTGCCCCGGCTACAGCCGGCACAATACTTACCTCTCCCCGTGCCTCCCCACCTCCGAGCTCCAGGGGGGGATTGGGGTCCAATATTCTTTATGGAGCATTATATTTGGCCCATAATACTGCATGGAGGACTATGTGGTGCCCATAATATTGTATGGAAGCCTGTACTCTCCAGTCTGTACTGTGCGCTGTGAGGATTTGGCGGTTTTTGAGCTATTGTACAATTTACAATTGATATCACTCATGTAATGGAAGAAGAGAAGTGTTTGGCATTGTACTATACCCATCTGCATTATCTGTGCATCATGAATCGTGGTCTGTTTTAAAGGGGCCCACTGAGACTCTTTCGCCCGGGGCCCATAAAAACCTGGAGCCGGCCCTGGTCGCACCCACACACAATGTAACATGTGGGAAGGGGGGCAGAGACGGAGTGGGATCGCAGGAGGCAGGAAAATATCCCCAGGAAACAGGAGCTGGGCAAACCACAGGTCCCGATACTTAAAGTGCAGTGAATATTCATTAGCCGCTTCCCCGCCCACCTGTCAGCTGAGCAGTGAGGGGGAGCAGCAAATGACAGACCCACATGGTTTCCCCAGCTCCTGATTCCTGCAGCAGCTGGGGAGATCTGTGTTGGAAGGAGAAGGAGGCGGCAGGAAGCAGGAGCAGAGTGCCACAGGGGATCCCTGCATACTTGACAGCACAGCCTGGAGGCTGTGCTGATGCGATGCTGAATGCTCCTGTGGAGGGCCTGTAATGAGGTCATGAAGAGGCGGGGCTGGAGCATCACATGACCGCACAAAGCCCTGCCTCTTCATGATGTCATCACAGGTCCTGCAGACACCCTTTACAAAAAAAAAATAATTAAAAGGTTAGTAATTACAGCACATAAAAAAGCACTCTGCCACTCCTGTGGTGGACTATAACTCCCAGCATGTCCTGCAGATCCTATGGCATGCTGGGAGTTAAAGTTTTCCCATGGGATCTTAAAGCAGCACTCCAGTGTTATTTTTCAGTGCTGGAGTGTGGCTTTAAATTTAAGCCCTGTGCTCCCATTCTTAGGCCCGGGTCACACATGCGAGAAACTTGCATGATTTTTCTATGAGTCTCTTGCATGAACACCTGGTACTGCCGCCGGCGCTCGGACCGGAGCGTGTGGCTGCATGCATTTCTATGCAGCCGCATGCTCCAGTCTGAGTGCCGGCGGCAGTGCCAGGTGTTCATGCGAGAGACTCACATGGAAATCGTGCGAGTTTCTCACATGTGTGACCCCGGCCTTATACTCACCCTCCAGCTTCTTCATATAGTACTTCATAGACACCACACTGGTCCCGCAGCACCATCTACCCGTAGCTTCCAACATAATAACATACTATTATATATAAAAACACCACATATAATAGTATGTTATTTATGTTATTAAATATTTTACTACATTTTTTGCTTCAAATATATTTTTCCCTGTTTTCCACCTCTAAAACCTGGGTGCGTCTTATAGTCCGGTGTGTCTTATAGTCTGAAAAATACGGTAAGTTGTTGTCCATGTTGCTAATTTGCAACCCCATCAGGTGACTTAGCATCCCATTGTTTCTCACCATTTTTACCAGTTAAGACCCTAATGCGCTTGTGTTTGCTCCCCAGTCTTCTACGCTACAAAACTATAAAGAGTCACTTTAATGGGAAATTGATTAAACAAATCATGGCCACATAAAGCAGTGGGAATGGTACCATGAAGTTAAAGAAAACCTGTCAGCAGAATTGTGCACAGTAACCTACAGACAGTGTCAGGTTGGCGCCGTTACACTGATTAAAATGATACCTTGGTTGATTAAATTCGTCTTGTGGTTGTTGTTTAATCTGTATTTTCAGTTTTGAGTTAATGATATGCTCGTGCTTCAGGGCGGCTTGTGGGGAAGGGGGCTTCATGTGGTGCTCTTATTAGATATTCATATGTATAGAAGCTACTGTGCCGTCGTCGCCATCTTGATAGAGGGAAGAAAAAATTGTCTACTCAAAGACGGCGCTGCCTGCGCAGTAGCATCTATCGGTGATCCAATAGATACTACTGAGCAGGAGCTGGCGGTGCCATCTTTTAGGAGACAATTTTTGTTTTTTTTTCTCTAGCAAAATGGCTGCACCTGCGCAGTAGCACCTGTCGGCGATTGCCGATAGCCGCTACTGTGCAGGCGCTGGCGGCGCCATCTTGGAGGAGGATATATTTTTTTATGAATTTATTTATAGCATCAAATAGAAGAATTAAATGCACATTACACATGCGATCATGCTGTGGCAACTGCCTGCTGAAGGTGAATTTAATGTTTTTCAATATATATAAGTAGATGGTGGCCCGATTCTAACGCATCGGGTATTCTAGAATATGTATGATGGTGTATATAGAGGCTGCTGCTTCTGGGGTGTATATAGAGGTTGCTGGGGTGTATATAGAGGCTGCTGCGGTGTATATAGAGGCTGCTGCTACGGTGTATATAAAGGCTGCTGCTGGGGTGTATATAGATGCTGCTGCTGGGGTGTATATAAAGGCTGCTGGGGTGTATACAGGGCTGCTGGGGTGTATATAGAGGCAGCTGGGTGTATTTAGAGGCTGCTGCTGGGGTGTATATAGAGGCTGCTGGGGTGTATATAGAGGCTGCTGCGGTGTATATAGAGGCTGCTGCTGCGGTGTATATAAAGGCTGCTGCTGCTGGGGTGTATACAGATGCTGCTGCTAGGAAGTATATAGAGGCTGCTGGGGTGTATACAAGGCTGCTGGGGTGTATATAGAGGCAGCTGTGGTGTATATAGAGGCTGCTGCTGGGGTGTATATAGAGCTGCTGCTGGGGTGTATATAGAGGCTGCTGCTGCTGGGGTATATGTGGAGGCTGTTGCTGCTGGGGTATATGTGGAGGCAGCTGCTGCTGGGGTATATGTGGAGGCTGCTGCTACTGGGGTATATAGAGGCTGATGCTGGGTAGGGTATCTGTGGAGGGCTGCCGCTGGGGTTTACATGGAGGCCGGTCGAGGCACTTCCGCTTCGAGCAGCCGGGAGATGACCAGCTGGTGCCGGTCATCTCCCGGCTGCGTCGCCGCTGACCTCCATGCGGCAGGAGATGACCCGCGGCTACAGATCAGGCTAGCGCGTGATCTCTGAGATAGCGGTGGCATGCGTGGTTCAAATCCTGCGCCAATTCGCGGCCAGACTGCACCTATCACTGATTGGTTGCGTCCGGCAGGCTCTGCTCCACCCTCCCATCCTGTATACATAGCTCCGCTCCTCCCATCCTGTATACATGGCTCCGCTCCACCCTCCCATCCTGTATACATGGCTCCGCTCCCACCCTCACATCCTGTATACATGGCTTCGCTCCCACCCTCCCATCCTTGTATGCATGGCTCTGCTCCCACCCTCCCATCCTTGTATACATGGCTCCGCTCCACCCTCCCATCCTGTATACATGGCTCCCGTCCCATCCTGTATACATGGCTCCGCTCCCCCTCCCCTCCTTGTATGCATGGCTCCGCTCCACACTCCCATCCTTGCATGCATGGCTCCGCTCCACACTCTCATCCTGTACACATGGCTGCGCTCCCACCCTGTAAACATGGCTCCGCTCCACACTCTCATCCTGTACACATGGCTGCGCTCCCACCCTGTAAACATGGCTCCGCTCCAGCCTCCCATCCTGTACAGTCATGGCCAAAAGTTTTGAGAATGACACAAATATTATATTTTCACATGATCTGTTGCCCTCTGGTTTTTATGTGTGTGTTTGACAGATGTTTTTATCACAGACAGAAATATAATTGCAAACATATGAATAACAAAAGCTTATATTGACGGTTAGAATGAGTTAATGCAGCAAGTCAATATTTGCAGTGTTGACCCTTCTTCTTCAGGACCTCTGCAATTCTCCCTGGCATGCTCTCAATCAACTTCTGGACCAAATCCTGACTGATAGCAGTCCATTCTTGCACAATCAATGCATTTTGTCAGAATTTTTAAGTTTTTGTTTGTCCACCCGTCTCTTGATGATTGACCACAAGTTCTCAATGGGATTAAGATCTGGGGAGTTTCCAGGCCATGGACCCAAAATCTC
Source organism: Oophaga sylvatica (assembly GCA_033576555.1). NCBI lineage: Eukaryota > Metazoa > Chordata > Amphibia > Anura > Dendrobatidae > Oophaga > Oophaga sylvatica. The sequence goes on from JARQOD010000007.1 coordinate 154,200,457, forward strand.
TATGTTTTGTTCCCTGAGCCATTTAGTTATCACCTTTGCTTTATGGCAAGGTGCTCCATCATGCTGGAAAAGGCATTGTTGATTGCCAAACTGCTCTTGGAGGGTTGGGAGAAGTTGCTCTTGGAGGACATTCTGGTACCATTCTTTATTAATGGCTGTGTTTTTAGGCAAGACTGTGAGAGAGCCGATTCCTTGGCTGAGAAGCAACCCCACACATGAATGGTTTCAGGATGCTTAAAAGTTGGCATGAGACAAGACTGGTGGTAGCGCTCACCTTGTCTTCTCCGAATGAGGCGTTTTCCTGATGTCCCAAACAATCGAAAAGGGGATTCATCAGAGAAAATAACTTTACCCCAGTCCTCAGCAGTCCACTGCCTGTACCTTTTGCAGAATATCAGTCTGTCTATGATGTTTTTTTCTGGAGAGAAGTGGCTTCTTTGCTGCCCTCCTTGAGACCAGGCCTTGCTCCAAGAGTCTCCTCCTCACAGTGCGTGCAGATGCACTCACACCTGCCTGCTGCCATTCCTGAGGAAGCTCTGCACTGCTGGTAGCCCGATCCCGCAGCTGAAACACTTTTAAGAGACGGTCCTGGCGCTTGCTGGTCTTTCTTGGGCGCCCTGGAGCCTTTTTGGCAACAATGGAACCTCTCTCCTTGAAGTTCTTGATGATGCGATAGATTATTGACTGAGGTGCAATCTTTCTAGCTGCGATACTCTTCCCTGTTAGGCCATTTTTGTGCATTGCAATGATGACTGCACGTGTTTCTTTAGAGATAACCATGGTTAACAGAAGAGAAACAATGATGCCAAGCACCAGCCTCCTTTTAAAGTGTCCAGTGGTGTCATTCTTACTTAATCATGACAGATTGATCTCCAGCCATATCCTCATCAACACCCACACCTGTGTTAATGGAGCAATCACTGAAA
>JARQOD010000007.1:154201482-154245503 GCA_033576555.1 Oophaga sylvatica
AAACAGTGGTTTACCCCCACATATGGGGTATCAGCGTACTCAGGACAAATTGCACAATAACTTTTGGAGTCTTGTTACCCTTGGGAAAATAAAAATTGAGGTGAAAAGATCAATTTTGTGGAAAAAATATGATTTTTTAATTTTACGGCTCTACGTTATAAACTTGTGTGAAGCACACCAAAGATCTAGATAAGTTCCTTAGGGGTCTAGTTTCCCAAATGGGGTCACTTGTGGGGGGTTTCCACTGTTTAGGCACATCAGGGACTCTCCAAATGCAACATGGCGTCTAATCTCAATTCCAGCCAATTTTGGTTGGAAAAAGTCAAATGGTGCTCCTTCCCTTCCGAGCTCTGCCGTGCACCCAAACAGTGATTCCCCCCCACATATGGGGTATCAGCGTACTCAGGACAAATTGGACAACAACTTTTGAGGTCCAATTTCTCCTGTTACCTATGGGAAAATAAAAAATTAGTGACTAAGAGATAATTTTTGTGGGAAAAAAATAGGATTTTTTATTTTCATGCCCGGGCATTATAAACTTGTGTGAAGTACTTGGGGTTCAAAGTGCTCACCAAAGATCTAGATAAGTTCCTTAGGGGGTCTAGCTTCCAAAATGGGGTCACTTGTGGGGGTTTCCACTGTTTAGGCTCATCTGGGGCACTACAAGCGGAACATGACCCCCATCAATGTTTGCATTCCAAAACGTTACTGCTTCCTTTCCAAGCCCTGCCATGTGCCCAAACAGTTTCCCTCCCCACATATGGGGTATCAGCGTACTCAGGACAAATTGGACAACAACTTTTGGGTCCAATTTCCTTGGGAAAAATCAAAAATTTGGGACTAAAAAATCATTTTTGTGGAAAATTGTTATTTTTTTTTTCACACCCAGGCATTATAAACTTTTGTGAAACACTTTGGGGTTCAAAGTGCTCACAACAGATCTAGATAAGTTCCTTAGGGGGTCTAGTTTCCAAAATGGTGTCACTTGTGGGGGGTTTCCACTGTTTAGGCGCATCAGGGGCTCTCCAAACACGACATGGCGTCCAATCTCAACTCCAGCCAATTTTAGTTTGAAAAAGTCAAACGGCGCTCCTTCCCTAACGAGCTCTGCCGTGTGCCCAAACAGTGGTTTTCCCCCACATATGGGGTATTGGCGTACTCAGGAGAAATTGCACAACAACTTTATCTGTCCATTTTCTCCTTTTACCCTTGTGAAAATAAAAAAAAGTTTGTAAAAGATCATTTTTGTGGTAAAAAGTTAAATATTCATTTTTTCCTTCCACGTTGCTTCAGCTCCTGTGAAGCACCTAAAGGGTTAATAAAATTCTTGAATGTGGTTTTGAGTACCTTGAGGGGTGCAGTTTTTATAATAGTGTCACTTTTGGGTATTTTCTGCTATATAGACCCGTCAAAGTGACTTCAAACGTGAGGTGGTCCCTAAATGGCTTTGTAAATTTTGTTGTAAAAATGAGAAATCACTGGTCAACTTTTAACCCTTATAATTTCCTAAGAAAAAAAAATTTTGGTTCCAAAATTGTGCTGATGTAAAGTAGACATGTGGAAATGTTATTTCTTAACTATTTTGTGTGACATATTTCTCTGTTTTAAGGGAAAAAAAATTCAAAGTTTGAAAATTGCAAAATTTTCAAAATTTTCGCCATATTTGCGTTTTTTAAAAAAATAACGCAAGGTATATCGAAGAAATTTTACCACTAACGTGAAGTACAATATGTCACGAGAAAACAATCTCAGAATCGCGAAGATCCGTTGAAGCGTTCCAGAGTTATAACCTCATAAAGAGACAGTGGTCAGAATTGTAAAAATTGGCCCGGTCATTAACGTGCAAACCACCCTTGGGGGTGAAGGGGTTAAAACAGAAAAATGTTAAACCAAATAGTTAATAAATAACATTTCCCACATATCTACTTTACATCAGCACAATTTTGGAACCAATTTTTTTTTGTTAGGAAGTTATAAGGGTTAAAAGTTGACCAGCGATTTCTCATTATTACAACAAAATTTACAATTTTTACAAATTTTTTTTTTTAGGGATCATCTCACATTTGAAGTCACTTTGAGGGGTCTATATGGCAGAAAATACCCAAAAGTGACACCATTCTAAAAACTGCACCCTTCAAGGTACTCAAAACAACATTCAAGAAGCTTATTAACCCTCAGATGCTTCACAGGAATGTTTGGAATGTGGAAGGAAAAAATGAACATTTAACTCTTTAGTCACAAAAATGATCTTTGACAAACATTTTTTTTATTTTCACAAGGGTAAAAGGAGAAAATTGACAGATAAAGTTGTTGTGCAGTTTCTCCATATGTGGGGGAAAACCACTGTTTGGGCGCACGGCAGGACTCGGAAGGGAAGGAGCGGATTTTGACTTTTTCAAACCAAAATTGTCTGAAATTGAGATCGGCTGCCATGTCGTGTTTGGAGAGCCCCTGATGTGCCTAAACAGTGGAAATCCCCCAATCCTAACTCCAACCCTAACCCCAACACACCCCTAACCCTAATCCCAACCCTAACCCTAACACACCCCTAACCCTAACTGGAAAATGGAAATAAATACATATTTTTATTTTATTATTTTTCCCTAACAAAGGGGTGATAAAATGGGGTTTGATTTACTATTTATAGCGAGTTTTTATAGCGGGTTTTTATGTTTGGCTGACTAAAAGATGCTTTTTATTGCAAAAAATAGTTTTTGCGTCACCACATTTTCAGAGCAATAATTTTTCCGTATTTTGGCCCACAGAGTCATGTGAGGTCTTGTTTTTTTTGCGAGACGAGTTGACTGTTTTATTGGTACCATTTTCAGGCAGATGACATTTTTTGATCGCTTTTTATTCCGATTTTTGGGAGGCAGAATGAACAAAAACCAGCAATTCATGAATTTCTTTTGGGGGGTCGTTTATACCGTTCCGCGTGTGGTAAAATTGATAAGGCAGTTTAAGTCGTTGGGTCAGTACATTACAGCGATATCTCATTTATATCATTTTTTTATGTTTTGTCGCTTTTATACAATAAAAAATATTTTATATAAAAAATTATTTTTGCATCGCTTTATCCTGAGAACTATATATAACTTTTTTATTTTTTCGCTGATGACGCTGTATGGCGGCTCTCTTTTTGCGGGACAAGATGACGTTTTCAGCGGCACCATGTTTATTTATATCTGTCTTTTTGGTTGCGTTATTCCACTTTCTGTTCAGTGGCATGATAAAGCATTGTTTTTTTTGCCATTTTTTTTTAATGGGTTCACTAAAGGGGTTAACTATTGGAACAGTTTTATAGGGCGGGTCGCTACGGACGCGGCAATACTAAATATGTGTACTTTTATTGTTTTTTTATTTACATAATAATGTGTTTATTGGGGAAATATATATTTTAATAGTTTATTTAGGTATTTTTTAAAAAATATTTTTACACAGTATAATTTTTTTTTTTTTTTTTACATCTTTACATTGTCCCAGGGTGGGACATCACTATATAGACAGATCGCTTATCTGACATTTTGCAGAGCACTGTGTGAGATCAGCGATCTGACAGGCAGTGCAGGAGGCTTACCGATGCCTGCTCTCAGCAGGTACTGACAAGCCACCTCCCGGCAGGACCCAGAAGGACCCCGTGGCCATCTTGGATCCGGGGCCCGGCAGGGAGGAGGCCCTCGTAACAACGCGATCACATCGCGTTGCTGAGGGTCTCAGGGAAGCAAACAGGGAGCCCCCTCCCTGCGCGATGCTTCCCTATGCCACCAGAACACTGCGATCATGTTTGATCGCAGTGCGCCGGGGGTTAAGTGCCGAGAGCGGTTCGTGACCGCTCCCGGCACATGACACCCGGCCGTGCTCCCCCCGTGAGCGTGTCCTATCGCAAGGGATGTACTATCCCGTCCATGGTCATACATGGTCCAGGTACCATGGACGGGATAGTACTTCTAATGTCAGAAAGGGGTTAAACTTTTCAATTTTTTTTTTTACATTTTTAAATACTTTTTTTTCTCTTTTGCCATGCTTCAATAGTCTCCATAGGAGACTAGAAACTGGCACAACTCGATCGCCTCTGCTACACAGAGACGATGAGTAGACCGCCTCTATGTAGCAGAATTACTCACTTGCTGTGACCGCCGACCACTGGTTGATGCTCACAGCAAGGAGGCACTGACAACCATAGAGGTCTCCAGGAGACGTCCAGTTGTCATGCCGATGCACCGGTGAACCGCGATCACGTGACACAGGTCACCGGTGAGCGCATTTCTGGCCCGATGGCCGAAAGTGCCATTTAAATGCCGCTGTCAGCGTTCAAAACAGCTGACATGTCCATGAAAAGATGTGGGCTCACCGCTGGAGCCCACCTCAAAGGGAGAGATACTGACATCGGAATACTATTACGCCCGATGTGGGTAAGGGGTTAAGAAAAGGCCATTCAAAAATTTGGGGGAGATTCACAAGGTGAGGACTGCTGCTGGAGTCATTGCTTCATGAGCCACCACACACACACACAGACCTATCCAGGACATGGGTTACAAGTGTCACATTCCTTGTGTCAAGCCACTCATGACCAATAGACAATGATAGAAGCATTTTAATTGGACCAAGGAGAAAAAGAACTGGACTGTTGCTCAGTGGTCTAAGGTGTTTTCAGATGAAAGTAAATTTTGCATTTCATTTGGAAATCAAGGACCCAGAGTCTGGAGGAAGAGTGGAGAGACACACAATGCAAGCTGATTGCGGTCTTGTGTGTAGCTTCCACAATCAGTGATGGTTTGGGGAGCTATGTCATCTGCTGGTATAGGTACACTGTATTTTAAGAAGACCAAAGTCAGCGCAGACGTCTACCAGGAAATTTTAGACAACTTCATGCATCGCTCTGCCGACAAGCTTTTTGGAGATGGAAATTTCATTCTTCAGCAGGACTTGGCGGCTGTCCACACTGCATCAAGTACCAACACGTGGTTTAAAAACAACAATATCTTGTTGCTTAAAAACAACAGTATCTGTGCTTGATTGGCCAGCAAATTCACCTTACCTTAACCCCATAGAGGATCTATGGGGTACCGTCAAGAGGAAGATGATAGACACCAGACCCAACAATGCAGACGAGCTGAATTCTGCTATCAAAGCAACCTGGGCTTCCATAACACCTCAGTAGTGCCACAGGCTGACTGCCTCTATTATAACTCTGGAACACTTTAAAGGATCCCACGGATTGTTTTTTTCGTGACATATTGTACTTCATGATAGTGGTAACATTTATTCGATCTGACTTGTGCTTATTTATGAAAAAACCGTAAATATGGTGAAAATTTTGCAATTTTCAAACTTAGAATTTGTATGCCCTTAAATCAGAGAGATCTGTCACGCAAAATACTTAATAAATAACATTACCCACATGTCTACTTTACATCAGCACAATTTTGGAAACAAAATTTTTTTGTTATGAAGTTATAAGGGTTAAAAGTTGACCAGCAATTTCTCATTTTTACAACAAAATTTACAAAACCATTTATTTTAGGTACCACATCATATTTGAAGTCACTTTGAGGGGTGTATATGACAGAAAATACCCCAAAGTGACACCATTCTAAAAACTGGACCCCTTAAGGTGCTCAAAACCACATTCAAAAAGTTTATTAACCCTTTACGTGCTTCACAGGTACTGAAGCAATGTGGAAGGAAAAAATGAACATTTAACTTTTTTTTGCAAAAAATTTACTTCAGAACCATTTTTTTATTTTTACAAGTGTTAAAAGAGAAAATGAACCACAAAATTTGTTGTGCAATTTCTCCTGAATACGCCAATACCCCATATGTGGGGTTAAACCTCTGTTTGGGTGCACGGTAGAGCTCAGAAGAGAAGGAGTGCCGTTTGACTTTTTCAACGCAGAATTGTCTGGAATTGAGATTGGACGCCATGTTGCGTTTGCAGAGCCCCTGATGTGCCTAAACAGTGGAAACCCCCCACAAGTGTCACCATTTTGGAAACTAGACCCCCTAAGGATCTTATCTAGATGTGTGGTGAGCACTTTGAACCCTCAAGTAATTCACAGAAGTTTATAACGTAGAGCCGTAAAAATAAAAAAAATCATATTTCTTTCACAAAAATGATCTTTTTGCCCCCAATTTTTTATTTTAACAAGGGTAGCAAGAGGAATTGGACCCAAAAAGTTGTTGTGCAATTTGTCCTGAGTATGTGGATACCCCATTAAGGGGGTAAACCTCTGCTTGGGTGCACGGTAGAGCTTGGAAGGGAAGGAGCACCGTTTGACTTATATCTCAAAATTGTAAGAGCGGATGCCGTGTCGGGTTTGGACATGTGCCTAAACAGCAGAAACACCCCAAACTGACCCATTTTGGAAACTACACCCCTCCAAGATTTTATCCTGGGGTATATTGAGCAATTTTAACCCACAGGAACGACACATAATTTGATCGTCATATTGAAAAAGTTCATTTTCATAATTAGGTCGTCATATTGAAAAAGTTCATTTTTTCCACAAAAATCTTGTTTTAGACCTGAATTTCTCACTTTTGTCATAGGAAAGATGTGTATCTTCGTACCGTGTTAGCCAGTAGATAGAAAAATATTTAGACTTGAGAGTCCTCAGTGGTTGATACCTTTTAATGGCTAACTGAAAAGATGGTAACAAATTGCAAGCTTTCGAGACTACTCAGGTCTCTTCATCAGGCATAGACTAATACAACATCTGAAGAATCACATATTTATACACAAAATAGCACAGAAAAAATGCAATAGGTAGGACAAGTGACATGAAGCAGAACTGTCATTATGGCAGAGGGATTAACATAAATATGACTAGTTCATAGATAAGGAGTGAAGGTTTTATTACCCTCTGATTGGGGTCTGGTATTGTGTTGTGATGACCCTAAAAGGTCAGGGAGGCAGATTCCTTAATTGTTGTAGAACGACATAAAACTCTGGGATATATTCATCCCAGCACTAAGAGTGTCAAAGGTCATCATAAGTTTATATTCCCAGACTTTTCTATCCTTCTCAGATTTGAAGTTAGATTTTAATACAAGTAATTCCATATCTGTCATGCTATGACCGGGCATACAAAAGTGTTTGGCCACAGGTAAATCCATTCTTTTTTCTCTTATCGTGTGGCGATGAGAATTCATCCTTGTTCTCAGTTTTTGCCCGGTCTCCCCCACATACAGACCCCCAGTTGGACAAATCTAAATGTCCAACTGGGGTCTGTATGTGGGGGAGAACCGGGCAAAAACTGAGAACAAGGATGAATTCTCATTGCCACACGATAAGAGAAAAAAGAATGGATTTACCTGTGGCCAAACACTTTTGTATGCCCGGTCATAGCATGACAGATATGGAATTACTTGTATTAAAATCTAACTTCAAATCTGAGAAGGATAGAAAAGTCTGGGAATATAAACTTATGATGACCTTTGACACTCTTAGTGCTGGGATGAATATATCCCAGAGTTTTATGTCGTTCTACAACAATTAAGGAATCTGCCTCCCTGACCTTTTAGGGTCATCACAACACAATACCAGACCCCAATCAGAGGGTAATAAAACCTTCACTCCTTATCTATGAACTAGTCATATTTATGTTAATCCCTCTGCCATAATGACAGTTCTGCTTCATGTCACTTGTCCTACCTATTGCATTTTTTCTGTGCTATTTTGTGTATAAATATGTGATTCTTCAGATGTTGTATTAGTCTATGCCTGATGAAGAGACCTGAGTAGTCTCGAAAGCTTGCAATTTGTTACCATCTTTTCAGTTAGCCATTAAAAGGTATCAACCACTGAGGACTCTCAAGTCTAAATATTTTTCTTCACTTTTGTCAGAGATTACACCAAAAAGTAGACCCCACAATTTGTTATCCACTGTCTTATGAGCATGGTAATATCCCATATGTAGTCAAAAAGTTCTATTTGGACAAACTGCAGTGCTCAGACAGAAAGGGGGACAATGTGACAAACTTGGCTTTGTTTGAAAATCCTTTAATGAATTATTACTCACAGAGGTAGGCATGCTCCTAAAAATACATTGGCTGATTATAAAATTTGGTCTTGCTAACAAAACAGTTGTCAAGCATTTGCGTATATTGTAGCAGGAAGAATAAACTGTACTGGAATGATGGGCAAAATGTGGAAGAAAATGCAGCCAACTATATGGCAAAGCTGAGTTTGTTCCAAAGATGAAAGAACACCAGCAGGGCTAGAATGGCAGACACTTTCAGAGACTGGTCGTACAACGTCCTTTTAGCTCCATTAATCCCTATATGAGAGACGAATGTGCCAATAGACATGGTGCATCATAGCAAGCTCCCACCTGCCAAGGTCAGAACCGCTATATGCACAAAACAACTTAATCCCCTAAAGAATCTGTAAAGTATTGTCTGGTATGAGAGGTTCGGCAAGAACCATATAGTAAAGCCCATAGTGTATAAGCACGGAACTTCCTCATTTTTAGAAATCCTCCAATAAAATGATCATGCCCGTATCACCAACATAAATATAAGTAATAGAAATGGAAGCCAAAGTTTTGTGTTGTAAAAACAGTCAAAGTTAGATAAATGGTCAAAAATGTTTGTGAGTAATCAAGTCCTAGAATTTTCAGGAACATTTGTGGGGTCCACACTCTGGAGTGTACAGACGTGGGCACGTGGATGAGAATTTATTGGAATAGTAGTTTGGTATGCGATTAATCAAGTCCTAGAATAAATTTTCAGATGACGTGACTTTTCAAGAACATTTGTGGGCTCCATACTCTGAGGTGTACAGACGTGGGTACGTGGATGAGAATTTGTTGGAATAGTAGTTTGGTATGGGATTGATCAAGTGTTGGAATTAATTGTGGAATGGGGTAAAATGGGATCTACTAATGAAAATATTCTCTATTACTTGTTCCAAATTACTCTACTGGGGCCTCTAAGCAGAAAATAAAAATTATATAAAAAACTAGGAAAGATGTGTATCTTCGTACCGTGTTAGCCAGTAGATAGAAAAATATTTAGACTTGAGAGTCCTCAGTGGTTGATACCTTTTAATGGCTAACTGAAAAGATGGTAACAAATTGCAAGCTTTCGAGACTACTCAGGTCTCTTCATCAGGCAAAGACTAATACAAAATCTGAAGAATCACATATTTATATACACAAAAGGACACAGGAATAATGCAATAGATAAGACAAGTGACGTGAAGCAGAACTGTCATTATGGCAGAGGGATGAACATAAATATTGGAACAGTTCATAGATAAGGAGGGAAAGTTTTATTGCCCTCTGATTGGGGTCTGGTATTGTGTTTTGATGACCCTAGAAGGTCAGAGAAGCAGATTCCTTAATTGATATAGAAAGACATAAATCCATGTGACACGTTCATTCCAACACTAAGAGTGTCAAAGGTCATCATGAGCTTATATTCCCAAACCTTTCTATCTTTCTCAGATTTGAAGTTAGATTTTAATATAAGTAATTCCATATCCATCATGCTATGACCGGGCATACAAAAGTGTTTTGCCACAGGTAAATCCATTATACTTATATTAAAATCTAACTTCAAATCTGAGAAAGATAGAAAGGTTTGGGAATATAAGCTCATGATGACCTTTGACACTCAGTGTTGGAATGAACGTGTCACATGGATTTATGTCTTTCTATATCAATTAAGGAATCTGCTTCTCTGACCTTCTAGGGTCATCAAAACACAATACCAGACCCCAATCAGAGGGCAATAAAACTTTCCCTCCTTATCTATGAACTGTTCCAATATTTATGTTCATCCCTCTGCCATAATGACAGTTCTGCTTCACGTCACTTGTCTTATCTATTGCATTATTCCTGTGTCCTTTTGTGTGTATAAATATGTGATTCTTCAGATTTTGTATTAGTCTTTGCCTGATGAAGAGACCTGAGTAGTCTCGAAAGCTTGCAATTTGTTACCATCTTTTCAGTTAGCCATTAAAAGGTATCAACCACTGAGGACTCTCAAGTCTAAATATTTTTCTATAAAAAACTAATAATTGTAGGTGGTGTGGTAGGTCTCAAAGCAGGGGGAGATACAAAGGCCTGGTTGGGATGGGCATGTGGGGCAATAGTACCGGGAATCACTCCATTTGACATGCTTCCTGCCATCCCGGCATCGTTTTTGAGGATACCTTTGTGTGGGAGTGACAGGGACAGGGTGAAGAAAATGGCGCTCTACAAGTCTCCGGGAATCCTCTGACTTGAAGGCTTCACCCGATGCCATTGACTCAAGCATGAGGCCCTTAATAATTTTTTCCTGAAACTGGAGGAATGTAAGGGGTCCTTGGGAATATTATACAGGACAAAGCTGTTGTATGTGGCAATTTGAATAAGGAAGATTGCCACCATTTTATACCAGGCCCTGGTCTTCCGCTTGACCAGGTATGGTTGCAGAACCTGATCTGATAAGTCAATGCCACCCATAAATTAATTATCGTCTGTGACGCAGACCGGTTTTTCCTTGTCTCTGGTGGCACCCCTCTCTCTGACCGTCACAGTGGTGTCCGCATGCAGTATAGTTAGCATATAGACGTCCTTCCTGTCATTCCACTTCACTGCAAGAAGTTGGTGACTTGCGAGTGAGAATGACGCCCCCTTCTCCAAACGTCTGGACACCAACTGTGACGGAAATCCCACTCTGTTTTTCCTCACTGTCCCACAAGCCCCTGTATTTGCAACATAGAGGGATTTATATAGGGGGACACGTGTATAATAGTTGTTCATATACACATGGTACCCATGATTTAGAAAGGGCGTCATTAGCTCCCAGACAATTTTCCCTGGGATGCCAATAGTCTGGGGGCAGTTTGTGGGGTTAATTTGGCGGTCCCTACCTTCATAAATTAGGAAGGTGGAAGTGTACCCTGATGAGCTCTAACAAGTTTTGCATAGTTTGATTCTGTATCTGGCACGCTTGGAGGGGATAAATTGGCGGAAAGACAGAAGGCCCTTGTAGCTCAAGGATTCGTCGACTGCCACATTTTTCTCTGGGGTATAGGAATTTAGAAATTAAGTTTGTAGGAGGGAAATTAGGGGTCTCTATTTATTTAGCCGATCATAATTGGGGTCAGTTCTTGGGGGGCTTGGGAATTGTCACTGAAGTGGAGGAATTTCATAAGGGCTTCGTAATGGACTCGGGACATGACGGCTGCAAATACAGGGGTGCTGTGGACAGCTTTTGTTGCCCAGTAAGAGTGGAGTGTTTTTTTTTTTTACTAAACCCATATTCAAGGTAAGGCCTAATTTTTTTTTTATTTCGGGGACATTTGTGGGGATCCAGGAACAGGAATGAAAGGCAGTGGGTGTTTGGGAAATGTATTGTAGGGCATACAGGTTTGTTTGGTGGCCAATTAATTCTAGGACTTCGGGTCTAATGAAAATTTGGAAAAAAATCAATGGGGGTAAAATTGGCGACATCTACTCCTATTCCAGGGACAGCAGAAAAAATGGGAATTTGAGGGGAAAATGAGGTGTCATTATACCACAGCGATGGGGGGGACTGCGGTACTTGGTCCAGCCTCCTCTGAACATTCAGCAGTGACGACCGACTCTGCTACCATCAGGCTAGGGGATCCTGTGGAAGAAGAGTCGTTGTCACTGTCTGAAAGCTGCTCAGCTTCAGAGGCAGATTCTGTTTTACTGACGGAGCTGCCGGAGCAAAGCAGGCTGTAAGCTTGGTTCGCGCTGAAAGTTCTGCGGGCCATTTTATTATTTCCCTGCCTAATGAAATACTAACCCTAATATAACTCTAGTATATTTTTTTTCATCCTAACCCTAATATGTGTAACTCTAACTGCAAAAAATATAAAAAAAAAAAATGTTTTTATTTTATAATCCCCTGACTGTGGGGTTGGGGATGTGGGAATTACGGAGAACGGGGGTAGGTAATTTGATTTTTTGGACGCTTGGGGACACTGAAATGATTTTTTTTCACTGGCAGGGCAGCACTTCAGCTGTAGTCTATCTCTCTTCTCTCCCAGAACAACTACAAGGAGAGAAGAGAGAAAGCACAGCCCAAGTGCTGACATATTTTCAAATATTGGGGCTTTTGATTACTGTGATAAGGCCTACCACAGTAATCAAAACCCAGCAGCCAATGAGAAAATTCTCATTGGTTGCCGGCCGGCAGATCTTGGCGGGCGCACTGCGCATTCGCCCGCTTTTTCTTTCTGCCGGAAGGACGGGGGCCAGGGGACTGCTGTATCAGCACATAAAGGTACCGTGGGGGGCATCGGAGGACCGGGGACCCTATTTCTCTCCCCTCTGATGTGCGATCACATCAGAGGGGAGAGAAATTTTTATTTTTTTCTGCGGTCGCCGTTATACTGTTAATAACGGCGATCGCAATCCCGGGGTTGGTAAATACAGACCCAAATCATGTTCTCTGGGATCTCAGAGAAAATCACCCAACCCCCCCCCGGCAGTTCGCTACGCATGCGCCCGCCATTTTCTGACCGGAAGAGGCGGGGGGGATTGGGGAGCCTATTTTTCTCTCCTCTGTTGTGCGATCACATCAGAGGAGAGAGAAACTAAATGGCACATCGGATTTTTTTCTTTGTTGCGGTCGCCGTTATACGGTTAATAACGGCGATCGCAACACCGGGGTCGGAAAAAACCGACCTGAATCATGTTCTCTGAGGTCTCGGCTACCCCCGGCAGCCGAGACTCCAAAAAAAATTCGACTCGGGGGGGAGGGGGCTATACACTTTTTCTACAGTGCCATTAATTAACGGCGCTGTGGTTTAAGTACCCTTAACCTCTTCACCCCCAAGGGTGGTTTGCACGTTAATGACCGGGCCAATTTTTACAATTCTGACCACTGTCTTTTTATGAGGTTATAACTCTGGAACGCTACAACGGATCTTCGAGATTCTGAGATTGCTTTCTCGTGACATATTGTACTTCATGTTAGTGGTAAAATTTCTTCAATATAACTTGCGTTTATTTTTAAAAAAAAAACGCAAATATGGCAAAAATTTTGAAAATTTTGCAATTTTCAAACTTTGAATTTTTATTCCCTTAAAACAGAGAAATATGTCACACAAAATAGTTAAGAAATAAAATTTCCCACATGTCTACTTTACATCAGCACAATTTTGGAACCAAAATTGTTTTTTGTTAGGAAATTATAAGGGATAAAAGTTGACCAACGATTTCTTATTTTTACAAAATTTACAAAGCCATTTTTTTAGGGACCACCTCATATTTGAAGTCACTTTGAGGGGTCTATATAGAAGAAAATACCCAAAAGTGACACCATTCTAAAAACTGCACCCCTCAAGGTACTCAAAACCACATTCAAGAATTTTATTAACCCTTCAGTTGCTTCACAGGAGCTGAAGCAACGTGGAAGGAAAAATGAATATTTAACTTTTTAGCCACAAAAATTATTATTATTATTATTATTATACATTTATATAGCGCCATTTATTCCATGGCGCTTTACATATGAAAAGGGAAAAATATAGACAGATACAATAAACATGTGCTAGACAAGGGACACACAAGTACAGAAGGAGAGAGGACCCTGCCCGCGAGGGCTCACAGTCTACAGGGATGGGTGAGAATACACTAGGAGAGGGTAGAGCTGGTCGTGCGATGGTTCAGTAGACTGAGGATCATTGCAGGTTGTAGGCTTGTCGGAACAGGTGGGTCTTCAGGTTTTTCTTGAAGGTCTCCGTTGTTGGTGAAAGTCTGATGTTTTGCGGCAGGGAGTTCCAGAGTATGGGGGAATGATCTTTTACAAATTTTGTTTTACTTTCACAAGGGTAAAAGGAGAAAATTGACAGATAAAGTTGTTGTACAATTTCTCCTGAGTACGCCAATACCCCATAAGTGGGGGAAAACCACTGTTTGGGCGCACGGCAGAGCTCGTAAGGGAATTAGCGCCGATTGACTTTTTCAAACTAAAATTGGACGCCATGTCGCGTTTGGAGAGCACCTGATGCGCCTAAACAGTGGAAACCCCCCACAAGTGACACCATTTTGGAAACTAGACCCCCTAAGGAACTTATCTAGATCTGTTGTGAACAATTTGAACCCCCAAGTGTTTCACAAAAGTTTATAATGCCTGGGTGTGAAAAAAAACAAAACAATTTTCCACAAAAATGATTTTTTAGTCCCAAATTTTTGATTTTTCCCAAGGAAATTGGACCACAAAAGTTGTTGTCCAATTTATCCTGAGTACGCTGATACCCCATATGTGGGGTGAGGAAACTGTTTGGGCGCACGGCAGGGCTTGGAAAGGAAGTAGTAACGTTTTGGAATTCAGACGTTGATGGGGGTCATGTTCCGTTTGCAGTGCCCCAGATGAGCCTAAACAGTGGAAACCCCCCACAAGTGACCCCATTTTGGAAACTAGACCCCCTAAGGAACTTATCTAGATCTTTGGTGAGCACTTTGAACCCCAAGTGCTTCACACAAGTTTATAATGCCCAGGCATGAAAATAAAAAATCCTATTTTTTTCCAACAAAAATTATCTTTTAGTCACTAATTTTTTATTTTCCCATGGGTAACAGGAGAAATTGGACCACAAAAGTTGTTGTCCAATTTGTCCTGAGTACGCTGATACCCCATATGTTGGGGGCAACCACTGTTTGGGCGCACGGCAGAGCTCGGAATGGAAGGAGAACCATTTGACTTTTTCCAACCAAAATTGGCTGGAATTGAGATTGGACGCCATGTTGCATTTGGAGAGCCCCTTATGTGCCTAAACAGTGGAAACACCCCACAAGTGACCCCATTTGGGAAACTAGACCCCCTAAGGAACTTATCTAGATCTTTGGTGACCAATTTGAACCCCCACGTGCTCCACACAAGTTTATAACGTAGAGCCGTAAAATTAAAAAATCATTTTTTCCACAAAAATGATCTTTTCACCCCAATTTTTATTTTCCCAAGGGTAACTAGACTCCAAAAGGTATTGTGCAATTTGTCCTGAGTACGCTGATACCCCATATGTGGGGGTAAACCACTGTTTGGGTGCATGGCAGAGTTTGGAAGGGAAGGAGCGCCGTTTGACTTTTTCAAAGCAGAATTGGCTGGATGCCATGTTGTGTTTGGAGAGCTCCTGATCTGCCTAAACAGTGGAAACCCCCAACAAATGACACCATTTTGGAAACTAGACCCCTCAAGGAACTTATCTAGATGTGTGGTGAGCACTTTGAACCCCGAAGTGCTTCACAGAAGTTTATAGCGTACAGCCATAAAAATAAAAAATCCTTTTTTTTTTTACAAAAATGATTTTTTCGCTCCCAATATTTTATTTTCACAAGGGTAACAGGAGAAATTGGACCCCAAAAGTTGTTGTCCAATTTGTCCTGAGTATGCTGATACCCAATATGTGGGAGAAAACTACTGTATGGGCGCACGTCAGGGCTCGGAAGGGAAGTAGTGACGTTTTGATTGCAGACTTTGATGGAATGGTCTGGGGGTGTCATGTCGCATTTGGAGAGCCCTGATGCGCCTAAACAGTGGAAACCCCCAACAAGTGACCCCATTTTGGAAAATAGACCCCACAAGGAACTTATCTAGATGTGTGGTGAGCACTTTGAACCACAAAGTGCTTCACAGAAGTTTATAACGTACAGCCGTAAAAATAAAAAATCCTTTTTTTTTTTTTTTTTTTTACAAAAATGATATTTTCGCCCCCAGTTTTTTATTTTCCCAAGGGTAACAGAAGAAATAGGACAAATTGCACAATAACTCTTGGGGTCCAGAGTACGCTGATACCCCATATGTGGGGGTAAACTGTTGTGAATGGACTTGAAATGAGTTCTGAGCAGAGGCTCTCTCTGGTGGTCACAAACGGTACTGGACTGTCCAGTGAAGATTGTGAGGATTGGGAATCAGGTGTTACTGACTGGTCTTATATAAGGGAGTCACCTTCCCATCAGGGTTGCCGGTGATCAATTGTTCTGGTCTCAATCCTTGATTCCTGTTTCCTTTGTAGCCTGCTGTGTCGTGTCTGCATCTCCTGCTATCAGATAAGACATTTTCTTCTTTTTGCTTTTGTGCTTGATTTTTGCATTTTGTCCTGCACTTCTGTGGGGGCCTTCAGGGTCCCCTCCGGGGGCTTTTGCCCTCTCAGTTTTGTTCACCACTGATGCTTGTATATTTGCTTTTTCCAGTTTTTTCAGTGGCTGCTGTTTTGATTTTGTTACACCAGAGAACTAATTTAGGTGGTAGAGGTCATGTGATCTCAGGTGTTTTTGAAATTAGTAAAGTTGGTGCTTTTCAGGGTTTTTTGGGATTGCAGTAAGTGCCCTTCCTATCCTTTTCTATTTAGATAGTTTGGGCCCCAACGTTTGCTCATACTATTTTCTGTCTGTGTCAGTATTTCTTCTTGTCTAACCGCCATTACATGTTTGGGGGCTTTCTATGTTCTTTGGGGATCTGCTCCGGGGCAGATAGCTTTCCTCTTTCTATCTTTAGGTATAGTTAGTTTCTCAGGCTGTGACGAGGCGTCTAGGACCAACGTAGGAACGCTCCACGGCTGCCTCTAGTTGTGGTGGTTAGTCAGGGTACTGCAATCTCATAGATTCCAACTGCTCTGGTGTATTGCCTTTTTTGCCTGCACTCCTCAGCTACCAAATCATAACAGTAAACTACTGTTTGGGCGCATGGCAGAGCTCAGAAGTAACGGAGCACCATTTTACTTTTTCAACGCAGAATTGGCTGGAATTGAGATCAGACGCCATGTCACATTTGGAGAGCCCCTGATGTGCCTAAACAGCGAAACCCCCCAATTCTAACTCCAACCCTAACCCCAACACACCCTAACCCTAGTCCCAACCCTAACCACAAACCTAACCCTAACACACCCCTAACTCTAATCCCAACCCTAATCCTACCTTTAGCGCCAACCCTAACCCTAACTTTAATAATAATAATCTTTATTTATATAGCGCCAACATATTCCGCAGCGCTTTACAGTTTAACAGTTTCAAAACATAAGTCATAAGTAACAATGTTAACAATACAATAATTAAAGCAAAATAAGCCGACCCTGCTCGTGAGAGCTTACAATCTACAATGAGGTGGGGGAGCTACAAAGTACAGGTGTGTATATACAATGGTGCATTTACAATGATGGTCCAGCCATCTTGAGGGAGTGAGGGATGGATGGAGACAGTGAATGGGCTACACATACACACTTAAACATAGAACGACTTTGATTAGTGAATATGATAGGCCACTCTGAACAAATGTGTTTTGAGGGAGCGCCTGAAACCATGCAAATTGTGGATAGTCCTAACTTCTTGGGGTAGAGCATTCCAGAGGATTGGCTGTTGTGAATATGTTAGAAATTAATTCTGAGCAGACGCTCCCTCTGGTGGTTACAAACGGTACTGAACCATTCAATGAAGATTGGCAATCAGGAGTTACAGACTGGTCCTATATAAGAGAGGTTCCCTCCAATCATAGTTGCCGGTGATCAATTGTTCTTGTCTAAACTGTGGTTCCTGGTTCACTTGGAAGCTTGCTGAGTCTTGCCTGCATCTTCTGCTATCAGATAAGATATTTTCTGCTTTTATTTTTGTGCTTGCTTTTTGCATTGTTCCCTGCACTTCTGTGGAGGTCAGCCAGGTCCCCTCCGGGGGCTTGTGCTCCTCTCAGTTTATCTGAGCCACTGTTATTTGTTCATTTGCCTTTTCCAGTTTTTTCAGTGGCTGCGGCTTAGTTTTGTGACACCAGAGAACTAATTTAGGTGGTAGAGGTCGTGTGATCTCAGGTGTTTTTGCAATTAGTAGAGTTGGTATTTTTTAGGGTTTTTTTGGATTGCAGTAAGTGTCCTTCCTATCCTTTTCTGTCCAGGTAGATTGGGCCCCAACGTTTGCTCATACTATTTTCTGTCTGTGTCTGTATTTCCTCTTGTCTAACCGCCATTACATGTTTGGGGGCTTCCTATGTTCTTTGGGGATCTGCTCCGGGGCAGATAGCTTTCCTCTTTCTATCTTTAGGTGTAGTTAACCTCTCAGGCTGTGACGAGGCGTCTAGGACCAACGTAGGAACGCTCCACGGCTGCCTTTAGTTGTGGTGGTTAGTCAGTGTACTGCAATCCAGTAGATTCCAACCTCTCTGGTGTATTGCCGTTTTTGCCTGCTCTCCTCAGCTACCAAATCATAACAATTGGCGCAGCGCGGGAGAAGTCTTGGAGTCGGGAACTTTAGCCGCAACCCTAACCCTAATGGGAAAATGGAAATAAATACATTTCTTTAATTTTATTATTTTCCCTAACTAAGGGGGTGATAAAGGGGGGTTTGATTTACTATTTATAGCGGGTTTTTATGATTAGCAGCTGTCACGCTAAAAGACGCTTTTATTGCAAAAAATAGTTTTTGCATCACCACATTTTGAGAGCTATAATTTTTGCATACTTTGGCCCACAGAGTCATGTGAGTTTTTATTTTTTGCGGTACGAGTTGACGTTTTTATTGGCACCATTTTTGAGCACGTGACATTTTTTGATCACTTTTTATTTTGATTTTTGGGAGGATAGAATGAACAAAAATCAGCAATTCATGAATTTCTTTTGAGGGAGGCATTTATACCGTTCTGTGTGTGGTAAAATTGATAAAGCAGTTTTATTCTTCGGGTCAGTACGATTACGGCAATACCTCATTTATATCATTTTTTTATGTTTTGGTGCTTTTATAGAATAAAAACAATTTTATATAAAAAACTTTTTTGCTGATGATGCCGTTCACCTTTTCTGCGTGCAAAGCAGCAATCAAAGCAAAAGGTGACAACTTTGAAGAACCTAGAATATAAGACATATTTTCAGTTGTTTCACACTTTTTTGTAAAGTGTAATGTATAATTCCACAAGTGTTAATTCATAGTTTTGATGCCTTCAGTGTGATTCTACAATTTCATAGTCATGAAAATACAGAAATCATTGAATGAGAAGGTGTCCAAACTTTTGGTCTGTACTGTATATAGAATACATTTTACCACTATCATGAAGTACAATATGTCACGAGAAAACAATCTCAGAATCGCCAAGATCCGTTGAAGCGTTCCAGAGTTATAACCTCATAAAGTGACAGTGGTCAGAATTGTAAAAATTGGCCCGGTCATTAACGTGCAAACAATCCTCGGGGATAAAGGGGTTAAATCATCCCCCTTTCGCCCCATACAAAATAAAACAATAAAAAAAAAAATCAAACATACACATTAGGTATCGCCACGTTCAGAATCACCCGATCTATCAATAAAAAATAAGAATTAACCTGATCGCTAAATGGCGTAGCGAGAAAAGAATTAAAAACGTCAGAATTACATTTTTTTTGGTCGCCGCGACATTACATTTAAATGCAATAACGGGCGATCAAAATATCGTATCTGCACCAAAATGGTAAAGAAGTTAAAGGTGTGCACACGGTATTAGATGGGGGATGAGGTGCTGGTATAGTGGACTAATAGTCCTTAACATATAGCATACAAATTATACCGCACACTAGTAGGAATTCCATGCAAATTATAACTTTATTTGTGGCGACAGGGAGCAGAATGTATATAGCGACAAAGAAAATCTGACGTTTCGACTCTTCCCGAGTCGTACTCATAGAGTCGCTTATGAAGAGGTAATGAAAGCTTTAGAATCCACCATAGGATATCCAATATATATTCAATAAGCACAGTGTACCTGTTTTGCAATGATTGTAGAGCGGCGCTCCCGCGCCTTGCTGGTATTGCTGCTGGTGACATGTCTTTGTCGCTATATACATTTTGCTCCCTGTCGCCACAAATAAAGTTATAATTTGCATGGAATTCCTAATAGTGTGCGGTATAATTTGTATGCACCAAAATGGTATCACTAAAAAAGTCAGCTCGGCACGCAAAAAATGCGCCCTCACCCGACCCGAGATCACGAAAGATGCTACAGGTATCAGAAAATGGCGCATTTTTTTTTTCTTTTAGCAAAGTTTGGAATTTTTTTTCACCACTTAGATAAAAAAGAACCTAGACATGTTTAGTGTCTATGAACTCTTAATGACCTGGAGAATCATAATGGCAGGTCAGTTTTAGCATAGCAAAAAAGCCAAACAAAAAAACTAGTGTGGGACTGCGCTTTTTTTTTTGCAATTTCACCGCACTTGGAATTTTTTGCCCGTTTTCGTGTACATAACATTGTAAAACCAATGGTGTCGTTCAAAAATACAACTCGTCCCACAAGGAGTAAGATCTCACACGGCCATATTGACGGAAAAATAAAAAAGTTATGGCTCAGGAAGAAGGGGAGCGAAAAAAGAAAACGTTGGAAAAGTTGGAAAATTGCGAAATTTTCGCCATATCTTTTTTTTCATAAATAAACGCAAATTATATCGATGAAATTTAACCACTAACATGAAGTACATTATGTCACGAGAAAACAACCTCAGAATGCCAAGATCCATTGAAGCGTTCCAGAGTTATAACCTCATAAAAGGACAGTTGTCAGAATTGTAAAAATTGGCCTGGTCAGCAAACAACCCTCGGGAGTAAAAGGGTTAACCGCCTTGGGTGGTCATTTAATTTTGAATCTCTGAAGCAATTTGGACTCTGGGGGCCGTTTAACACGGCCCTGCAGAGTCTTTATTCACAACCATCGGCATCGGTTAAACTCCCATATGCACTCTCTCAGCCTCTTAATTCATAATGGTATCTCTATTTGTATTTTTAGTATTGAACCTCTGTTTGCTGCCATTTGCTTGGATCAAAACATTCATGGAATAGTGGGGAGGGACAGGGAATTCAAACTATCTCTGTTTGCAGACAATGTTCTACTGACACTAACCCAACTGCAAATCACCCTACCTAATCTGCATACTATTCTGGGAAGGCTTGGACAATTATCAGGATACAAAATGAACAATAACAAAACAGAAGCGCTTCCTCTAAATGTCTCAGATTCTGCAATAAATCCATTAAAAATAAACTATAATGTGAGCGTGGTCTGATGCTTCCGTGAGCGGACGTGCAGCTGAGGAGCTCCCGACTGGCACACCAAACTTGCGGCTAAAGCACCCTGCACCGGCACTTTTACAACTCACCAGATGGGCCCCAGAAGAAACAAGATCTCGGCGCAGTCTGAAGCAACGTCCGCAGGTCCCGCGACGGCCCTGGACGCCTTCCTCCTCTGGGACCAGGGCGCCTCTGGAGTCCGGGCGCCATATTGCCTCATGGAAGAGGCGGACCAAGAGTGGGCGAGAGATGCTGAAGCGGATGTTGAGCAGAGCAGTGAGGAGCCTTCGGGCCGGGCTGTGACTCCACATCAGGGGGATGCTCCCACCTTGTGCTCCCCTGCTGGATTACTACAAGAGTCCTCCTCTCCTAGTCATCATGCTGCAGTCCTGGGCGCTGTGAAGCAAGTTGGAGGGAGCAGCCATCTTCCTCTCCCATCTGATCTTTCCCGGGCTGCAGCCCTGACACATCAGCCTACTTGCTCAAAGCCCTATACGGAGAGGAATGGCATCCAGGGAACTAAAGGGACTTTGCTTCACACGGGGAACCTCATAAGTTAACCCATAGCTATCCCTGCACCGATGATGGGACAGATTATATGGAGGGGTCTTCAGATGAAGAGGGTAGCCTACCAGACGATCAATTACCCCCACAGTAGCTGAAGTTCCTCTCTCGTTTTCCTTCAAAGGAGGACTTTAAGGCATTGATATCAGTGGTGAAGGATGCTTGCAGATCAGAAATTGCATGTGTGCGACAGGACCTGAAGCTTTTGGTGGGCATAATAGATTCTTTGGAAGGAGAACATGATGAAACTAGATCCCACGTGGCTGAGTAGCACCAATCATCTACTATGCAGCTGAAGGTGGTCAGGGACTTACAGGCTCAAGTAGAGGACTTGAATAATAGGAGCAGGAGGAGCAACATCAGTGTGAGGGGAGTCCCTGAATCGGATGGTCAGGAAAATGTTAAATCAATTCTTCAGGAAATATTTACCTCCATTCTGGGTGATCCAGTCTCCCCTTCCTTTTAAATTAAATAGAACACCTCAGGCCCTACAGCCCAAAGGATCCTCCTCTTTTCCAAGGGACATCATTTGCTGCCTCCATGACTTTGAAATTAAAGAGAGGAGTATGCAGAAGGCCAGGACCCTGAAGGAGATTTTATATCGAGACACCGCCATCCAATTGTTCTCTGACCTCTCGTATTAAGCTACAAAAGAGGAGACTCCTCCAGCCCTTACTGTCCGCTGTGAAGGATCTCAACATCTTCTACAGGTGGGGGTTCCCCTATGTTTTGACTGCCCGAAAAGAAGACGTGTCTGTTACTCTGCGCTCTTTAGATGACTTACCATCCTTCTGTGAGACATTGGATCTCCAGATCCCCAAGATCTCTGTTTGGCATATCCCAGCCCAGTCAGTTCAGCCTTCACCTCCGGTTTGGACCCAGAAAAAGAAAGAAGAACCGTCTGAGAAACGGAGGAGAGGGGAGGGGTTCATCGGGCCTTCACTAATCTCATGAAGGAACTTTTTTCTTTTTTCACTCCTCGCACAAAAGAAGATAAAAGGAAATATGTGAAGAAAGCCAAAAAATCCAGCGCATAAGCTTCAAGGAAATACCTTTATGGGATCACGGTGAGTAGAGCAGAATAAAAAACATCTAGATAGTCGCAGCTATCTGAGAAAAATCATTAAAAACATCTTCATACGCGTTTCAGCTAACAAGTAACCTTAATCATTGAACACACACATTCAAAATCTGAGCGTCTCATATAGTCAGGGACGGATATCCCTCTACAAAGCAAGCAGTTGCAGACAATGTAACAAGCACAGCTTAATTAATTCTCAGCTACTAGAGGGTGTAAAGACATGGGAGTGTTCACACTAAGGCCTCTATCACACATCAGTTTTTTGCAATCAGGCACAATCCGTCCAATTTGTAAAAAGACGGATCCAGCGTAGATTGCAAAAAACTGATGTGCCGGATCTGGTTTTTAGCTGGATCCGTCGTGAAGTTTTGAACCCGGAAAATGTATTGTACGCATGTCTGGCATGGAGAGAGAGAGACAGAGGAGAGAGAGGGAGGCAGAGAGAGGAGAGAGATCCGGCAGAAAAGAGACGAAACGCAATGACATGCGGCGCGATCCGGCGCTAATTGCATGTCAATGAGAAAAAAAACTGATCCGGCGGTAAAAAAAAGCACAAACCGTTTTCTTTAAAAACTGCCAGATCGCGCCTGATGGAGATAAACTGATCTGTGAAAGAGGCCTAAGAAAAAAAAAAAGGAAAGAATAAAGGAGAGGAGGGAGGAGCGTATTTTATGGTAGAAGTATATCAAGACATTTGCAGAGGTGGAACATCAATAATGATAAATGAGATCCTGGCGGCTATTAACCCCTAGAGGGAATCTTGTCTTAAGGACATGCATCCACCAGGTTTCTCGGTTCATCAGCTTATGTCTCATATTACCACCTCTAACCAAGTTTTCAACCCTTTCAATTCCCACCACTCTAAAATCCTTAGTATCGCCATTATGTGTATGAATAAAATGCTTACTAATAGCAGAGCTTTTAGATATAATTTTACTCGTGGCATCGGATATTGGACGAATGTTCATCACAACCAATGAAACTGATTATCTTAGAGGAGGAAAAAAGCTTGTCCGAATTAAAGAAGGAAATACAACAGGTGAAAGAGGCTACTGAGGAATTTTCAGCCAGTAAGCAATATAAAAACTGGACTAAGACAACTAAAAATAAAGTATCCAAATTAGAGGAGAATATATTGTCTTTCAAAAAAAGAAATTTGAAAGAGATTGTGGAGACTATTCCAGGAATGAAGTGTATACATGGTCTCAGAATCGTAAGAAAACCAGAAAAACATCTATTTTGAAAAATTCTACTCAGAAGAAGAAAGTCAGTTTCTCTGATCCTGAGATCTCTATGGAAACAACGGATAGCTTTAAATCAGATGGAATCTATGGAAAATAACCCTATGTCAGCATTCACTAAATCTGCAATTTTGTCTCTGACAAAAAACGGACAAGAAAAAGGAGGGGAGGGAGAAAACACTGGCAAATACTCCCTGAGAAAGAGGGTGTAAGGAAAGGACGTCGCCATTTTGTATAGGGCCTGTACCAGCCATTTTGTCAGTTCACAGAGCCACAGACTGCTAACTACACAGTGCCTATTAGCATATTCAGTACGACCAGTTTTGATGTCCACTATGAATCAATAGGGCTTTAACATGCTAGTTGGTTTGGGCCAGTGTCTGAATAAGATGGTCAGTCATATGCTAAATAGCTCAAACTCAAGCCAGTGTTTCCTGCTCCATATGAATTGCAGGCCAGTTAATATGCGTGCTTCAAAGCAAAGGGGAAGGGCCTAGCAGTTTTAAGAACTGTAACCATGAACAGGCAGGGCGCATTCCATTTTACACACAGAAGCCAAGAAGATGGTCTAGGAAGCACAAGGAACAGATCTGATTTGCCTTGCCAAATGGAGCAGCAGCACATGCTTTGGGGACTGTCCAGCAACTGAAGACTGTTACCTGGGGAAGGCCGAGCTCCCGCCTCCCCATGACCATACAACCCGGTAATATTGATCTATAGCTTATACCTTTAAGCCTTGTACATTATCGTTGTATTTTTACTCTGACTGCAATTCCATTGTAATTACGTTGTATAGCTTTACTGTATATTTCTGTAATTATCTAGTGCGCCCTTAAGGCAATTAAACCATAAAATTAATCTTGGGCTGATGCTTTTACTCTGATCACGAATCTTAGAATACCCAGTGGGTAACAGGACAACCTCCCCGGCGGCCATTTGCTCTAGGTGCAGTTCCCTTACTGACCTGAGAGAAAAGGGGGCGCCGGAGAGCTGTACCTGTGGAGTTACGTGCCATTGGTGACGTGGGAGGAAAGGGGTCGTCCTTCACATTTGGTAGCGGCGGTGGGATCAGAAGCTGTGATACCCGGGCTACAGTGTGGCGGTCGGCTTAGTTACTCACAATTGGTGGCAGCGGTGGGATCAGAAGCTGTGATACCCGGGCTACAGTGTGGCGGTCGGCTTAGTTCCTCACAATTGGTGGCAGCGGTGGGATCAGAGTAATAGTGTGCGTGGGACCCCTACTCCCAGACACTAGAGACTACCAGCGGTACTTTCACTGCTGGGGTCTTAAGGTCAGCCCAGCACTAGACGGTCAGAGTGTAAATAAATAAGTTGTGTGCAAGGTCAGGGTTGCAGCTGTGTCAGTAACCAAAGGTTCCCAAAATGGCGGAAGGCACCAGAAGTAGGGCAAAGGGGAGGCCAATGCTATGGTCTATGAGGAGTTCGACACCGATGAGGGGGAGCTCAGCCAGGCTCCCCAAGGAGCCAGATCCCCATGCTTAGTCCCGCAGTGGACTGTCCACCCCCTGCCCGTCCCAGTGTGTACAGATCGGAGGCCCTCTTCCAAGCGGCTATGGCACAGCTCGAGGCTGGTAATGACGCCGCCTATGACAGACTCCTGGTGCCACCAGATAAAGCAGCAGAGCGTGAGCAAGCAGCAGCAGAGCGTGAGCATACAGAACGCCGCAAAGCTGCGGAGCGGGAGCAAGCAGCAGCAGAGCGGGAGCAAGCAGCGGCAGAGAGAGCAGCGGAGCGTGAGCATACAGAACGCCGTTAAGCTGCGGAGCGCCGGCACCGACTGGAGATGGCTCAGCACGGGCCCCCGCTGGACGCACCAGGCCCACCGGAGACAAGGGCTTCCAAGGTCCGGGCGGAGGACTTTCCCTTGCTTGAAAAGGATGGAGACCTGGATTCCTTTCTGCTGGCTTTTGAGAGGACCTGCCTCCAACATCATCTGGCCCGGATCAGTGGGCAAGGTACCTGACCCCCCTTTTGAGGGTAAGTCCCTGGAAGTTTTGGGGGACTTACCTGCTGGGG
Organism: Oophaga sylvatica; assembly: GCA_033576555.1. Lineage (NCBI taxonomy): Eukaryota > Metazoa > Chordata > Amphibia > Anura > Dendrobatidae > Oophaga > Oophaga sylvatica. The sequence goes on from JARQOD010000007.1 coordinate 154,227,381, forward strand.
AGGAGCAGGACTACAACAGCATCAAGCGGGCCCTGATCCAGCAGTACAACCTCACCCCGGAGTCGTACCGCAGGAAGTTCAGGAGCCTGCAGCGGGGTTCAAAGGACACTTGGACCGACCACATGCGGGCCCTGCTGAGAGCTGCGGAGCACTGGACCTCGGGTCTAGAGCTCACTACCCGCCAGGAGGTCCAGGAACTGTTCGTCACGGAGCAGTTCTTGTGGAACTGCCCAGAGGACCTCCAGCAATTCCTCCGTGACCGGAAACCAAAGGGGGCTTCTGCTACAGCCGCCCTGGCAGACGAGTATGCCAACAACAGGGCGCCGGAGCGAAAGAAGCCTGCCAGCAGCACCTGGAGAGGGGGTAAGCCCAATCCTGCCCCAGCCCCATATCCAGCCCCCAGAGTGCAAGGGGTGTACCCCCCGGCTGCCCTCTCCAGGCCAGGAACAGAACACAGACGTTGTCATAATTGCAATTAGCCAGGACACTTTAAGGCTGCGTGTCCCCAGCGCCAGAAGGCCCCATCCCTGTCCCAGAAACAGACCACTGTTTTGTGTGTGGGAGGGGGTGGTGGGAGGTCCCTAGACAATTACCAACCCGTCACCATCGGCCGCTCAGCGGTCATGGGACTGCGGGACACAGGCGCTGAACGAACCCTGGTACGCCCTGAGGTGGTGTCCCCTCAAGACTTGGTACCTGGGAAAACCCTTTCCGTCTCCGGAATTGGAGGCATTGAACCGGCGCTGCCCATTGCCAAGGTGTATTTGGACTGGGGCGCCGGGAGGGGGATGCGGGAGGTGGGAGTAACGCCGAATATTCCTGCAAATGTGTTGCTTGGGACCGATTTGGGGCGGCTAGTGTCCCAGTATGTGGCCACTGAACCCCCAAGTTCGGCTCCCCAAGAATGTCATGACTCTACTGTGAATGCTAATGTTAATGTATTGAATGTGCCTCCAACAGTGGAGGAGGGAGTGAAACCTTATGGTAAGCCATGCACTGACACTACACACACAGGGCTCACAGTGAGGACAGGTGAGGAGGCTGCACGGGAGAGCTCAGAGGTGGGGGGAGGGGCTGCTATGGGCAGTGTAGGGCCCCTAAGTGAACCCAGCCTGCTGAGTCTAGGGCCCCTGCAGGAAGAGGAACAGGCCATGGGGGGAGGGGGCGTCCCGGGAGAGGAGCCACCAGGTAAGACCCCAGGGCAGGAGTTCCCCACATCCGGGATGTCAGGAAGTCAGGGAAGTCTGCCTGACCCGGCGACTTGGTCAGGGGACGAGGGAAAGCAGGCGCTACCCGTGGTCTCAGCGGTCGTGGCTGCTGTTACCAGGAGTGGGAGCGCTGAAGCCCAAGGAGCCTCGCGGAGGTCCGACGGTTTCCCCCTCTCTGACCAAGTGGCTGCCGAGTCAACAGTAGCCAGGAGACAGATCCCGGGGAACTGACAGAGGACATGGCAGTTTCATCAATTCTTGCCACATCAAGTCAGGGATTTCAGGCAGCGTTGGAATCTGACCCTAGCCTGAAGACTCTCAAGGAACAGGCGGCACAGCCTCCCCTGGAGTCCGACCGCGAGCGAGTGGTCTGGGACCAGGGACGGCTGTATCGGGTAACGGTCCAGCAGGGATCACCGGAGGCGTGGCCCAGGGACCGACAGTTAGTGGTGCCCCATCCGTTCAGGGCGGAATTGTTGCGGATCGCACACGAGATTCCAATGGCCGGACACTTAGGGATCACTAAAACCAGGGCCAGGCTAGCTCAGCATTTCTACTGGCCTGGAATGAGGACCGAGGTGATAGCCTACTGCCGTTCGTGTGACACCTGTCAGAGGGTGGGGAAGGCGGGGCCGCGCCCCAAAGCCCCACTGGTAACTCTGCCCATCATCGAAGAGCCTTTCTCGAGGGTGGCTGTGGATCTCATTGGACTTCTGTCCACTCCCAGCCGCTCCGGGAAATGCTTCATACTAACGGTAGTGGACTATGCCACCCGGTACCCGGAGGCGGTAGCTTTGTCGTCCATTCGGGCCGACAAAGTGGCCACTGCCTTACTGGAGATTTTCTCCAGAGTGGGGTTTCCCAAGGAAATGCTCACCGACCGAGGGACCCAGTTCATGTCGCAGCTGATGGAGTCTCTCTGTAAGCAGGTACAGGTGCAACATCTGGTGGCCAGCCCGTATCACCCACAGACCAATGGCTTGTGTGAGCGGTTCAATGGCACCTTAAAGCAGATGCTGAAGATGTTGGTCGACTCCCACGGGAGAGACTGGGAGCGGTATCTCCCACACCTGCTGTTTGCCTACCGGGAGGTCCCACAGGCCTCAACGGGGTTCTCCCCCTTTGAGCTCCTGTACGGGCGACGTGTACGGGGACCCCTTTCTCTGGTGAAGGAAGCATGGGAAGGGGATTTAGCCACCCCTGGAGTGTCGGTCATTGAGTATGTCGTGCGCTTCCGGGACCGAATGATGGCCTTGACGCGGCTGGTGCATGACAATATGGCCCAAGCTCAGGCTGACCAGAAGCGATGGTACGACCAGAATGCTTGTGAGCGGACCTACCAGGTGGGTCAAAAGGTGTGGGTACTGGTCCCCGTACCACAAAACAAGCTTCAGGCGGCCTGGGAGGGTCCATACCTCGTGCATGAGCAGCTCAACGCCGTCACCTACCTGGTCACCCTGGACCACGCCCGTGGAAGGAGGAAGGCCTTCCATGTGAACATGATGAAGGCCCACCATGAGCGGGAGGCTTATGCCCAACCAGTGTGCAACCTTTCAGAGGACAGAGAGTCAGAAATCCTTCTGGATCTGCCACCCTAGCCAAAGAGAGGGTGAGGTAGGGCGCACGGGGGAACACAGGAATGTGATACCCCCTAGCGCCCTCAAAAGCAGGGAGGTATAAGGAAAGGGACGTCGCCATTTTGTATAGGGCCTGTACCAGCCTCCATTTTGTCAGTTCGCAGAGCCACAGACTGCTAACTACACAGTGCCTATTAGCATATTCAGTACGACCAGTTTTGATGTCCACTATGAATCAATAGGGCTTTAACATGCTAATTGGTTTGGGCCAGTGTCTGAATAAGATGGTCAGTCATATGCTAAATAGCTCAAACTCAAGCCAGTGTTTCCTGCTCCATATGAATTGCAGGCCAGTTAATATGCGTGCTTCAAAGCAAAGGGGAAGGGCCTAGCAGTTTTAAGAACTGTAACCATGAACAGGCAGGGCGCATTCCATTTTACACACAGAAGCCAAGAAGATGGTCTAGGAAGCACAAGGAACAGATCTGATTTGCCTTGCCAAATGGAGCAGCAGCACATGCTTTGGGGACTGTCCAGCAACTGAAGACTGTTACCTGGGGAAGGCCGAGCTCCCGCCTCCCCATGACCATACAACCCGGTAATATTGATCTATAGCTTATACCTTTAAGCCTTGTACATTATCGTTGTATTTTTACTCTGACTGCAATTCCATTGTAATTAAGTTGTATAGCTTTACTGTATATTTCTGTAATTATCTAGTGCGCCCTTAAGGCAATTAAACCATAAAATTAATCTTGGGCTGATGCTTTTACTCTGATCACGAATCTTAGAATACCCAGTGGGTAACAGGACAACCTCCCCGGCGGCCATTTGCTCTAGGTGCAGTTCCCTTACTGACCTGAGAGACGAAGGGGCGCCGGAAAGCTGTACCTGTGGAGTTACGTCTCATTGGTGACGTGGGAGGAAAGGGGTCGTCCTTCACATTTGGTAGCGGCGGTGGGATCAGAAGCTGTGATACCCGGGCTACAGTGTGGCGGTCGGCTTAGTTCCTCACAATTGGTGGCAGCGGTGGGATCAGAAGCTGTGATACCCGGGCTACAGTGTGGCGGTCAGCTTAGTTCTTCACAGAGGGGGAAGAGAAAATAGTGATTAATCTCTCTAGCTATATTCTAAGGGACACACAAATAAGTGTCTTGTCTAAGGGCTTATCTTTCTCCCCTACAAACTCCTTTAATGTATACAATACCCTCCTTGATGTTAACAAGTTGTTTAGGAATCTGATGCTGAGGTGACATTTTCTGAACACTAAGGATGATCATATGGATTTGTCTTCAACACCTCCATTAAATGAATTTGGAGAAACAGATTGGGACATTTGATGAACTAGCAATCCCTATATGACCTGAGAGAACTTGGAAGTGACACTCACTCTTATGATGAGAATTTAAGCCACAAACTTGTAATATAAAAAAACATTTTTTTATCCTGTGATTTCAAGACCTGCAATACTGGACTCCTTTCAGGAACTGGTGGAAGAAGATCTGTTTAAACTTAAGGAGGACAGTGCTAACTTTGATAAAAAGAATAAAAATAAATTCAATTTGAATAAAAAGGAACAAAAAGCTATTAATGAATTAAAAAAGAATGTGGACTTAGTTGTAAGGAGGGCTGATAAAGGTGGAGCAGTGGTACTGCTTAATGCTGGTTTATATTTCAAACAAAATATGGACATGTTGAATAATAATGAAATATATACACCACTGAAAGAAAACCTACAAACATTTTCCAAGAGAAAATGAGGACGTTATTAATAGAAGGAATGACAATGGGAGCCATCACCCTGTGGTACCTATATTCCACTCTTTACCCAAAATACATAAGGAGCTCTTCCCTCCCCCGCTTCATCCTATTGTGGCTGGCATTGGTAGTATGGGGGAGGGTTTGAGCTCCTGGGTAGATTTACATCTACAGCCCCTTGTAAAAGATCTCCCTGGGTATATAGGAGATACAAAACACCTTATCTTATCCTTAGATCCTACAGAATGGCCTGCTCATGTATGAGGATCACACTAGATGTGGTTGCGTTGTATCCATCTTTATTGCATGACTTGTCCCTTCGTATCTTGGATAGACATCTTAGTAGATTTAGCGAGTATACAGATACTGTACGTGAATTCTTGGTACTTTCTGTAGAATTTCTTTTAAAACACAATTTTTTTTAATTTGAGAAGTGTTTTTTTCTACAGAAACGAGGAGCCCCTATGGGCGCAGGTTTTTCACAGGCGATTGCTAATCTGCATATGTCAGCATGGGAAAATGGTTTACTGTATATACTCGAGTATAAGCCGACCCGAGTATAAGCCGAGGTACCCAATTTTATCTAAAAAAGACGGGAAAACTTATTGACTCAAGTATAAGCCGAGGGGGGGATGCAGCAGCTACTGGGTCTGCGAGTCTCCCCTCTCCCCGCGAGTCTCCCCTCTCCCTGTCATCCGTGAGTCTCCCATAGGGGTGTTTCTTATCCACTTCTTCTCAGCAGCGCCATCCTGGAGCGGTCTGTCTCCCCTCTCCACCGGTCCGTCTCCACCGGTCCGTCTCTCTTCCCCTGGGGTGTTTCTTATCCACTCCTTCACTGCAGCAGCAGAGGCGGAGCAGCGCAATCCTGGCATGTACTGAGTCCCAAAGGTAGAGGCGGGCCGGTACCATATGGAGCAAGCGGTATGGCAGGTGGAGGTTGCGGGCGGTCTGAGTCCTGGATGTAGAGGCGTGCCGATAACTTGTGGAGCAAGCAGTAGCCATAATGCAGGTTGAGGTGGCATGCGACCTGAGTCCTGGAGGTAGAAGCGTGCTGGTAACTTATGGAGTAAGCGGTAGCTGTATGGCAGGTGGAGGTTGCAAGCGGCCTGTATTTTCAGTGCCGCATGCTTCACTTCCGGTGACGTCATGAATATTCATAAGCCATAATGTGCGGGACTGGAAGTGAAGCGTGCGGCAGTGAAAATACAGGCAGCCCGCAACCTCTATCTGGTACAGCTACCGCTTGCTCAATAGGTTACCAGCACGCTGCTACCTCCGGGACTCAGGCCACCTGCAACCTCCACCTGCCGTACGGCTACCGCTTGCTCCATACAGTACAGACACGCATCTACCTCAATACATGCCAGGATTGTGCTGCACCGCTGCTGCTGTGAATAAGGGGGTAAGAAACACCCCCAGGGAAGAGAGATGGAACGGGAAAGAGGGAAGACTGGTGGGTGACTCAAGTATAAGCCGAAAGGTGCAGTTTCAGCCTAAAAAAACGGGCTGAAAATCTCGGCTTATACTAGAGTATATACGGTAATCTATTCTGAGGCAAATCCCTTCTCCTCCCATATCAGGGTGTATGATCGCTATTTGGATGACCTGCTCCTGATATGGGATGGATCAAGGGATTCTGCGTCTCAACTACAGTCATGGCCAAAAGTTTTGAGAATGACACAAATATTATATTTTGACATAATCTGCTGCCCTCTGGTTTTTATGTGTGTTTGACAGATGTTTTTATCACAGACAGAAATATAATAATTGCAAACATATGAGTAACAAAAGCTTATATTGACAGTTAGAATGAGTTAATGCAGCAAGTCAATATTTGCAGTGTTGACCCTTCTTCTTCAGGACCTCTGCAATTCTCCCTGGCATGCTCTCAATCAAATTCTGGACCAAATCCTGACTGATAGCAGTCCATTCTTGCACAATCAATGCTTTCATTTTGTCAGAATTGTTAGGTTTTTGTTTGTCCTCCCGTCTCTTGATGATTGACCACAAGTAGTGTTGAGCGATACGATACTGCAAATATCGGGTATCGGCCGATATTAGCTGTATCGGGCTTTCGATTCCGAATACCGATATTTTCGTCATATCGAATACCGGAATCGGATTTGTCACTGTCACTGTGAGTGTCCGTCGGTCGGGTCTGTCAGGAGTCAGCGGCACTTACCTGGCAGAAGATCTCCGGCGGTCACGTCCTGGACTGCTTGATGGCCGCCATTATCTTCTCCCTGGCGGTCACATGCAGTTTTTCGCGATAACTGCAGTGACTGCAGGGTAATCCCGGCCGTAAACCAGTCCGATGACGTCACCGCCGGGGAAGCAGGTAATCAGCTGTGCTGCGCCGGGATGACAGGCTCTGCCTGTCATTCTGATGTAGCAGAGCTGGATCGTCGTGTGGACACTCGTTACTATGGACTGCGTCGGTCAGGTGGTATACTTTTTTTTTTTTTTTTTCATTTTTTTTTACAGGAGATCGATGGAGTCGCAGGATGAGACTGTAATAAAAGTAATGAAAACTGTTTTTTTTTTTTTTATTAAATTAAAAAACTTTTTTATGAACATTCACCCGTCCGGGTACATCAACAATTTAACTATTTACATACAGGGACCCTGTCCGGGTTGTTATTAATTCTTTGGCAGGGGTGTTCCAGGTACCACCTGGTACTCTTCTGATGCTTGCCAAACATCCGAGACACCAAGGACCACCAGGACCTGATGACGTCGTGTGGCCTGTACAGTCAAGTCGTGACCCGCTATCTGGGTCTGTGTGGCCACCTCTTTCATCTCCCTCCGGGTCTGGAACCCTATGTCCCGGACTGAACGAACCCCAGGGGGCCTAACAGGCGCCGGGTACGGGCCAGCTATACTTATCATGTCCATAGCTGGGGCTGCTGAGGAGACCACTGAGGGAGGCTGGGGAGATTTACGGCGTGGGGTGGGCACTTTTGCAGAGGCCTGGATGTGGGAGGCTGAAGGCTCCGAGGGTCTCACAGGTTCCTGACACTCTGGGGAGTAGGGGTCGCACCTGGTAACATTTAGGGCGTACCATCCATTGTAACCCCAGTGTCGGGTGTAAGTCACCAAGTCTCCTGGCAACAGGTCCCTCCCCGGGTGTCCTTCTGGGAGGTGAGCCTCCACGTCCCGCCGGTTCACAAAAACTTCTAAATAAAGTCCAGGCTCCTGGATGAAGCCCCAACCACCTTTCAATTTAAAGCTCCGTACTGCACCCTTACGCCGCGGCTCCCACAGGGTTCCTTTATCTTTTCTCATCCGGTCCTTATCTGCCCGGTCCTTCTCCAGGTTACGTTGCCGAAGCTTTTGGGTTTCTCGCTGCTCCCTTTGTCGCTCTGCTTCCCGCTCCCAACGTCTCCACTCTTCCTCCTGACGCCGGTTGAAATTCTCCTCCACCAGCAGCTCTATGTCTCCACCATCAAACTGCAGCTTACAGTGTCCGGATTGCGGCAGCTCTCCTGGCGCCCCCCAGTCCTGGCGGCGCTCACATGAGAGGAAGCAGCCGGCTCTGGAACAGATGACAGTCGGGGCTCCGGTACAGGCAGTAGTGCTCTGGTGCCTGCGCGGCCTCCTCCATGAGGACGGGTGTCGCTTCTTCTGTCTCAGCGACAGGGGCAGACAGCGGGATCTGGGGTGCTGCCGGTGCAGAGTTTTTTGCAGGAACGGGTGCCTCCACTGCGACAACGTCAACCAAATCACATTGCAAGGGCTGGGATGCCCGCACGGACTCCTCTACTAGAACGGGTGCCTCACCTTCCGGTACAGACACTTCAGGTAAGAGGGATTGGCGCCGCTCCAAGTTTAGTTTTAGGGCACGCCAGCTGGCTTCCATCCTGGCGACCTCCTCCCGGTGCCGGGCCATCGCTTCTTGCAGCGTAGGAGGGTTTCCAGGCCGGGTGCCCAACGGTGGTTCAGTGGCGATCGGGTCGCTTCCGTGGGGGGAGAGCTCTGACTGCTCCATCCCTTCACACTTCTGCTCGTGTCCATTAGCCATCTCTGCCAAGTCACATGTGTCATTAGCATCTGGAGAGGGCCCCTCTTTTGTAGGGAGGCGGGACCTTCGTGTTAGTTTCCGCACACTGAGGAGGATGAGGAGGCGGAACTGAAGAGCTGTGGGGCACGATCTTACATTGCAGTACCATTTACAGTGGTCGGCCATCGTTTTCGCGCCACTGAGTGAGTGTACACCCACGAAGAGCACGCCCTTCTTCTTCACCAGTGCCTCGTCGTGACGCAGATATGGCTGAAAAATGGCAAATACATTCTCTGATGATTTTAGCAATTCTCAAGCACAAAACCAGTTCAATTCAGGCACACAGGACTCGCTTATAGCGAGCTACAGAATCCTGTTTGTGACGCCCAAGTTGAGTCGCACAGAGCCAGAGGTTTTGGGGGTACTCGGCACCGAGCCCATCGACTTCTATGGGGTATGTCACGGCTTTACCCGGCAATTGAATCAGAGTCTATTTTACTATGTAGAAGTGTATAAACTATAAATATATGTATATATATATATGTCACAATGACATGTACAGTCAGGGCCAGAAATATTTGGACAGTGACACAATTTTCGCGAGTTGGGCTCTGCATGCCACCACATTGGATTTGAAATGAAACCTCTACAACAGAATTCAAGTGCAGATTGTAACGTTTAATTTGAAGGGTTGAACAAAAATATGTGTTAGAAAATGTAGGAATTGTACACATATCTTTACAAACACTCCACATTTTAGGAGGTCAAAAGTAATTGGACAAATAAACATAACCCAAACAAAATATTTTTATTTTCAAAATTTTGTGGCGAATCCTTTGGAGGCAATCACTGCCTTAAGTCTGGAACCCATGGACATCACCAAACGCTGGGTTTCCTCCTTCTTAATGCTTTGCCAGGCCTTTACAGCCGCAGCCTTCAGGTCTTGCTTGTTTGTGGGTCTTTCCCTCTTAAGTCTGGATTTCAGCAAGTGAAATGCATGCTCAATTGGGTTAAGATCTGGTGATTGACTTGGCCATTGAAGAATGTTCCACTTTTTTGCACTCATGAACTCCTGTGTAGCTTTGGCTGTATGCTTGGGGTCATTATCCATCTGTACTATGAAGCGCCGTCCAATCAAGTTTGCAGCATTTGGCTGAATCTGGGCTGAAAGTATATCCCGGTACACTTCAGAATTCATCCGGCTACTCTTGTCTGCTGTTATGTCATCAATAAACACAAATATAGCAAATAAACTCAGAACTCAACTTCAGTAGAGTGATGATTTTTAATCGTGTCCACAGTAATAACAGAAACGTTTCGGTCCTGAACTTGGACCTTCATCAGTCACTGTGTGGTTATAGAAAAAGTAAAATAAAGTAAAATAAAAGGATTTTACAAAAGGGAAACAAAGTATGTACAACAATAGTAATAAATCTTGGTCAAACGAAAATAACAGTTCATGAGTATGCTGTAATTCAGGAGCATAACTAGATCAAAAATTGAGGACGGATGTGATGCGAGAGTAATAGGTAATAAAACATACCATGGACTACTGTGAGTAGGTGGACCCAGCAAAAAGAGGGGCTATGCCCGGAATATCTGTATAATGATATAATAGGCATAGTGAGACAATGTGGCTAAGTAAAAGGATCAGTGATAAGTGAGAGATAAACCTACCAGGTTTAAATTCTGTTCGATATAGGTGATCAAATATGGCAGCGGTTACCTGGAGAAAAGCAGGTGGAACATGAGCAGAGTGCGGTACTGAGCGGTATTCCATGAAGGATATACTGGATAGCGAGTAACTAACCTGGGGGGTTCCGGTGGAGCAAAAATGTGCCTGAGGTGGACGCGGTATCCGCCGCTAGTCCGTGCATGTAGTGAATGCAATTGTGCAGGCTAAATAAAGGGAAGAGGCGGGACTATGTAGCTATGGTGCCTATCAGGCGGCTCCAGCTCAGAACAGGAAGTGACTTGGCAGGAAGTGAATGGCCGTGGGTGTCACTGTCAGGTGATTTATTCCAGTGGATAGCCAGCATTCTCCTAGGTCTTAAAGAGCGGTGCTGTGAGAGGTGGCATTTTGTAAAGTAGAAACAGGTAGTGTGGATATCAAAGTAAGGTGTCCGGCATGTGAGGAAACATGTTCAAAAGGCTAGTATAGGCGGCAGAAAGGAAATATTTGTTAGTCCTTATATTATTAAGGCGGTATTATATCATAGCAGAAAAAAGATTCATACATAAGTTATGTTCTATATATGTAGGTATCGTCATGATGGTTTTATCCAAACCATTCAACAGGGACATAAAAATAGCATAGATAGTAGAAATATAGTAACCACTTGAACACTTAGTACATTTACTTAATTATGATGTCACACATTTTTAACCTATGGGTGAGAAACAGATATGGAGTCAATGGACAGCGGTTCTAAATACAAAGTTGAGATATATAAGAGCTTATATACACACAGCAGAGGTATAAGTTGATAAACAGCCACAATTGGTATGAAGGGAATACAGATATTGTATGTGACAAGTAGGTTACGTAAAAGATAATAGATCGTAATCCCTATTTAGTCCTTTAGGAGATAAGGTATCCAGGGTGTGTATCCAGTAGGCCTCACGGCGTTTTAATTGTCGTATACGGTCACCACCTCTCCTTGGTTGTGGTACTTGTTCCAGGACCTGGAACCTCAGTTGAGCTATGGTATGACCCTGGGTTAAGAAATGATGTGGTATAGGGAGAAGTGTATTCTTACACCTGATTGTGGACTTGTGTTTGGATATACGGTCCTTAACGGGTTGGGTTGTCTCCCCCACATACAATAATCCACAGGGACATTTAATGACATAGATGACAAAAGGAGTGTCGCATGTGAAAAAACCTCTAACTTTGTATGCTTTGCCTGTGTGGGGGTGATGAATAATTTCACCCTTTAGTACGTTACTGCATTGTGTGCAGTTTAAGCAAGGAAAAGTGCCCAATTTGGGTCTTTTGAGGAATCTCTGTGTTCCCTTAGGTTTAGTTGGGCCCAAATCCGCTCTAATTAAAGTGTCCTTGAGATTGGGTGGACGGCGAAAGCAAGGAAGAAATGGTTTTGCGAACTCAGAGATGTCTGGATGTGCCGTATGTAGGAGGGGCCAGTGTTTCCGAATAGATTTGTGCAGTATATAAGCAAAAGGATGGTATGAGTGTACAAAGGCTATTCTGCCCTTAGTGTCCTGTTTCTCATGAGTATGGGGTGTGAGGGATGAGTCCAAAACTTTTTGTGGGTAACCCCTATCTCTGAACTTTGAATTCATCTCAGATAGGCGGACCTCCTGAGTCGCTTGGTTAGAGACAATCTTGCCTACACGGTGAAACTGAGACTTCGGAATGGATTTTTTCATGGCAGTGGGATGGAAGCTGTTGAAATGGAGTAGGCTATTGCGGTCGGTGGGTTTGACAAAGAGGTCTGAACTTAGATAGCCCTCAGTATCTTTCATGATTAAGGTATCTAGGAAATTCATTTTGGACGGGTCCTGGGAAATTGTGAAACTCAGCCCTGGCCATGAGTTATTTAAGAAATCATGGAAAATTGATAGGGACTCTAACGTGCCCCCCCATATGCAAAAGATATTGTCTATGTAGCGTTTCCACGTTATGACATTATCTTTGAAGAGAGAGCAGGTGTATATGGTTGTCTCCTCAAAATGAGCCATATAACAGTTAGCATAGGGGGGCGCTACGTTCGAGCCCATTGCGGTCCCGCGTATTTGTAAAAAGAAGTCATCCTGAAATAGAAAATAGTTTTTATTGAGTACTGTGGAAAGGAGGTCTATACACAGATTAATTTGTGTTGTGTTAAGGTCAGATGTTTCCAATAGGCGTTGGACCGATCGAATGCCCTGTGCGTGAGGGGGGGCCATAGTTGTTATGGACCGGTCCTATTACATCACTGAGGCCCTTCGTCAACTTAGTGACAACACTGTATACCAGAAGCTACCCCATGATCCCACAAGCACTATCAGATCCCACATAGAGGGGATACTCCAACGATATAGTGATTTAGGAACTTTAGACAAAAAAAACTCAGGACTTTCTCATCTCCCAAAACCCAGTCATACCGGTATTTTACATATTACCGAAAATCCACAAAAACCTTCAACAACCTCCTGGCAGACCCATAGTTGCCGCCTCAGATTCCATACTTTCACCAATTGCAATTTACTTAGAAAAGATTCTAACTCCACTAACCAAACTCAGTCAATCTTTCTTTTGGACACAGGCTCTTTTTTGGACATCATCCATTCCATTGGTCAAGTCCCTAGAGACTCCCTACTAGTCACTTTTGACGTGAAGGATCTCTATACCTCCATACCTCACGCACAGGGCATTCGATCGGTCCAACGCCTATTGGAAACATCTGACCTTAACACAACACAAATTAATCTGTGTATAGACCTCCTTTCCACAGTACTCAATAAAAACTATTTTCTATTTCAGGATGACTTCTTTTTACAAATACGCGGGACCGCAATGGGCTCGAACGTAGCCCCCCCCTATGCTAACTGTTATATGGCTCATTTTGAGGAGACAACCATATACACCTGCTCTCTCTTCAAAGATAATGTCATAACGTGGAAACGCTACATAGACGATATCTTTTGCATATGGGGGGCACGTTAGAGTCCCTATCAATTTTCCATGATTTCTTAAATAACTCACAATTTCCCAGGACCCGTCCAAAATGAATTTCCTAGATACCTTAATCATGAAAGATACTGAGGGCTATCTAAGTTCAGACCTCTTTGTCAAACCCACCGACCGCAATAGCCTACTCCATTTCAACAGCTTCCATCCCACTGCCATGAAAAAATCCATTCCGAAGTCTCAGTTTCACCGTGTAGGCAAGATTGTCTCTAACCAAGCGACTCAGGAGGTCCGCCTATCTGAGATGAATTCAAAGTTCAGAGATAGGGGTTACCCACAAAAAGTTTTGGACTCATCCCTCACACCCCATACTCATGAGAAACAGGACACTAAGGGCAGAATAGCCTTTGTACACTCATACCATCCTTTTGCTTATATACTGCACAAATCTATTCGGAAACACTGGCCCCTCCTACATACGGCACATCCAGACATCTCTGAGTTCGCAAAACCATTTCTTCCTTGCTTTCGCCGTCCACCCAATCTCAAGGACACTTTAATTAGAGCGGATTTGGGCCCAACTAAACCTAAGGGAACACAGAGATTCCTCAAAAGACCCAAATTGGGCACTTTTCCTTGCTTAAACTGCACACAATGCAGTAACGTACTAAAGGGTGAAATTATTCATCACCCCCACACAGGCAAAGCATACAAAGTTAGAGGTTTTTTCACATGCGACACTCCTTTTGTCATCTATGTCATTAAATGTCCCTGTGGATTATTGTATGTGGGGGAGACAACCCAACCCGTTAAGGACCGTATATCCAAACACAAGTCCACAATCAGGTGTAAGAATACACTTCTCCCTATACCACATCATTTCTTAACCCAGGGTCATACCATAGCTCAACTGAGGTTCCAGGTCCTGGAACAAGTACCACAACCAAGGAGAGGTGGTGACCGTATACAACAATTAAAACGCCGTGAGGCCTACTGGATACACACCCTGGATACCTTATCTCCTAAAGGACTAAATAGGGATTACGATCTATTATCTTTTACGTAACCTACTTGTCACATACAATATCTGTATTCCCTTCATACCAATTGTGGCTGTTTATCAACTTATACCTCTGCTGTGTGTATATAAGCTCTTATATATCTCAACTTTGTATTTAGAACCGCTGTCCATTGACTCCATATCTGTTTCTCACCCATAGGTTAAAAATGTGTGACATCATAATTAAGTAAATGTACTAAGTGTTCAAGTGGTTACTATATTTCTACTATCTATGCTATTTTTATGTCCCTGTTGAATGGTTTGGGATAAAACCATCATGACGATACCTACATATATAGAACATAACTTATGTATGAATCTTTTTTCTGCTATGATATAATACCGCCTTAATAATATAAGGACTAACAAATATTTCCTTTCTGCCGCCTATACTAGCCTTTTGAACATGTTTCCTCACATGCCGGACACCTTACTTTGATATCTGCACTACCTGTTTCTACTTTACAAAATGCCTCCTCTCACAGCACCGCTCTTTAAGACCTAGGAGAATGCTGGCTATCCACTGGAATAAATCACCTGACAGTGACACGCACGGCCATTCACTTCCTGCCAAGTCACTTCCTGTTCTGAGCTGGAGCCGCCTGATAGGCACCATAGCTACATAGTCCCGCCTCTTCCCTTTATTTAGCCTGCACAATTGCATTCACTACATGCACAGACTAGCGGCGGATACCGCGTCCACCTCAGGCACATTTTTGCTCCACCGGGACCCCCCAGGTTAGTTACTCGCTATCCAGTATATCCTTCATGGAATACTGCTCAGTACCGCACTCTGCTCATGTTCCACCTGCTTTTCTCCAGGTAACCGCTGCCATATTTGATCACCTATATCGAACAGAATTTAAACCTGGTAGGTTTATCTCTCACTTATCACTGATCCTTTTACTTAGCCACATTGTCTCACTATGCCTATTATATCATTATACAGATATTCCTGGGCATAGCCCCTCTTTTTGCTGGGTCCACCTACTCACAGTAGTCCATGGTATGTTTTATTACCTATTACTCTCGTATCACATCCGTCCTCAATTTTTGATCTAGTTATGCTCCTGAATTACAGCATACTCATGAACTGTTATTTTCGTTTGACCAAGATTTATTACTATTGTTGTACATACTTTGTTTCCCTTTTGTAAAATCCTTTTATTTTACTTTATTTTACTTTTTCTATAACCACACAGTGACTGATGAAGGTCCAAGTTCAGGACCGAAACGTTTCTGTTATTACTGTGGACACGATTAAAAATCATCACTCTACTGAAGTTGAGTTCTGAGTTTATTTGCTATATTTATATGGTGTGGGAACCTACTCAGATACTCCTATACGGCTGTTCACATGATTATTCACTTTGCATCAATAAACACAAGTGACCCAGTGCCATTGAAAGCCATGCATGGCCATGCCATCACGTTGCCTCCACCATGTTTTACAGAGGATGTGGTGTGCCTTGGATCATGTGCCGTTCCCTTTCTTCTCCAAACTTTTGGCTTCCCATCATTCTGGTACAGGTTGATCTTTGTCTCATCTGTCCATAGAATACTTTTCCAGAACTGAGCTGGCTTCTGGAGGTGTTTTTCAGCAAATTTAACTCTGGCCTGTCTATTTTTGGAATTGATGAATGGTTTGCATCTAGATGTGAACCCTTTGTATTTACTTTCATGGAGTCTTCTCTTTACTGTTGACTTAGAGACAGATACACCTACTTCACTGAGAGTGTTCTGGACTTCAGTTGATGTTGTGAACGGGTTCTTCTTCACCAAAGAAAGTATGTGGCGATCATCCACCACTGTTGTCTTCCGTGGGCTCCCAGGTCTTTTGGATTGATGAGTTCACCAGTGCTTTCTTTCTTTCTCAGGATGTACCAAATTGTAGATTTTGCCACTTCTAATGTTGTAGCAATTTCTTGGATGGGTTTTTTTCTGTTCTTGCAGCTTAAGGATGGCTTGTTTCACCTGCATGAAGAGCTCCTGTGACACATGTTTCCTTCACAGCAAAACCTTCCAAATGCAAACACCACACCTCAAATCAACTCCGGCCCTTTCATCTGCTTAATTGAGAATGACATAACAAAGGGATTGCCCACACCTGTCCATGAAATAGCCTTGGAGTCATTTGTCCAATTACTTTTGGTCCCTTTAAAAACAGGGTGGCACATGTTAAGGAGCTGAAACTCCTAAACCCTTCATCCAATTTTAATGTGGATACCCTCAAATGAAAGCTGAAAGTCTGAACTTCAACTGCATCTGATTTGTTTTGTTTCAAATTCATTGTGGTAATGTCTAGAACCAAAATTAGATAAATGTTGTCTCTGTCCAAATATTTATGGACCTAACTGTATATATATATATATATATAATATAATATATATATATATATATGTATTCTATGTGTGTATATTTTGTGTTTACAACGAAAGAAAGGGTTTTTTTTTGTTGCGATATTTTGTTCTCCCTAGACTTACATGGGACTTCCGGTATCAGAATCGGATATCGACGATATTTAGTGATATCGGCGATACCATTTCGATACGATATTTTTAGATATCGAGCAGTATCGCTCAACACTAACCACAAGTTCTCAATGGATTAAGATCTGGGGAGTTTCCAGGCCATGGACCCAAAATCTCTATGTTTTGTTCCCTGAGCCATTTAGTTATCAAATTTGCTTTATGGGAAGGTGCTCCATCATGCTGGAAAAGGCATTGTTGATCGCCAAACTGCTCTTGGAGGGTTGGGAGAAGTTGCTCTTGGAGGACATTTTGGTACCATTCTTTATTCATGGCTGTGTTTTTAGGCAAGACTGTTAGAGAGCCGATTCCCTTGGCTGAGAAGCAACCCAACACATGAATGGTTTCAGGATGCTTAACAGTTGGCATGAGACAAGACTGGTGGTAGCGCTCACCTTGTCTTCTCCGAATGAGGCGTTTTCCTGATGTCCCAAACAATCGAAAAGGGGATTCATCAGAGAAAATAACTTTACCCCAGTCCTCAGCAGTCCACTGCCTGTACCTTTTGCAGAATATCAGTCTGTCCATGATGTTTTTTCTGGAGAGAAGTGGCTTCTTTGCTGCCCT
The DNA here is from genome assembly GCA_033576555.1 of Oophaga sylvatica. Taxonomy (NCBI): domain Eukaryota; kingdom Metazoa; phylum Chordata; class Amphibia; order Anura; family Dendrobatidae; genus Oophaga; species Oophaga sylvatica. The sequence goes on from JARQOD010000007.1 coordinate 154,244,712, forward strand.
CCTTGAGACCAGGCCTTGCTCCAAGAGTCTCCGCCTCACAGTGCGTGCAGATGCACTCACACCTGCCTGCTGCCATTCCTGAGCAAGCTCTGCACTGCTGGTAGCCCGATCCCGCAGCTGAAACACTTTTAAGAGACGGTCCTGGCGCTTGCTGGTCTTTCTTGGGCGCCCTGAAGCCTTTTTGGCAACAATGGAACCTCTCTCCTTGAAGTTCTTGATGATGCGATAGATTGTTGACTGAGGTGCAATCTTTCTAGCTGCGATACTCTTCCCTGTTAGGCCATTTTTGTGCATTGCAATGATGACTGCACGTGTTTCTTTAGAGATAACCATGGTTAACAGAAGAGAAACAATGATGCCAAGCACCAGCCTCCTTTTAAAGTGTCCAGTGGTGTCATTCTTACTTAATCATGACAGATTGATCTCCAGCCATGTCCTCATCAACACCCACACCTGTGTTAATGGAGCAATCACTGAAAAGAGGTTAGCTGGTCCTTTTAAGGCAGGGCTGCAATGATGTTGAAATTTGTTTTGGGGGATAAAGTTCATTTTTCTAGCCAAATATTGACTTTGCAAGTAATTGCTGTTAAGCTGATCACTCTTTATAACATTCTGGAGTATATGCAAATTGCCATTAGAAAAAGTGAAGCAGTAGACTTTGTAAAAATTAATATTTGTGTCATTCTCAAAACTTTGGCCATGACTGTATGTGAACAACAACAATATGAATTTGAAATTTACTTTAAATATGGGAAAACCTGAAGTCAATTTTCTAGATTCCCCTTAAATTTG
>JARQOD010000007.1:154245603-154306795 GCA_033576555.1 Oophaga sylvatica
TTTTTGTGAAAAAAAAAGTACTTTCTTTTTTTTACAGATCAATTTGTGAAGCACCTGGGGTTCAAAGTGCTCACTATGCATCTAGATAAGTTCCTTTGGGAGTCTAGTTTCCAAAATGGGTCACTTGTGGGGGAGCTCCAATGTTTAGGCACACAGGGACTCTCCAAATGCGACATGGCAACCGTTAAATATTCCAGAATATTTTCCATTCAAAAAGTCAAATGGCGCTCCTTCCCTTCTGAGCCCTGCCGTGCGCCCAAACAGTGGTTATGACCACATATGAGGTATCTGTGTACTCAGGAGAAATTGCTCAACAAATTTTAGGATCCATTTTATCCTGTTGCCCATGCGAAAATGAAAAAACTGAGGCTAAAAGAAAATTTTTGGGAAAAAAAAGTATTCTTTTTTTTACGGATCAATTTGTGAAACACCTGGGGGTTCAAAGTGCTCACTATGCATCTAGAAAAAGTTCCTTGGGGGGTCTAGTTTCCAAAATGGGGTCACTTGTGGGGAGCTCCAATGTTTAGGCACACAGGGACTCTCCAAATGCGACATGGCAACCGCTAAATATTCCAGCATATTTCTATTCAAAAAGTCAAATGGCTCTCCTTCCCTTCTGAGCCCTGCCGTGCGCCCAAACAGTGGTTTATGACCACATATGAGGTATCTGTGTACAGTCATGGACAAAAGTTTTGAGAATGACACAAATATTAATTTTTACAAAGTCTACTGCTTCACTTTTCTAATGGCAATTTGCATATACTCCAGAATGTTACAAACAGTGATCAGCTTAACAGCAATTACTTGCAAAGTCAATATTTGGCTAGAAAATGAACTTTATCCGCAATACCCATTTCAACATCATTGCAGCCCTGCCTTAAAAGGACCAGCTAACCTCTTTTCAGTGATTGCTCCATTAACACAGGTGTGGGTGTTGATGAGGACATGGCTGGAGATCAATCTGTCATGATTAAGTAAGAATGACACCACTGGACACTTTAAAAGGAGGCTGGTGCTTGGCATCATTGTTTCTCTTCTGTAACCATGGTTATCTCTAAAGAAACACGTGCAATCATCATTGCAATGCACGAAAATGGCCTAACAGGGAAGAGTAATCGCAGCTAGAAAGATTGGCACCTCAGTCAACAATCTATCGCATCATCAATAACTTCAAGGAGAGAGGTTCCATTGTTGCCAAAAAGGCTCCAGGGCGCCCAAGAAAGACCAGCAAGCGCCAGGACCGTCTTTTAAAAAGTGTTTCAGCTGCGGGATCAGGCTACCAGCAGTTCAGAGCTTGCTCAGGAATGGCAGCAGGCAGGTGTGAGTGCATCTGCACGCACTGTGAGGCGGAGACTCTTGGAGCAAGGCCTGGTCTCAAGGAGGGCAGCAAAGAAGCCACTTCTCTCCAGAAAAAACATCATGGACAGACTGATATTCTGCAAAAGGTACAGGCAGTGGACTGCTGAGGACTGGGGTAAAGTTATTTTCTCTGATGAATCCCCTTTTCGATTGTTTGGGACATCAGGAAAACGCCTCATTCGGAGAAGACAAGGTGAGCGCTACCACCAGTCTTGTCTCATGCCAACTGTTAAGCATCCTGAAACCATTCATGTGTGGGGTTGCTTCTCAGCCAAGGGAATCGGCCTCTCACAGTCTTGCCTAAAAACACAGCCATGAATAAAGAATGGTATCAGAATGTCCTCCAAGATCAACTTCTCCCAACCCTCCAAGAGCAGTTTGGCGATCAACAATGCCTTTTCCAGCATGATGGAGCACCTTGCCATAAAGCAAAGGTGATAACTAAATGGCTCAGGGAACAAAACATAGAGATTTGGGTCCATGGCCTGGAAACTCCCCAGATCTTAATCCCATTGAGAACTAGTGGTCAATCATCAAGAGACGGGTGGACAAACAAAAACCTAAAAATTCTGACAAAATGAAAGCATTGATTGTGCAAGAATGGACTGCTATCAGTCAGGATTTGATCCAGAAGTTGATTGAGAGCATGCCAGGGAGAATTGCAGAGGTCCTGAAGAAGAAGGGTCAACACTGCAAATATTGACTTGCTACATTAACTCATTCTAACTGTCAATATAAGCTTTTGTTACTCATATGTTTGCAATTATATTTCTGTCTGTGATAAAAACATCTGTCAAACACATAAAAACCAGAGGGCAGCAGATCATGTGAAAATATAATATTTGTGTCATTCTCAAAACTTTTGGCCATGACTGTACTCTGTGTACTCAGGAGAAATTGCCCAACAAATTTTAGGATCCATTTTATACTGTTGCCCAAGTAAAAATGAAAAATTGATGCTAAAAAAAATTAAAATGTCCATTTTTTCTTTCCACGTTGCTTTAGTTCCTGTGAAGCATCTGGAGGGTTAATAATCTTCTTGAATGTAGTTTTGAGTAGCTTGAGGGGTGCAGTTTTTATAATGTTGTCACTTTTGGGTATTTTCTGCCATATAGACCCCTGAAAGTGACTTCAAATGTGAGGTGGTCCGTAAAAAAAATGGCTTTGTAAATTTTGCTGTAAAAATGAGAAATCGCTGGTCAACTTTTAACCCTTATAACTTCGTAACAAAAAAAAAATACGGATTTTTGTGTTACTCACCGTAAAATCCTTTTCTCCGAGACGCTCATTGGGGGACACAGGACTGTGGGTGTATGCTACTGCCACTAGGAGGCTGACACTAAGTAAACATAAAAAAAGGTTAGCTCCTCCTCCGCCGTATACACCTCAGCACTGGCCGCAGGCAAACCCAGTTTAGTGCAAAAAGCAGTAGGAGGCTAAAACAAAAATCAGTGTTAAATACAGGTACAATATATCCAGAAGTAAATCTACTGATATAGACCCAAGCAAACAAAATTAGCTTAGAAAGCAAAGCCATCCGGCTATAAGGGAGGGTGCTGTGTCCCCCAATGAGCGTCTCGGAGAAAAGGATTTTACGGTGAGTAACACAAAAATCCGTATTTCTCCTTCGTCTCATTGGGGGACACAGGACTGTGGGACGTCCCAAAGCAGTCCACTTGGGTGGGAAACTGACTCCACAGTGCAATTATACATAGGCATTGCTCATAGGTGCGCTACCGCCCCTGAAAATTCTTCTACCCAGGCTAGCATCCGCTGACGCCTGAGTATGGACATTATAATGTTTTGAAAAAGTATGCAAACTGGACCAGGTTGCCGCCTTACAAACCTGTTCCGCCGAAGCCTGATGCCGAAGAGCCCAGGAAGCACCCACTGCTCTGGTGGAGTGAGCCCTGATTCCTGCGGGGAACCACCGCGCCTCTGATGCGGTAGGCCTCTTGAATGGTTACCCGTATCCATCTAGCTAAAGTTGACCTAGACGCAGCGAGTCCCTTCCTGCGACCTCAGGGAGGATAAACAGCGTGTCCGTCTGCCTAAAGGATGCCGTCCGAGATACATATCTCCTGAGTGCTCTCACCAGATCCAGCGTATGGAGAGCTTTTTCTACCCGGTGCGTCGGAGCTGGGCAAAATGAGGGCAAAACAATGTCCTCATTGATGTGAAATGAGGACACGACTTTAGGCAAAAAAGGAGGTGCTGGCCTAAGCACTACCTTATCACGGTGGAAAAGTAAGTACGGAGCTCGGCAGGATAGTGCTGCCAGCTCCGAAACCCGCCTTATGGATGTTATGGCCACTAAAAATACCACCTTCCAGGAAAGGTATGTCAGGGAAACCTCCTGAAGAGGCTCAAAAGGAGATTCTTGCAGAACTCCCAGAACAAGATTGAGATCCCAAACATCTAAGGGAGCCTTGTAGGGGGGCACTATATGGACAACCCCCTGAATAAAGGTCTTGACCTGTAAATTAGATGCGATCCTTCGCTGAAAAAGAACCGACAAGCCCGATATTTGACGCCTAAGAGTACTTGGTGCTAAGCCTGAATCTAAGCCTGCTTGGAGAAAAGACAGAATGTTGGGGATTGAAAAGTGAAGTGGGGAATAACCATGTTCCCTGCACCATGTAAAAAAGACCTTCCAAGTACCGTGGTAGATACGAGCCGAGGTGGGTTTTCTGGCGCTAGCCATTGTGGCGGCGACCTTTTTGGAGAATCCAGCCCTAGTCAGAATCCAAGATTCAACGGCCAGGCCGTCAAACACAGGACCGCTAAGTTCTGGTGGTAAACTGGGCCCTGGGAGAGAAGATCCACGCGTTCTGGCAGACGCCAGGGTGCGTCGCTGAGCAGCTTTACCAGCTCTGCGTACCATGAGCGACGCGGCCAATCCGGAGCGATCAATATCGCTGGTACCCCCTCTAACCTGATCTTCCTGATCACCCTTGGGAGCAGAGCCATTGGTGGAAACAAGTATAGAAGATGAAACTGATTCCATGGTAGAACCAGGGCATCCACTGCAATTGCCTGCGGATCTCGGTACCGGGAGACAAAGTTGGGCACCTTGGCGTTTATCCTGGAGGCCATCAGGTCCACATCTGGGGTTCCCCAACGTAGGCATATCTGCTGGAATACCTCGGGATGTAGCGACCATTCCCCTGACGCTATCCCCTGACGGCTGAGAAAATCCGCTGCCCAGTTCTCCTCGCCTGGAATGTGGACCGCTGATATCACAGAGTGATTTCTTTCTGCCCAGGATAGAATGTGTCCTACCTCGCGCATGGCTGCCCTGCTGCGGGTACCCCCTGATGATTTATGTATGCCACCGCTGTGGCATTGTCCGATTGTATTCGGACAGGGCAGCCCGCCAAATGATGGTGAAAACGCCTCAGAGCCAGCCGAACAGCTCGGATCTCCAAAATATTGATTGGGAGGGTCGCTTCCTGCCGACACCAAGTCCCCTGAGCTGTATAGTGACGAAACACTGCTCCCCATCCGAGAAGGCTGGCGTCCGTTGTGACTATCAGCCAATGGACTGGAGGAAAATATCGCCCCTGGCGAAGAGTGATGTCCCTTGTCCACCACGAAAGCGTCTGTCTGACCTGCCGGGAAAGACGGCACTGAAAATTGAGCGAGTAAGGGCTCCCGTTCCATACTGCCAAGAGAGCATGCTGAAGGGAGCGGAGATGGAACTGGGCAAATGGAATGGCTTCGATCGCTGCCACCATCCTTCCTAGGACCCTCATACAAAACCGGATGGTGTGAGGTATTGGTTGGCGAAGGATCCGTACCTCCTGACGGAGAACTAGAGCCTTCTCCTGAGGAAGAGTTATCAACCCTTGAGCAGTGTTGAAAATCATTCCTAAAAAGGTGATCCTTTGAGATGGCACGGGAGACGATTTCTTTAGATTCACCAGCCACCCCAGGCGAGCAAGGGTGTCTAGCGTAATGCTGACACTCTTCTCGCAAGCCTGATAGGACGGACCCTTGATGAGAGGATCGTCCAAATATGGCAAAATGACTATCCCCCGGGAGTGCAGAATGGACACAACGGCAGCCATAACCTTTGTGAACACCCTGGGGGCTGTGGCTAGTCCGAACGGCAAGGCTGTGAACTGGAAGTGAAGGTTGCCGATGGCAAACCGAAGAAACCTCTGATGAGGAGGAAATATGGGGATGTGGAGATAGGCATCCTGAATGTCTATTGATGCTAGAAATTCCCCTTTTCCATGGCTGCAATAACCGATCGGAGAGACTCCATTCGAAACCGTCGAATTCTGACAAATTGATTTAGTCGTTTTAGGTCCAAAATGGGTCTGACAGAGCCGTCCTTCTTGGGTACTATGAACAGATTGGAGTAAAACCCCTGACCCCTTTCGACCTCTGGAACAGGAACAATGACCCCGCTGCGCCGAAGAGATTCGACCGCCTTGAATAAGGCGTGAACACGGGATTCTTTTCTGGGAAGACGCGAAGGAAAAAATCGATTTGACGGACGATTGATGAATTCTATTTTGTACCCCGAGGAAACTAACTCCCTGACCCACTTGTCGTGAGTAATTGATAGCCAAGTGGGGCGAAACCAGAGTAAGCTGCCGCCTACTCTGGATAAATTGACCGGATTCTGCCTCCAGTCATTTATCCGAATATCTTTGGGATTTAGACCCTCTAGATCTTGGCTGTTGAGATCGCATTCTTCCCAAAGGGTTGGTCTTGTAGGAGACTTGGCGATCTCTGGCCTGATTAGGTCGACCTGAGCCGCTGGAGGTGGCTGGCGCGGCCCAACCTGGGTTACGAAAGGCCCTAAAGCGAGGCTGAAGCTGTCGGCGAAAAGGCTGTCTAATCCTCTGCTGAGGAAGGAAACTGCTCTTTCCTCCCGTCGCATCAGATATGAGCTGATCCAACTTCTCGCCAAATAATCGGCCGCTCTGATAGGGTAAGGACGTAAGTGATTTCTTTGAGGTTGAATCCGCTCGCCAAGTTCTCAACCACAAAGCTCTCCTGATAGCAATCGCATTAGCTGCAGCTAATGCCGCGCAATTTGCCGCATCCATAGAAGCGTTGATTAAAAATCTCCTGCAAGAGCTATCTGATTGGAGATTTCCGTTACCTCAGAAGGCACCTCTATACCGTGAAGGGCTCTATTTAGAGACTCCGACCAAGATATCATGGCCTTAGCAACCCAAGTCGCTGCAAAAGAAGGAGAGAGTGCAGAGCCTGATGCCTCAAACACTGAGCGGGCCAAACTTTCAACCAGACGATCCGTTGGATCCTTGATCGAGGAACCGTTAGGAAGGGAGAGAAGCGTTTTAGACGCTAAACGCGATACAGGAGGATCGACTGTAGGAGATTCTGCCCACACTTTCAGAAGTTCGGGAGCAAAAGGATATCTGGTATTAAGGGCCTTTTGTCCTGCAAAGCGCTTGTCCGGTTTTTCTCAGTGGCGCTGCACCAGCTCCTCAAACTCAGGATGAGCACCAAAAACCTTATGAGTTTGTCTGGCTCGTTTGAAAGACACCTTATGACCAGAGGCCAAGGTGGATTCATCCTCTATCCCCAGGGATTGATTGACAGCTTCAATCAGACTGTCAATTGTCTCCTGACAATACGGTGCCTCTAGATTGGGGGACCCTTCAGAATCAGAATCTGAATACTGATCACTTGCCTCCAAAGGAGAGGGAGAGCGAGAAACTGAGCTAAAGGATGCCGAGGCCCCGGACGGCATAGGCGACGCAGTATGGGTTCGCTTCCCATGCGTCTGCCTGGTAAGAGCGCGGCCCCTGCAGGCCAGAGGTTCCTGAGGCGTAGTGAAGCCGGGTGAACCACTGTCCCTGCTCCTATCGGGAGCTTGAAGGGACTCGATTGCTCTGGTTAATGACGCCACAGATTGAGAAAGAGACAAGGCCCATTCCGGAGGACCTGACGCACTAGGCTCGGTTATAGGTAAGGACTCCTGAGCCCGTTCGGAGTCACAGGCTTCGCAGACCCGATTAGTCTGGGCGTGCGGAAAAGGGGATCTACAGGCAATGCATGCAGTATAAAACACCGTGTGGGTCTTAGCCCTTCTGGACATACTGGATTTGTCACAGATTTCCTCCTGTCAGAATAATTTGGATGTGGCGGTGCGGGTAGTAGCGGTGCGGAGCGCAGCAAAAAACGGAGCAACCAGGCTGGAGGTAGTAGCACTTACCCCAGTCCTGTTCCCCGAACGTCCTTTAATGATTTTTCACCTCACTTGCTGGACCGTGTGGCGTGAAAAGGAAGACGGAAGCTCCAGACTTCCAAAAAACGCGCTCCCCTTTCAGGGAGGCGTTCCTAAATAGCCGAGCCCTAGGGGGAGGGGTCGCAGGGCGCGGCCTAGCGCCGGCAGAAGCCGGGGACCTGATTTCCAGCCGCGGCCTAGTCTCCGGCCGAAGCCGGGGGCTAAATTTCAGGCCGCGGCATAGCGCTGGCCGAAGCCGCGGCCTAAATTTTCGGCGGCGGCCGCTCGGGATCAGGGGGGCGGGCCTGCCGGAAGTGCCGCTGCTGGGGGGAGGAGCCCGAGAACGCGCTCCTCCCGAATTACCCCTCGCGTTGCCTGACCCTCGGCAAAAGCCGGGGGCTAGATTTCCGCCCGCGGCCTAGCGCCGGCATGAAGCCGGGAGGTAAATTTTTGGCGGCGGCCGCCCCTGTGTCGGAGAGCAGGCCGCCGGATACGGGGGGAGGGGTATGGGGAACTCAGCCATGGACTTGCCCGCTTTTGCCTTGGAGCTGCTCCTGAAAACACCGGACCGCTTTCCCTTTGCTCCAACTCTTCCACGACCGACGATCCTGGATTAAAGGTGGGTTCCCAGCCGTGATCCACTGGAGCATATGTAGGCTTTTCTCCCAAAAAAGGTCCCAGCGTCTCTCAGCCGCAGTGGTTAGAGAGGGGCTTCCCAGAAAAAAAAGGGGGTGAGGATGGTGCAGGCACCCTAACTCCATCACCCCTTCAGGGGGTGAGGAGAGGGACCATCCGCCTCCTTGCAGCACCGCGGTCTTGCCTTGGTGGTGCAGTGGGGGCCGCACGGACTATTTTCTGCCTCTGTACAGCCTAGGTTTCAATACCTTAGGGTGGTCAGGGCTGAGTCCGGCATTCGTGTCCCACGTCGCGGGAGAGGATACGTGGAGGCTTTACTCCACGTGCTCGCCCGTTGGTGGTTTGGGGAGATCGGACCCCTTCAAAAGGGTCCGTCGCCCCTGTCAAATATTCGTGGGAAAATAGAGAGGAAAAAAAAAAAAAATGGTCTGGAAGAAACCAGACGTGTGCCTCCATCAGACACTAAGCATGAACTGGGTTTGCCTGCGGCCAGTGCTGAGGTGTATACGGCGGAGGAGGAGCTAACCTTTTTTTATGTTTACTTAGTGTCAGCCTCCTAATGGCAGTAGCATACACCCACAGTCCTGTGTCCCCCAATGAGACGAAGGAGAAAACTTTGTTTCAAAAATTGTGCTGTTGTAAAGTAGACATGTGGGAAATGTTATTTATTAACTATTTTGTGTCATATAGCTCTCTGGTTTAACAGAATAAAAATTCAAAATTTGAAAATTACGAAATTTTCAAAATTTTCGCCAAATTTCTATTTTTTCACAAATAAACACAAAAATTATCGACCTAAATTTACCACTAAAATGAAGCCCAATATGTCACGAAAAAACAATCTCAGAATCGCTAGGATCAATTGAAGCGTTCCTGAGTTATTACCTCATAAAGGGACACTGGTCAGAATTGCAAAAAATGGCAAGGTCTTTAAGGTCAAAATAGGCTGAGTCATGAAGGGGTTAAGATCAATAACACTTACCCATGGTAATATGCAAGTTCACAGTTACAATTCCCAGGGGACAGCACTGGATGCATGTGCCGCGTTAGCTTTTTCAACAGGGATCTGTGCACTTGCACATTACCATGGGTAAGAGTTAATGATCTTAATATATAGCACATGCACTCTGCACTTTACTATTTCTCTGCCTCCTACCTTGCCAGTTTGGCTTAGGCTACTTTTACACATCAGATTTTTGTCGTCAGGCAAGATCCGGCATTGCGCCGGATCCAGCTGAAATTGTGTAAAAACGGATGAAACGGATCCGGTTTTAAAAACACCCCTAGGGGGCTCCCAAACCTGATTGGCTACTGAAAACCTATATATACAGTGTTCGTACTGCCCATCTTTGACAGGTTGTAGAGGAGCAAGTGCAGGTTGGAGAGAAGAGCAAGTGGCTGGCGAAGATAGAAGGTGTGATAGCAAACATTCTGAAGAATTATGTGGATTTAACTGTTGAGGCGAATCGTTTGAAAGAGATTGTTCTGGAGAAGGAGCGAGAGTGACAGCAGCGCACCATGCGTCAGCGCCAACGACGTTTGTGGTTCCACCCCATCACAGACCAGAGAATGACACGAAGGGTGTATTCTACACTATATATGGAGCTACGAGGAAACCCTGAGAAATTTTTCTCATATGTTCGTATGCAAATGGAGAACTTTGATTTATTGGTGGAACGAATTGGACACCTCCTTAGAAGAAGTGACACATATTGCCGCTTCTCCATTTCACCGGCGGAACGTCTGATGGTGACTCTTCGGTAAGCCATATTTATTGGATCTGCTTATTTGAGAGCACACTCGTAACTGTAATGTTGTGGCTGGTAGTTTCTAATAATTTTTTTTTATAGTATCTCCAACTGTTAAAGCTTACTTATAACTGTTATGTTATTGCTGTTATTTTGAACTCATTTGTCACCTTTTTTTTATTCATAGTTTCCTTGCAACTGGAGAATCCCTTTCGTCACTACATTTCCAGTTCAGACTTGGGATTTCCACCATCTCTGGAATTGTGAAGCACACATGCCGTACATTGAGGGACTCTTTACATGGCGAGTTTATGCCACATCCCACAACGGAGAGTTGGCTGGAAATTGCTGATAAATTCCAAAAAATCTGTCAGTTTCCAAATTACTTGGCTGCAGTGGACGGGAAACATATCCGCATTGTCAAACCTGCTGGATCTGTATCCGAATATTTTAATTATAAAAAATATTTCTCCATTGTTCTCATGGCCATCGCTGACGCTAAATACAAATTTATAGAGGTTGATATTGGGGCCTATAGCCGATCCAATGATTCCCAAGTATTCAAATTGTCAGCAATGGGGTGTAATCTCTATGGAAACACCTTCCAATTCCCACCCCCTAGACCACTAACTGAAACATCAGGGCCACCAATGCCATTTGTTTGTGTAGGGGACGAAGCCTTTCAGCTATCAGAACACCTGCTGAAACCATACTCCAGCAATGGATTGACGCCAACTCAAAGAATTTTTAATTACCGCCTCACACGAGCACGAAGAATGGTGGAGTGCGCTTTTGGGATTCTGACAGCCAAATGGCGTGTTGTATTGACCGCTATCAACCTCAAAACAGAAACTGTGGACGAGGTGGTCAAAGCTTGTGTGGTCCTGCACAATTTTGTTATATGCAAGGAACAGATTTCCATTGATGACCACTATGAAGAAACCACCTTGCATGATTACCAGCACATTACATATAGAAGTTCTGTGGCAGTTTCCAGAATGAGGGACAAATTTGAAGAATACTTTATTTCACCTGAAGGAAGAAAAGACTGGCAGGATGAGAGTGTTTGAAAAATTACTCTGGGACCTTGTAACCAAAAGTCATTTACCTTCTGTACCCACAGTATTTTACCTATTATACCCAAAGTTGTGAACCTTGTTGTGTATTACCTAGAGTATTTTACCTTTTATACCCAAAGTTGTGTACCTTGTTATGTATTACCTAGAGTATTCTACCTTATATACCCAAAGTTGTGTACCTTGTTGTGTATTATCTAAAGTATTTTACATTTTACACAAAGTTGTGTACCTGGTTGTGTATTACCCAAATTATTTCACCTTTTACCCAAAGTTGTGTACCTTGTTGTGTATTACCTAAAGTATTTAGGTAATACACAACAAGGTACACAACTTTGGGTAAAAGGTGAAATAATTTGGGTAATACACAACCAGGTACACAACTTTGGCTAAAAGGTAAAAGTATTTTACCTTTTACCCAAAGTTGTGTACCTGGTTGTGTATACCCAATCAATTTTACCTTCGTTAACCACAGCATTTTACCTTGTTTTAACCCCTTAGTGACAGAGCCATTTTGCAGCTTAATGACCGGGCCAATTTTTACAATTCTGACCACTGTCACTTTATGAGGTTATAACTCTGGAACGCTTTAACGAATCCAGCTGATTCTGAGATGTTTTTTCGTGACATATTGTACTTCACGTTAGTGGTAAAAATTTTTTTATCTGACTTGCGCTTATTTATGAAAAAAACGGAAACATGGCAAAAATTTTGAAAATTTAGCAATTTTCAAATTTTCAACTTTTATGCCCTGAAATCAGAGAGATATGTCACACAAATTTCTTAATAAATAACATTTCCCACATGTCTACTTTACATCAGCACAATTTTGGGAACAAAATTTTTTTTTGTTACGAAGTTATAAGGGTTAAAAGTTGACCAGCAATTTCTCATTTTTACAACACCATTTTTTTTAGGGACCACATCACATTTGAAGTCACTTTGAGGGGTCTATATGATAGAAAATACCCAAAATGGACACCATTCTAAAAACTGCACCCCTCATGGTGCTCAAAACCACATTCAAGAAGTTTATTAACCCTTTACGTGCTTCACAGGAACTGAAGCAATGTGGAAGGAAAAAATTAACATTTAACTTTTTTTGCAAAAGCTTTACTTCGGAACCAATTTTTTTTATTTTCACAAGTGTTAAAAGAAAAAATGAACCACAAAATTTGTTGTGCAATTTCTCCTGAATACGCCGATACCCCATATGTGGGGGTAAACCACTTTTTGGGCGCACGGCAGAGGTCGCAAGGGAAGGAGCGCCGTTTGACTTTTTCAATGAAGAATTGGCTGGACGCCATGTCGCGTTTAGAGACCCCTGATGTGCCTAAACAGTGGAAACCCCCCACAAGTGACCCCATTTTGGAAACTAGACCCCTTAAGGAACTTATCTAGATGTGTGGTGAGCACTTTGAACCTCCAAGTGCTTCACAGAAGTTTGTAACGTAGAGCCGTGAAAATAAAAAATCATATTTTTTCCACAAAAACGATCTTTTCACCCCAATTTTTATTTTCCCAAGGGTAACAAGACCCCAAAAGTTTTTGTAAAATTTGTCCTGAGTACACTGATACCCCATATGTGGGGGTAAACCACTGTTTGGGTGCATGGCGGAGCTTGGAAGGGAAGGAGCACCGTTTGACTTTTTTCAACGCAGAATTGGCTGGACGCCATGTCGCGTTTATAGAGGCCCTGATGTGTCTAAACAGTGGAAACCCCCCATAAGTGACCCCATTTTGGAAACTAGACCCCCTAAGGAACTTATCTAGATGTGTGGTGAGCACTTTGAACCCCCAAGTGCTTCACAGAAGTTTATAACGCCCGGGCGTGAAAATAAAAAATCATATTTTTTCCACAAACCTGATCGTTTAGTCCCCAACTTTTTATTTTCCCTAGGGTAACAGGAGAAATTAGACCACAAAAGTTGTTGTCCAATTTGTCCTGAGTACGCTGATACCCCATATGTGGGGGGGGACCACTGTTTGGGCGCACGGCAGGACTCGGAAGGGAGGGAGCGCCATTTGACTTTTTGAACGCCACGGCGTTTTTGAAGACCCCCTCATGTGCCTAAATAGTGGAAACCCCTCAATTCTAGCTCCAACCCTAACCCCAACACACCCCTAACCCTAATCTCAACCCTAACCCTAATATCAACCCTAATTCCAACCCTAATTCTAACCCTAACCCTAATTGTAACCCTAACCCTAGTTGTAACCCTAACCCTAGTTGTAACCCTAACCCTAATTCCAACCCTAATCCTAATTATAACCCTAACCCTAAGGCTGGGTTCATATTGCGTTTTACCAGCCCATTCAACACATAGCGTTGACGGGTTGGTAACGGTATAGCATAACGCGATCGCGTTATGCTATACCCGCTAGCGCAGAGGAATCAGCGATGATTCATCTGCGCTAGCGGTAACGGAGCCCAGACGCTGCAGGCCGCGTCCGAGGCTCCGTCACTGAATGGCGGCACGTCGCAAACGCATGCCGCTTTACGGCATGCGTCGCGATGCGCCCTCAAATGGGGGTGAATGGCAGCGCTAACGGACTGCGTTACACTACGTTATACCGCGGTGTAACGCAGTCCGTCTAACGGACTGCCATAACGCAATATGAACCCAGCCTTATAATAGTAACCCTAACCACTCGTGCGCCCGCCATTTTAAAGCATGGCGCCGGCACCGGGGGACACCGGAGGGCCCTGGGGCCATGAAGAGGGTTCGGGGGCCACAGTGGGGGTCCCGGGGACCCTTTTTCTCTGTCCTCTGATGTCCGATGACATCAGAGGACAGAGAAATTAAATGGCACATTGTGGTTTTTTTTTTTTTTTTTTGTTGCGGTCGCCGTTATAGGGTTAATAATGGCGATCGCAACATCGGTGTCGGTAAAAACCGACCCGATTCATGTTCTCTGGGGTCTCGGCTACCCCCGGCAGCCGAGACCCCGGAGAAAATGCGCCTCTGGGGGGCGCTATTCACTTTTTCCACAGCGCCGTTAATTAACGGCGCTGTGGTTTAAGTACCCTTAATGACCGCCGTTAAAAGGCGTATCGGCGGTCATTAAGGGGTTAAACATATTTAACCTTATAAATAAATTAGACAAAATTTTGAACCAACAAATTGTGATTTTATTTACACAATAGTAATAATTTGTATTACATGTAAAAAAAATTTATTATATAAAAATTTTTTTTCATAAATAGTGTGGGGTGGAGATAATGCTGGAGGGGCTGTCAGTTTGGGACACTTCGACTTTGGGAGTGCGGAGAGAGGAATGGGATGGTGGTGGGGAGCGATCAGTAGGTAAAACAGGTGAAGGGGTGGAGAAAGAAAGAACGGGTGGACATGTAGGAGGCAGAAGAGGTGGTGGGTGGTGGAGAGGAGGGTTGGGCAGGGACTGGAGGCGCGGATAATGTGGTTGGGAAATGGTACGGGGTGGTATGTTGGTACGGGGAAGGATGTTGGTACGGGGCAGGTTGCTGGTACGGGGCAGGTTGCTGGTATAGGGCAGGTTGCGATAGAGGTTGTAAGGGCAGGTTGCTGGTATAGGGCAGGTTGCTGGTATAGGGCAGGTTGCTGGTATTGCATAGGAGGGGGAGTAGGGACAGTGGCTGGAGGGGGAGGCAGGTGTGGGAGGAATTACCGTGGTGGGTGGAGGAGCTTGGGAGCTAACCTGCGCTAAAGCAGAGTAGAACGATTGCATTACATACATCTGCTGGTCAGGAGATATCCATGCGATCGACTACAGACCGGACAAAGGTATGGTTTGGAGATCTACTTGCATCTGAATGCATCCTAAGCAGAAGTGTTTTCAACTCCAGAATACTGTTGTTGAGCATATTAAATCCTGTGGCCATTTGCTCAGACAACACTTTCAGACAGTTCTGGAAGGATGCATTCAGAACTCGGGCGCATAGCTCTTTTCCTGACCCCTCTGGCGCTGCCGCCCAGTACCCACAGGTGTACTAGAGGTGGCAGCGGCAGAGGGGTGGGGTAAAGGAAAAGCTATATCCTCAACAGCAGATTCATGCAAAGCAGTCGGCCATGATGCTCCAGCGCTGGTGGATGGGACAGAGGGATCAGATGTGAGGGAAGGCTGGGAAGGTGCAGATGGGCCGGGGAGGTCGAAGTGTCCCTCGGTTGCGGACTCATGAGGGATCGCCCCAGAAGGGTCCAACTGTGCAGGCTCCCGAGTGCTGCTGATGGTGCTGTGGAATAAAGAGAAAAAAATATAATTAATATATTGATATTGCATGGCCCTGGCTGAAACACAAAAAAATTGTTAGACATGTAAACATTTTTTTTTTAAATGGGGTGTGTAATATTTACCTTCTGGTCACCATCGTTGCCTGGAGGAACGACAGGGAGTGCGCATTATTATACTTGCTCCTGTGTCCTCCAGATCCACTCGGGGCCCGCATCTCTGTTGAACTCCTTCTTGAAGTGACCCCTGACCGCCACCGCTTGACAATTCTCTCACCTGAAAAGTGAAAGCACAAATTGGTTACTATACAACATCAGTGTTTCTCAAACTCCAGTCCTCACAGCCCCCACGGGTCATGTTTTCAGGATTTCCATAGTGTTACACAGGTGAGAGAATTCCTTATCCCTTGATAATACTTTCACCATCTGCGCAATACAAAGGAAATCCTGAAAACATGACCAGTGGGGCCACGAGGACTGGAGTTTGGGAAACACTGCTTTACATGCAGCAACATAACTGAACTGTGTATACTTACGCGCTTGAATCTGGGCCCGAGCATCGAGGTCCTCCACTGGTCCACGAGTTGTTCACAGATTTCCTCCCAGAGCCGACAGGTCACAATTATATCAGCATGGCGGCGTTCCCCCATGTTCCACAGCGGCTCCCGCTCTCGTATCAGATCGATGAGGAGGTCTACGTCCAGCCCAGCCTCCTCACCGTCCGAGTCAGGAGCATGCTGTGAAACCTGTTAAAAAAGAAAAAAAAAAAAAAACATTAGACTCAAAACAATAACAAAAAGTAGATTAAAAAAAAATAAAAAAGGTGCTTACACGATGGAGACCGCCCTGTCGCGGAAGCCGACGACCCTGGGAGGCGCTTCGAGGACTTCTTGGACGAGCACCAGATTCAGAAGACTATAATTAAAACAAAAAAAAATTATGTTCTTGGATGTAGGCATATGTGTTGTGTGCAGTGTGATATCTGTAATGATCTCTTTTTATGTGTTGTCTGCAGTGTGATGTCTGTACTAAATTGTTTTCTATGTGTTGTGTGTAGTGTGATGATGTGTTTCTGCAATGCATGCAAGAAACTTATAAATTTGCTAGCTCACTCCAGGTATCTCTCCACCCCTTCGTTCTTCTTCTGGGAGCACCTCTTCAGCTGCAGATTCCTGTTATACAAAAATTATCGAATATATATATATATATATATATATATATATATATATATATATATATATATATATATATATACACAACATCACAAACACACACACACACACACACACACACACACACATACACCTTTACAGGGGGCCATAGAAAAGCACTTATGTGACCATCAACATAATACACAGGGCATCATTACTTTCTAGGGGTAAAATATGGGCACTGTTTTCTTGGAAACTTGCACAGGGCATTAAAATTTTCTAGGGGGCCATCTTACCATCTACAGGGCACAAATATGGCTGGACACAAAATGAAGCACTGCCATTGTGCCAAATAGCCGATACACTAGGACGATGTGCTCAGAGATAGCATATCAGAGATGGATTGTGAAATACCTAAATATATAAAAAAAACAAAAAAAAAAACCATATCTGTGAGGAAGGAACAGCCACCATCTTGGATATGGCCTGCTCCAGCCGCCATTTTGTCTGAATTCACAGATTCACAGCAGCTAACTGCTGTAATTCACTATGGCCTGTGGGCATATTCAATACAATAGGGTTTAGTCTACACTGTGAATAACCCGGCCTTTTGGTATGATAAGTAATTCAGGCCCAATGTTCAATAGCAAGGTCTGTTAGTATGATAATGAGATAAGACCAAAACAAGACCTCAAAGTTTTAGTATGGAGCCATGGTAGCCTGGGGCCTGGAGGCTTCAATTAGATTATACCTGCCAGCCAGACACAGAAAACACACCCATTGTATATCCCAGCCACGACGGCTCCGTTCTAGGATTATGAATTACGAGCACATATTTCTAGGTACAAACTCATAAAAAATATCTGCGTGATCGTGCGGAACTCGGGCATCTGACGGTGCAACTCCCGAGTCGGTGATGGCTCGGTGGCCGGAGATATGGAGATTGGCCCTCCACAGAGACCCAATCGGGCCAGGTTTGATCTCCACGTGACAGTCAAAACATACTGCATCCGCTGTACCTCTCATGTCCTGATCCGATCGTCCTGGAGAAAGTTAACCCCTTTCTTAGATATTGGGAATAAATTCTGCAGGGAGCTAAGGGTGGAGATTATTAGTGCACCCTCTGGCACCGAGGGGAGGGACCTAGCAGGGATAAGAACTGTGAGCGGATGGCAGACCCTAATCATTCTCACAGAAGCCAAGAAGATGAAGATTTAAGAATGAATAAGGGACAGATCTGCCAAGGGAGCAGCGGTACACGTTTTGGGGGACTGTCCAGCAACTAAGATTCTCCCCTGTGGATCGCAGAGCTCCCTGCCTCCACATGCAACCTACAATCTGGTAATATTGACTTCTAGCTAATACCTCTAAGCCTTGTACCATTATTGTTGTATTTTACTCGGACTTCAAATCCACTGTATTTCCGTTGTATAGCTTACTGTATATTTCTGTAATTATCTAGTGCGCCCTTAAGGCAATTAAACCATAAAATTAATTTTGGGCTGATGCTTTTACTCTGATCACGAATCTTAGAATACCCAGTGGGTAACAGGACACCCTCCCCGGCGGCCATTTGCTCTAGGTGCAGTTCCCTTACTGACCTGAGAGACAAAGTGGGCGCCGTAGAGCTGTGCCTGTGTAGTATGTCACATTGGTGACGTGGAAGGACGGGGGTTTTAATTCACAATATTTTGACCTGTAAGCGCTGACGACGCGAGGGAGGGCTCCCAGAAGAAGAAGACATGTCCTGGCTCTGCGGCTGCTGGACAGCTGGGCAGCTGCTGGACGGTTGGGCGGCTGCTGGACGGTGGGGCGTCCGCTGGCGTCTGCACGGCTGCTGGCGTCTGCTGTCTGGCTGCTGGACAGCTAGGCGGCTGCTGGACAGCTGGGCGGCTGCTGGCTTGCTCCTCTGCGGCTTGCAGCTCTCTGCTTCGTTGGCTGCATGGTAATGGCTGAGGGCCCCACTGGCATTGTTTATATGTTTCCTGGGGGCTGGCCAATTACTTATGAGCATGCTCAGACGTAAAAACCGGATCCGGACAACGAATCCTTCTTTTTTACGGATCCGGCGCATTGCGGCGTCCATAGACTTCCATTGTAGCGAAAAGCCGGAAGCGCCGGATCCGGCGTTGTCCTTTTTTTTGCCGCAGACGAAAATTGAACTGCGGCAAAAAACTGAAGAACCGCAAGGCCATGCAGCGCAATTTGGCACTAATACAAGTCAATGGGAAAAAAAGGATCCGGCGGTGGGTTTTGCCGGATCCGGTTTTTAAAAAAATAGCCGGATTGAGCCTGACGGCAAAAACCTGATGTGTGAAAGTAGCCTTAACTAATCTTGTGTAGCTTATATGTTGGTGCACTCATAGACTCCAGTTCACAACACTGTATCAGTTCACATTAATTAGTGAGATTCTCATGCACTAAATAATCAATCTATACTTAAAAATAAGGCATGAGATTCTAATTCAGTGTACTTATACAGTACGATTAATAACCCTCTTACCCAAATCCTTATTCCCAGGGTGATCACATAAATTCTTCTTTGTTTACCTCTTGTGTTATTTATTGTGGTATGTCTTAAACCCTTGTATGTAACTAATATATAATACATTTACATTATATTGATGAAGTCAGCACTCTTCCTTTTGAGAGCAGCATAATGTAGGAACACAGATCCTGGGTGCAGCAGTTGTGATACTTTCAGACTTCTTAGATATAACAAGAAGCAGAGCTGACAAAGGTTACCTCGACCACACTAGGCACTGAATGTATATTGACTATTGACCGTGAGCTGCTCATCACAGGAGAGGGCAGAATCAGACAAGAAGTCGCATGCACATCGGACAAGGCAATGATAATCTCCTGGTGATAAAACTTTAATTGTAACTAAACAACAGCTTGATAAATGACACATTGTTCAAATCTGTGTTTCAGCCTCTATTTCCTGCTGTCTTCAAATTACAAGGTAAAAATCTGCTGATGGATTCCTTTTAACCCCTTTCTGACATATGACATAAGTCGGCTCCCTGACTGAAGCGGGCTTGCAAGCAGAAAACGCATTTTTTACCAGCAAATAAATAACTGAAGTATTCCTCCATTATCTGCCTATAAGAGCAGTGGATGATGGGCCTGTTAACCTTTTAAACAATACTGTAAATCTTGGACATTGACATGTAAGAGTGCTGGCAGGGGGGCATGCCATTCTATGTGCCCATCGGAGCGCTCGTGATGTGTTCGCAGTGCACCTATGGGTTACCATGACAGCTTCCCCTTCATAGGAGACTTGGATTTCCTCTACGCATAGCAGTGCTCAGTGTATCGTTCAAGTGATAGGGAGATCACATGTTCAAGTCCCCAAGTTGACTAACAAGTAACGGTAGAAAGTGAAAAAATCTAAAAATCTGAACAAACACACACACACACATTATATATATATATTAATATATATATATATATATATATTATCACACACACACATATATATATATATATATATATATACACACACACACATATATATATATATATATATATACACACACACACACATATATATCTATATACATAGATATATATGCAGTACAGACCAAAAGTTTGGATACACCTTATCATTCAAAGATTTTTCTGTATTTTCATGACTATGAAAATTGTACATTCACCCTGAAGGCATCAAAACTATGAATTAACACATGTGGAATTATACATTACACTTAACAAAAAAGTGTGAAACAACTGAAAATATGTCTTATATTCTAGGTTCTTCAAAGTAGCCACCTTTTGCTTTGATTACTGCTTTGCATACTCTTGGCATTCTCTTGCTGAGCTTCAATAGGTAGTCACCGGAAATGGTCTTCCAACAGTCTTGAAGGAGTTCCTAGAGATGCTTAGCACTTGTTGGCCCTTTTGCCTTCACTCTGCGGTCCAGCTCACCCCAAACCATCTCGATTGGGTTCAGGTCTGGTGACTGTGGAGGCCAGGTCATCTGGCGTAGCACCCCATCACTCTCCTTCTTGGTCAAATAGCCCTTACACAACCTGGAGGTGTGTTTGGGGTCATTGTCCTGTTGAAAAATAAATGATGGTCCAACTAAACGCAAACCGGATGGAATAGCATGCTGCTGCAAGAGGCTGTGGTAGCCATGCTGGTTCAGTATGCCTTCAATTTTGAATAAATCCCCAACAGGGTCAGCAGCAAAGCACCCCCACACCTCCTCCTCCTCCATGCTTCACGGTGTGAACCAGGCATGTAGAGACCATCCGTTCACCTTTTCTGCATTGCACAAAAGTGCAGGCACAGTGTTGTGAATGTGTTGGAGACGACTTCGGAGCTGAGGCTCCCTCCGGTGGTTGCTGAGGGTATTGAACCAATTATGGAATGGGTGTCAGGTGGGACTGACTAGCCTGATATAAGTTAGCTGACCTCCTATGATCCTCGCCAGTAATCAATTGTTGCTTCCAGGTCTTTGTTGGAATTTCAGCTTGCTTTCCTGCTATCATTCAGATAAGTGACTTTCTGTTTTTTTTTTTCTGTGGTTGGATTTTCCTTGCTTTTTCCAGTCTTGCCTTGGACTTCAGCCGGGTCCCCTTTGGGGGCTTGCGCTGCCCTCTGTTCTCATTTTGTATTTGCACTTGTTCTCTGTTCCATTGATATTTCTTATTGCTGAGTAGCTGTGTGTCACACCAGAGATCTGATATAGGTGGTCGCGATTGTGTGGTCTCAGGTTTTTTGTAATCAGAAGTGCTGGTATTTTTATTAGTGTTTTTCTGGGTTACAGACAGAATTTCTCTCCTGTACTTACTTTCTAGACAGATTTGGGCCCCAGCATTTGCTCATTCTATTTTCTGTCTGTGTTCGTGTTTTCCTCTTGTCTAACCGCCATCACATGTTTGGGGGCTTCCTATTTCTTTGGGGGCTTTACTCCGGGGCAGTTAGCTTTCCTCTTTCTATTTTCAGGGGTAGCTAACTCTCCGGCTGTGCCGAGGCGTCTAGGATCACCGTAGGTATGCTCCACGGCTACTTCTAGTTGTGCGGTTAGTTTAGGGATCTGCAACCCATTAGGTTCCAGCCTTTCTGGTGTCTTGCTGCTTTGGCGGTATTTTGCTCCTGTCCTCCTCAGCTACCAAATCATAACACACAGTGGTTGGAACCAAAGATCTCAAATTTGGACTCATCAGACCAAAGCACAGATTTCCACTGGTCTAATGTCCATTCCTTGTGTTCTTTACCCCAAACAAGTCTTTTCTGCTTGTTGCCTGTCCTTAGCAGTGGTTTCCTAGCAGCTATTTTACCATGAAGGCCTGCTGCACAAAGTCTCCTCTTAACAGTTGTTGTAGAGATGTGTCTGCTGCTAGAACTCTGTGTTGGATTAAACTGGTCTCTAATCTGAGCTGCTGTTAACCTACGATTTCTGAGGCTGGTGACTCGGATAAACTTATCCTCAGAAGCAGAGGTGACTCTTGGTCTTCCTTTCGTGGGGCGGTCCTCATGTGAGCCAGTTTCTTTGTAGCGCTTGATGGTTTTTGCAACTGCACTTGGGGACACTTTCAAAGTTTTCCCAATTTTTCAGACTGACTGACCTTTATTTCTTAAAAGTAATGATGGCCACTCGTTTTTCTTTACTTAACTGCTTTTTTCTTGCCATAATACACATTTTAACAGTCTATTCAGTAGGACTATCAGCTGTGTATCCACCAGACTTATGCACAACACAACTGATGGTCCCAACCCCATTTATAAGGCAAGAAATCCCACTTACTAAACCTGACAGGGCACACCTTTGAAGTGAAAACCATTGCCGGTGACTACCTCTTGAAGCTCATCAAGAGAATGCCAAGAGTGTGCAAAGCAGTAATCAAAGCAAAAGGTGGCTACTTTGAAGAACCTAGAATATAAGACATACTTTCAGTTGTTTGACTTTTTTTGCTAAGTATATAACTGCACTTTTGAAGCAGTTAGATTTTTCTGGCTTTCCAGTGCATCACATGACAAAATAAATGATTTAATTCAACAGAACAATTCATCCCACAAAAAAGGTAGCCATTATACAGCTATGTGGATGGAAAAATAAAGTCATGGCTCTGGGAGGAAGGGGTGAAAAAAAAAGATCAGGGTCTCAAAATACTAGTAAAATCAAGTGTCATCAACCAAACTCTTGAATAACTGGTCTGATTTTGACAACTGATTTTTGTTCCAAAACGTTGGTTAGACTAGGAACAATTGTCTAAAATCCAGAAACGCGCATTTAAAAAAAATAATGAAATGTTGGTTCACTGGCACCTGACATTTACTTTGCTAGATTAAACATTCTTTTTCATTCCCATGTACATGAGTGGCAAATGTACTTTACACTGCACCCTTACTTTCTATTGTTGCAATTGTTCATCCTTTCTTGCTTAGGACATAGAGAATGTAGTCCATATTTCCTCTTCTTTGGTCTACCAGGACCCCTCCTTGTTAAGGTCTTCACTTTCTCATCAGATTTTTCCCTAAAAAGATTTTAATTAATATAATATAAAACTTGGTTGCAGAATACAATAGAACACAATTAACATATTTCTATTAATTCATGTGAAAGAAGCAAAATGAAAAACTCATTAAACAAATATGCTAGAATCAATTTAGGATTTGTTACCCTTGGACTCGTAGCATCTATCACAGATGAGACTACTCATTTGTAGCATGTTGAATCAGATAACTTTTTATTAAGGTTTTGTTTTAACAATGCAACAAAAAAACAAATCACCATTTCACATCTCTGGATATTATACAATCCCACCATACATGAAACAAACCACCATTGCAATCAGTAGATACAGAGAATAAAGAAGCAAGAGAATAACAGCCAATTGTATTAGCTCAATCTCATCGTGCACCCCCATAAAACATATTTAACGACTTATTTGTGTGTTTTCGTAACCGGTTTCTCAACAGGAGGTGGATCAGACATTGGACTATACATACAGTTCAGCCAACTAAGTATAATATAGACATTCCGTGGTCATTTCTAGAGGCATCACATATTTTATGATATTTATACATAGCCCTCCGTTTTCTATATACCACTTCCTCCAAACTTAGAAGCAAAAACTTTTTATTCATGAATTCTCTGTATCTTGGAGGTGTGTTATTCAACCAGTGGGATGCAATAATCTTCCTAATTAGATACAGAATCCTCTCAAGTGCCACCCTTAAATTCACATCCTCTGTTACACCATCAACCAAGCCCAAAATGCACACTATAGGTTGTTTGGGAATCCTGAGTTTAAACATATTTTAACCCCTTCACCCCAAAGCCTGTTTTTACCTTCCCGACCAGGCCATTTTTTTTCAATTCGGACCACTGTCAATTTATGAGGTCATAACTCTGGAACGCTTCAATGGATCCCACTGATTTTGAAACTGTTTTTTCATGACATATTGTACATCACAATAGTGGTAAATTTTAGTTCATATAACTTACGTTTATTTGTGAAAAAATCTGAAATTTGGTGAAAATTCAGCATTTTTCAAACTTTTAATTTTTATGCCCTTAAATCAGAGTCATGTCACACAAAGTAGTTAATAAGTAACATTTCCGACATGTCTTCTTTACAACAGCACAATTTTGAAACATAATTTTTGTCAGGAAGCTCTCATTTTTACAACAAAATTTGCAAAACCTTTTTTTTTTTTTTTTTAGGGACCACCTCCCATTTGAAGTGACTTTTAAGGGCCTACATGACAGAAAATACCCAAAAGTGACACCATTATAAAAACTGCACCCCTCAAGGTACTCAAAACCACAATCAAGAAGTTTATTAACCCTTCAGGTGCTTCACAGGATGGAATGTGGAAGGAAAAAATAAACATTTAACTTTCTTTCACGGTGTACAATAATAAATTATATTGTGGTACCATGTTAGCCAGAACAATCAATGTGAATACTTTTCCGTCCAATTATGACAAGAGCATTCTCAAAGTGATACCTTTATTGGCTAACCAGAAAATTTTCTTTCACAAAATGTTTCCTTTCAACCAAATATTTTTTTTTACTTTTGCAAGAGTAACAGGAGAAAATGGACCATACAATTTGTTGTGCAATTTCTCGTGAGCATGCCAATACCCCATATGTGGGAAAAAACCACTGTTTGGGCACACAGCAGGGATTGGAAGGAAAGGAGCGCCATTCCAATTTTTTTATGTAAAATTTACTGGCATAATTAGCAGACGCCATGTCGCGTTTGGAGAGCCCCTGTTGTGCCTAAACAGTGGAAACCCCCAACAAGTGACACCATTTTGGAAACTAAACCCCTTAGGGAACCTATCTAGATGTGTTTTGAGCATCTTGAACCACCAGGTGCTTCACAGAAGTTTATAACGTTGAGCCATGAAAAAAACAAAATCACATTTTTCCCAGAAAAATCTTTTTTTGCTCCAAATTTTACATTTTCATAAGGGTAACAGGAGAAATTGCTCCATACAATAACATTTTTCCCACAAAAATCTTTTTTAGCTCCAATATTTGCATTTTCATGACGATAACAGGGGAAAATGGACCCCAAGATTTGTTGTGAAATTTCTCCTGAGTTCATAGATAACCCATATGTGGTCGAAAACTACTTTTGAAGCACAGTGCAAAGCACAGAAGGGAAGGATCGCCATATTACAGTGCAGATTTTGCTGCACTGGTTTGAAGGTGCCCCGTCACATCGGCAGAGCCTCTGAGGTGCCAGAACTGCAGAACCCCGCATAACTGACCCCATTTTACAAACTAAGCCTCTCAATGAATTTATCTTATGGTGCAGTGATTATATTGACACCAAAGGCGTGTCACATCATTTTATACCACTGGGCAGTGAAGAAAAAATAATTTACATTTTTACCATCAAGATTGTGTGTTATACCCAAGTTTTACATTTTCACACTTGTAAATGGGTAAAAATGGTACCAAAATTTGTCCCACAATTTCTACTGAACCTTGCAAAACCCCATGTGTGGCTGTACAGTAGTGCTTAGCCACATGGCAAGACTCGGGAGGGACGGAACACTATTTGCCTCGAGAGCAGATTTTCCTTGAATAGTTTGTGGATTCCATATAAAAAGCCCCTAAGTGCTAGAAAAGCAGCATCCCCTCTCAAGTGACCCCATTTTGGAAATTACACCCCTCTGCAACTTTATCTACAGCTGTAGTGACAATTTTGACTCCATGAGTGTTTTAAAGAAACAAGCAGTAGTGGATGTCCAAAGTGAAAATTGCAAACTGCCATTGTAGTTAACAATACGTTGTACTGACTAGTACCAGTACATTACGCCCAGCTCATGCTTCTTGAGACACGCACCGGTTTATCAGGCAGTCTCTCATCACTGCAGAAATGCCAAACATGTTCGCTCTAAATGTGGTTTAGACACACTGGTGCTCAGAAGGGAGGGGGACATTTGGATTAGGGAGTTCAGAATTTGCTGAATTTCTTTTGAGGGGCGAGGAGCCATTTCACATTTCCAGAGCCTTTGTGCTACCAGTAACATGGAATCCCCCTATATTTCCATTAACAGATGACAGATCTGAGTGTGAGCTTGATTTCTTTTGTGGATTGAGTTGAAACTTTTGTTGGGAACATTTTACATAACATTTAGGATCACATTTATCCGGCACTCTATGCTGAGCAGTTACTTTGGGGTTTCCATCTAAATCTCCGAGTGATGTGACATATGAGATTCCCGATGAATCCATTCACTATAACGAGGCAGCAGAGTTACTGTGTACTCCATCTGTCCTCTGTTCAGCATTGTTCTTTTCAGAAGTGCAGAAAACTACAGTTGACTGCCCTTTTATACTTGCCTAAAAAGACAGACCCCGCCGGATCACAGGGTCCACAGTGCCTCCATCTGCCTTATTATAGGGAATATTCCTCTAAGGGTACAGTCTGAATCACGTATTTTAGAGATTTACACGGAAACCTTGGGGGCAGGATTAATATGCGCCAAGCCTTACTGCGATCTTTGGGATGCAGAATGAAAAAATCAACAGCATGTAAAGAATTGGTTTTATTTTTCACGTCGTTCCTTGTGCGGTATAAGTGATTAGGCGACTTTATTCTTCGAGTCGGTGCGATTACAGCTCTACCAGATTTATATAGACTTTTTATGTTTGGCATCTGTCACACACTAAGGCTGTGTGCACACAATGTGAATTTGTTGCGTTTCCCCAGCGTTTTTTCCATGCGGAGAAGCTCCAAAAACGCAAGTGATTACTGAAGCAATGTTAATCAATGACAATCCAGAATTGATGTGCACATGCTGTGGAAAATTCCATCCTGATTCGCAGCATTTTATTTTCCGCAGCATGTTTTTTTTGCTGATTTTTTTTGCGGATTCTTTTTGCGGATCTGCAGCATTTCTGCACCCATTGAACTCCATTGAGTCAGTCAAATCTGCAGCAAAACCGCAGGTGTAAAAAGTTTTGCAGATTTGTTGCAGATTTGCTGCCAAAAACGCTGCAGAATTGTCAAAGGAATTGATGTCAGAAGGAGGAAGAGTGTGCAGGCGGAGAATATGTGCGGGCGGGGAATATGTGCGGGCGTGTACAACTGCGGACGTATGCAGCTGCCTGCTGGCGTGTGCAACTGTCTGTGTCTGTCTGCAGGTGTATGTATACTTAGGTGTCGTCTGATGGGACTACTACTCCCATCCGGCTATGTCTGCTGTCACATATAACAGAGACAGCAGAAGCCAATGATGGGAGAATAGTCTCATCATCCGGCACCTGAGTTCAATTGTAAAAAAAAAAAATATGAAAACATTGACATGATCACATACATGGTTAAAAATAAAAATAGTTTGCGCACATAAAAACTACAAGACACAAAGGGATCTGTCGAGAAATTGAATTTGTATGTATCAAATGAAAAACAATGTATAAAACCAGACGCACTCTGTAAAACAGTTTGATAAACATATGTAATGATGCAGTAATAAATAAATAGATATTGCACTGAAACCCGTGAGAAAAAGTGATGAGAAAAGCCTGTGGTCTGTTATATGATAAACCCCAAACCAAAGGATTAAATGATCCAAATGAGCATAAGGTGTTTATTCATATGGATATTGGTATGGACAGACCCTGGAAAAGAAAAAGAAAAAGAAAAAAGTCCTCTTTTCACAATGGAGCAAAAGAACACTGCATAAATCCTAGAAAACCTTGTATATGGAAAAATCAAAAGAATTTGAGACTGTCCCGGCCGGTGACAGCTCAGACAAATGAATGTCAGTGGTGCACTGTAGGAAAAATGGACCTGTTTGCACATGTTTTACCTGACACCCCGATGGGTCACATGCAGTGGAAAGTCCAATTTTCAGCCTCCTCTGGCTCGCTGACAACCCCGATGGGTCACTTGTGGAAAAAGATCCGACTTCAGCCTCCTATGGCCCGCTGACAAAACCTGCATCCGTTGGTAAAAGCCGGGATCGGGGGCGCCGGCTGATGATGTTGATTCCTCACTAGGAGAAAGGATGTGGGCAAGCACCTGCCGTGACGAGCCAGATCACGTGCCCGTGGCAATGCTGCGACGATAAAGCCTTCTGTCCTGATGTCTTCAAAAAGAAAAGTAAGTACTCTGATGGGCCTATATATGTGGAGTGCTGCTCTGCAGGTGGAGGTCAGCTGATCGCTGGGTGCGGACATAAAAAGGACCCATAATCCAGAAAGGACCATCCCTGAGGAAGGAAACCGTGTTTCCGAAACGCGTTGGAATTATTGTGGTCCTTTCTGTGATCCGTACCTTCTTACTCAACACACACCACGTGCCGTCACGTGATCATCTACCTCACGGCAGGTCCTGTCTCCACTTATGCTGTAAGAACTCTATCACCGCAGCGGACAGGGATTACCGTAGCGTATTGGACTTTACTCAGGCCATTGGAGGCCCATCAGAGGACTTACTTTTCTTTTTGAAGACATCAGGACAGAAGGCTTTATCGTCGCAGCATTGCCACGGGCACGTGATCTGGCTCGTCACGGCAGGTGCTTGCCCACATCCTTTCTCCTAGTGAGGAATCAACATCATCAGCCGGCGCCCCCGATCCCGGCTTTTACCAACGGATGCAGGTTTTGTCAGCGGGCCATAGGAGGCTGAAGTCGGATCTTTTTCCACAAGTGACCCATCGGGGTTGTCAGCGAGCCAGAGGAGGCTGAAAATTGGACTTTCCACTGCAAGTGACCCATCGGGGTGTCAGGTAAAACCTGTGCAAACAGGTCCATTTTCCCTACAGTGCACCACTGACATTCATTTGTCTGAGCTGTCACCGGCCGGGACAGTCTCAAATTCTTTTGATTTTTCCATATACAAGGTTTTCTAGGATTTATGCAGTGTTCTTTTGCTCCATTGTGAAAAGAGGACTTTTTTCTTTTTCTTTTCCAGGGTCTGTCCATACCAATATCCATATGAATAAACACCTTATGCTCATTTGGATCATTTAGTCCTTTGGTTTGGGGTTTATCATATAACAGACCACAGGCTTTTCTCATCACTTTTTCTCACGGGTTTCAGTGCAATATCTATTTATTTATTTATTACTGCATTATTACATATGTTTATCAAACTGTTTTACAGAGTGCGTCTGGTTTTATACATTGTTTTTCATTTGATACATACAAATTCAATTTCTCGACAGATCCCTTTGTGTCTTGTAGTTTTTATGTGCGCAAACTATTTTTATTTTTAACTATTTATTCTCTATTGGCATTCGGCAGTGGTAGTGCCCTTGTTTGCAGCACTCTTTAACTCCATTACTTTAGCGCCGCTGATATTTATAATTTTTTTATGATCACATACATATTCACATACAATATACATACTCACGGAACACCTAATCCTCGACGCCCACGTCTCCTACAAGCAATCAAAAATAATAAACCAACATATACTCCCTGTCCGCCGTACTCCATTTAATACCGAGTGTCCCACGTCGATCTCACCCGGCCGCCAGCAATATACTGAAAGGAGGTAATTGCTCCTGCAGTGTATCACTGAGCCGCTGTGAGTTCACCGGAGTACATCAGCTCCAGTGCTCTCACTTATGGCACTACCGATGTGTCAGGCTGATGTTTTTAGCCTGGGGGAGGTGCCAATATACATGGCCGCTTCCAAGGCTATCAATATCAGCCCGCAGCTGTCTGCCTAGCCTTTGCTGGTTCCATTTTATAGGGGGACCCCATGTCAATTTTTTTCTGGGGTTCCCCTGTAATCTAGCCAGTAAAGGCTAAGCAAACATCTGTGAGCTGATATTAATATCCGGGGATATTAATATCCTGGGAACCTTTATGGCTATTGGCTCCTTCCCAGAAATATAACAACAGCCCTCAGCAGTCGGCTTTCCCTATGTTGGTTATGAAAATTACATGGGAGCCCACGCAAGTTTTATAAAACATTTTTTGGAAAAATAAACAGATATTGCATTTCACACAGATTTTTGACAGTTGCTGTTTTCTTACAACATAAGTAGGTTAATTATGTTAATGCTCCTACATATCGTGTGTGCGTGCGTTTCTTTATGTACCGTTTTATTAATGAGGGTATCTGGATCGGGCTTGGTATTATATTATTAAACTATATATATAGGTTCTCTTGCCTTGTCCATGTATGGTTTGTTCCAGTAGCCCATTTATCATCAGATTGTCCTGGTTCTTCGACATCTGAGGTGGACCTTGTTAATCCAGGCGACGTCCGAGCCGACATGACGCTATTTGTTCGTGACACTCAAATATTTATTGAGGTAGGCACTAAAGTGTTAGTTGTCTTGCCCAAGGACCACTACCGGTATATTATGTCCAATAGGACAAAGCCAGTCTCCCACATTGGTGGTTGTGCACTTTTAACAACTATAATAGCACCTACGGTAGACATTATAGGAGCTTTAGTATATAATTTAGGAGCCTTAGTATATAATTGCACTTAACCATTACACTATATCAGCCATAATGGCTACAACAGATCCCAAGAGCAACATCTGAGCTCTCTGTCCAGAAAAGTGCAATGCTGGGAACAACTAAGATCCTGTGCACAACCCTCAAACTCCCAGGCCTCTAGTAAAGGACCCAAGAATAAAAGGACAACAAAGACAACCTCCCAGTAGGGGGGAGAAGTGTTTTTTTTTTTTTAAATAAACATACATATATACAGTACAGACCAAAAGTTTGGACACACCTTCTCATTTACAGATTTTTCTGTATTTTCATGACTATGAAAATTGTACATTCACACTGAAGGCATCAAAACTATGAATTAACACATGTGGAATTATATACTTAACAAAAAAGTGTGAAACAACTGAAAATATGTCATATTTTCTAGGTTCTTCAAAGTAGCCACCTTTTGCTTTGATGACTGCTTTGCACACTCTTGGTATTCTCTTTATGAGCTTCAAGAGGTAATCACAGGAATGGTTTTCACTTCACAGGTGTGCCCTGCCAGGTTTAATAAGTGTGATTTCTTGCCTTATAAATGGGGTTGGGACCATCAGTTATGTATTGCAGAAGTCTGGTGGATGGACAGCTGATAGTCCTACTGAATAGACTGTTAGAATGTGTATTATGTCAAGAAAAAAGCAGCTACGTAAAGAAAAACGAGTGGCCATCATTACTTTAACCCCTTCACCCCCAAGGGTGGTTTGCACGTTAACGACCGGGCCAATTTTTACAATTCTGACCACTGTCTCTTTATGAGGTTATAACTCTGGAACGCTTCAACGGATCTTCGCGATTCTGAGATGTTTTCTCGTGACATATTGTACTTCATGTTAGTGGTAAAATTTCTTCGATATAACTTGCGTTTATTTTTGAAAAAAACGCAAATATGGCGAAAATTTTTAAAATTTTGCAATTTTCAAACTTTGAATTTTTATTCCCTTAAAACAGAGAAATATATCACACAAAATAGTTAAGAAATAACATTTCCCACATGTCTACTTTACATCAGCACAATTTTGGAACCAAAATTTTTTTTTGTTAGGAAGTTATAAGGGTTAAAAGTTGACCAGCGATTTCTCATTTTTACAGCAAAATTTACAAAGTAATTTTTTTTAGGGACCACCTCACATTTGAAGTCACTTTGAGGGGTCTATATGGCAGAAAATACCCAAAAGTGACACCATTCTAAAAACTGCACCCCTCAAGGTACTCAAAACCACATTCAAGAAGTTTATTAACCCTTCAGGTGCTTCACAATAACTAAAGCAACGTGGAAGGAAAAAATGAATATTTTACTTTTTAGCCACAAAAATTATCTTTTACAAACTTTTTTTTTATTTTTACAAGGGTAAAAGGAGAAAATGGACAGATAAGGTTGTTATGCAATTCCTCCTGAGTACGCCAATACCCCATATGTGGGGGAAAACCACTGTTTGGGCACACGGCAGAGCTCGTAAGGGAAGGAGCGACGTTTGACTTTTTCAAACTAAAATTGGCTGGAATTTAGATTGGATGCCATGTCGCGTTTGGAGAGCCCCTGATGCGCCTAAACAGTGGAAACCCCCCACAAGTGACACCATTTTGGAAACTAGACCCCCTAAGGTACTTATCTAGATCTGTTGTGAGCACTTTGAACCCTCAAGTGTTTCACAAAAGTTTATAAAGCCTGGGTGTGAAAAAAAAAATAAATAAATTTTCCACAAAAATGATTTTTTAGTCCCAAATTTTTGAATTTTCCCAAGGAAATTGGACCCCAAAAGTTGTTGTCCAATTTGTCCTGAGTACGCTGATACCCCATATGTGGGGGGGGGGGGGAAACTGTTTGGGCGCACTGCAGGGCTTGGAAAGGAAGTAGTAACGTTTTGGAGTGCAGACGTTAATGGGGGTCATGTTCCGTTTGCAGTGCCCCAGATGAGCCTAAACAGTGGAAACCCCCCACAAGTGACCCCATTTTGGAAACTAGACCCCCTAAGGAACTTATCTAGATCTTTGGTGAGCACTTTGAACCCCCAAGTGCTTCACACAAGTTTATAATGCCCGGGCATGAAAATAAAAAATCCTATTTTTTTCCCACAAAAATTATCTTTTAGTCACTAATTTTTTATTTTCCCAAGGGTAACAGGAGAAATTGGACCACATAAGTTGTTGTACAATTTGTCCTGAGTACGCTGATACCCCATATGTGGGGGGGAACCACTGTTTGGGCGCACGGCAGAGCTCGGAATGGAAGGAGCACCATTTGACTTTTTCCAACCAAAATTGGCTGGAAATGAGTTTGGATGCCATGTTGCATTTGGAGAGCCCCTGATGTGCCTAAACAGTGGAAACCCCCCACAAATGACCCCATTTGGGAAACTAGACCCCCTAAGGAACTTATCTAGATTTTTGATGAGTAATTTGAACCCCCAAGTGCTTCACACAAGTTTATAACGTAGAGCCGTAAAATTTAAAAATCATTTTTTCCACAAAAATGATCTTTTCACCCCAATTTTTATTTTTCCAAGGGTAACAAGACTCCAAAAGTTATTGTGCAATTTGTCCTGAGTGCGCTGATACCCCATATGTGGGGGTAAACCACTGTTTGGGTGCATGGCAGAGTTTGGAAGGGAAGGAGCGCCGTCTGACTTTTTCAACGCAGAATTGGCTGGACGCCATGTCGTGTTTGGAGAGCTCCTGATCTGCCTAAACAGTGGAAACCCCCATAAATGACACCATTTTGGAAACTAGACCCCTCAAGGAACTTATCTAGATGTGTGGTGAGAACTTTGAACCCCCAGGTGTTTCACTAAAGTTTATAACGTACAGCCGTAAAATAAAAAATCTATTTTTTTTTTTACAAAAATGATTTTTTTCGCCCCCAATATTTTATTTTCCCAAGGGTAACAGAAGAAATTGGAACCCAAAAGTTGTTGTCCAATTTGTCCTGAGTACACTGATACCCAATATGTGGGCGAAAACTACTGTATGGGCACATGTCGGGGCTCGGAAGGGAAGTAGTGACGTTTTGGATTGCAGACTTTGATGGAATGGTCTGGGGGGGTCATGTCACATTTGGAGAGCCCCTGATGCACCTAAACAGTGGAAACCCCCACAAGTGACCCCATTTTGGCAAATAGACCCCACAAGGAACTTATCTAGGTGTGTGGTGAGCACTTTGAACCCCGAAGTGCTTCACAGAAGTTTATAACGCACAGCCGTAAAAATAAAAAATCCTTTTTTTTTTTACAAAAATGATTTTTTCGCCCCCAATATTTTATTTTCACAAGGGTAACAGGAGAAATTGGAACCCAAAAGTTGTTGCCCAATTTGTCCTGAGTACGCTGATACCCAATATGTGGGAGTAAACTACTGTATGGGTACACGTTGGGGCTCGGAAGGGAAGTAGTGACGTTTTGGATTGCAGACTTTGATGGAATGGTCTGGGGGCGTCATGTCGCATTTGGAGAGCCCCTGATGCGCCTAAACAGTGGAAATCCCCAACAAGTGACCCCATTTTGGAAAATAGACCCCACAAGGAACTTATCTAGGTGTGTGGTGAGCGCTATGAAGCCCCAAGTGCTTCACAGAAGTTTATAATGTACAGCCGTAAAAACAAAAAAATAATTTTTTTTGTACAAAAATGATATTTTCGCCCCCAGTTTTTTATTTTCCCAAGGGTAACAGAAGAAATAGGACAAATTGCACAATAACTCTTGGGGTCCAGAGTACGCTGATACCCCATATGTGGGGATAAACTACTGTTTGGACGCATGGCAGAGCTCAGAAGTGAAGGAGCACCGTTTGACTTTTTCAACGCAGATTTGGCTGGAATTGAGATCAGACGCCATGTCACATTTGGAGAGCCCCTGATGTGCCTAAACAGCGGAAACCCCCCAATTCTAACTCCAACCCTAACCCCAACACACCCCTAACCCTAGTCCCAACCCTAACCACAAACCTAACCCTAACACACCCCTAATCCCAACCCTAACCCTAATCCTAACTTTAGCGCCAACCCTAACCCTAACTTTAGCCGCAACCCTAACCCTAACCCTAATAGGAAAATGGAAATAAATACATTTTTTTAATTTTATTATTTTTCCCTAACTAAGGGGGTGATAAAGGGGGTTTGATTTACTATTTATAGCGGGTTTTTATGATTGGCAGCTGTCACGCTAAAAGACGCTTTTTATTGCAAAAATAGTTTTTTGCATCGCCACATTTTGAGAGCTATAATTTTTGCATATTTTGGCCCACAGAGTAATGTGAGGTCTTATTTTTTGCGGGACGAGTTGACGTTTTTATTTGTACCATTTTTGAGCAGGTGACATTTTTTGATCGCTTTTTATTTCGATTTTTGGGAGGTTAGAATGAACAAAAATCAGCAATTCATGAATTTCTTTTGGGGGAGGCGTTTTTATTGTTCCGCGTGTGGTAAAATTGATAAAGCAGTTTTATTCTTCGGGTCAGTACGATTATGGCGATACCTCATTTATATCATTTTTTTAATGTTTTGGCGCTTTTATAGAATAAAAACAATTTTATATAAAAAATAATTATTTTTGCATCGCTTTATTCTGCGAGCTATAACTTTTTATTTTTTCGCTGATGATGCTGTATGGCGGCTCATTTTTTGCGGGACAAGATGACGTTTTCAGCGGTACCATGTTTATTTATATCGGTCTTTTTGATCGCGCGTTATTCCACTTTTTGTTCGGCGGTATGATGATAAAGCATTGATTTTTTGCTTCGTTTTTTTTTTTTTTTTTTTTTTAAGGGGTTCACTAAAGGGGTTAACTAGTGGGACAGTTTTATAGGGGGGGTCGTTACGGACGCGGCGATACCAAATATGTGTACTTTTATTGTTTTGGTTTTTTTATTTACAGGAAGAAATGAATTTATTGGGGAATATTTTTTATTTTTTTTATTTATTTTGGATTTTTTTTTATAATATGTTTATTTTTTATTTTTTTAACTTTTTTACTTTGTCCCAGGGTGGGACATCACTGTATTTTATCAAATCGCTGGTGTGACAGTGTGCACAGCACACTGTCACACCAGCGATCGCTCAGGCAGTGTAGCAGGCTTCTCAGTGCCTGCTCTCAGCAGGCACTGAGGAAGCCGCCTCCCTCCAGGACCCCGGCGCCATCTTGGATCCGGGTCCTGGGAGGGAGGAAGCCCTCAGAACAGCGCGATCACATCGCGCTGGTCTGAGGGTCTCAGGGGGGCGCGCAGGGAGCCCCCACCCTGCGCGATCCTCCCCTGTGCCCCCAGTACACCGCGATCATGTTTGATCGCGATGTGCTAGGGGTTAATGTTCCGGGAGCGGTCCGTGACCGCTCCTGACACACAGTCACGGGTGTCAGCTGTGATAATCAGCTGACACCCGGCGGCGATTAGCTGCGCTCCCATCAGGAGCGCAGCTGATCGCCTATGACGTACTATCCCGTCCATGGGCAGAATGGCACGGGTTTTATGGACGGGATAGTACGTCTAATGTCAGAGAGGGGTTAAGAAATGAAGGTCAGTCAGTCCGAAAAATTGGGAAAACTTTGAAAGTGTCCCCAAGTGGAGTTGCAAAAAATATCAAGCCCTACAAAGAAACTGGCTCACATGAGGACCGCCCCAGGAAAGGAAGACCAAGAGTCACCTCTGCTTCTGAGGATAAGTTTATCCGAATCACCAGCCTCAGAAATCGCAGGTTAACAGCAGCTCAGATTAGAGACCAGGTCAATACCACACAGAGTTCTAGCAGCAGACACATCTCTACAACAACTGTTAAGAGGAGACTTTGTGCAGCATGCCTTCACGGTAAAATAGCTGCTAGGAAACCACTGCTAAGGACAGGCAACAAGCAGAAGAGACTTGTTTGGGCTAAAGAACACAAGGAATGGACATTAGACCAGTGGAAATCTGTGCTTTGGTCTGATGAGTCCAAATTTGAGATCTTTGGTTCCAACCACCGTGTCTTTGTGCGACGCAGAAAAGGTGAACGAATGGACTCTACATGCCTGGTTCCCACCGTGAAGCATGGAGGAGGAGGTGTGATGATGTGGGGGTGCTTAGCTGGTGACACTGTTGGCGATTTATTCAAAATTGAAGGCATACTTAACCAGCATGGCTACCACAGCATCTTGCAGGGGAATGCTTTTCCATCCGGTTTGCGTTTAGTTGGACCATCATTTTTCAACAGGATAATGACCCCAAACACACCTCCAGGCTGTGTAAGGCCTATTTGACCAAGAAGGAGAGTGATGGGGTGCTACGCCAGATGACCTGGCCTCCACAGTCACCAGACCTGAACCCAATCGAGATGGTTTGGGGTGAGCTGGACCGCAGAGTGAAGGCAAAAGGGCCAACAAGTGCTAAGCATCTCTGGGAACTCCTTCAAGACTGTTGGAAGACCATTAACGGTGACTACCTCTTGAAGCTCATAAAGAGAATGCCAAGAGTGTGCAAAGCAGTCATCAAAGCAAAAGGTGGCTACTTTGAAGAACCTAGAAAATATGACATATTTTCAGTTGTTTCACACTTTTTTGTTAAGTATATAATTCCACATGTGTTAATTCATAGTTTTGATGCCTTCAGTGTGAATGTACAATTTTCATAGTCATGACAATACAGAAAAATCTTTAAATGAGAAGGTGTGTCCAAACTTTTGGTCTGTACTGTATATATATATATATATATATATATATATACACACACATAATATATATATATATATATATATACACACATATATATATATATATATATATATATATACACACATATATAATATATATATATATATATATAAATAAATATATAATACACACACACATACACACAGATATATCTATGTATACACACAGTGGGTACGGAAAGTATGCAGACCCCTTTAAATTTTTAACTCTTTCTTTCATTGCAGCCATTTGGTAAATTCAAAAAAGTTCCTTTTTTTTCTCATTAATGTACACTGTGCACCCCATTTTGACAAAAAAAAAACCCAGAAATGTCGAAATTTTTGCAAATTAAATAAAGAAAAACTAAAATATCACATGGTTATAAGTATTCAGACACTTTGCTCAGACACTCATTTTTAAGTCACATGCAGTCCATTTACTTGTGATCCTCCTTGAGATGGTTCTACTCCTTCATTGGAGTCCAGCTGTGTTTCATTAAACTGATAGGACTTGATTTGTAAAGGCACACACCTGTCTACATAAGACCTCACAGCTCACTGCATGTCAGACCAAATGAGAATCATGAGGAACTGATCCTCTGCCATTCTTTCTTGCAGGTCCTCTCCAGTTCCGTCAGGTTGGATGGTGAACGTTGGTGGACAGCCATTTTCAGGTCTCTCCAGAGATGCTCAATTGGATTTAGATCAGGTCTCTGGCTGGGCCAGTCAAGAATGGTCACAGAGATGTTCTGAAGCTATTCCTATCTTATTTTAGCTGTATGCTTAGGGTCATTGTCTTGTTGGAAGGTGATCCTTCAGCCAAGTCTGAGGTCCAGAACACTCTGGATGAGGTTTACATCCAGGATATCGCTATACCTGGCCGCATTCATGTTTCCTTCAATTGCAACCAGTGGTCCTGTCCCTGCAGCTGAAAAGCACCCCCATAGCAGGATGCTGCCATCACTATGTTTCACTGTTGGGATTGTATTGGGCAGGTGATGAGCAGTGCCTGGTTTTCTCCACACTCACAACTTAGAATGTTCACCAAAAAGTTCTATCTTCCTTTCATCAGACCAGAGAATCTTATTTCTCAGTCTGGGAGTCCTTCATGTTTTTGTTTTTTTTTTACCAAACCCTATGCGGGCTTTCATATGTCTGGCACTGAGGAGAGGCTTCCGTCAGGCCACTCTGCCATAAAGGCCCAACAGGTGGAGGGCTGCAGTGATAGTTGACTTTGTGGAAATTTCTCCCATCTCCCTAATGCATCTGTGGAG
This sequence comes from Oophaga sylvatica, assembly GCA_033576555.1. Taxonomy (NCBI): domain Eukaryota; kingdom Metazoa; phylum Chordata; class Amphibia; order Anura; family Dendrobatidae; genus Oophaga; species Oophaga sylvatica. The sequence goes on from JARQOD010000007.1 coordinate 154,283,855, forward strand.
CTCAGCTACAGTGATCTTGCGGTTCTTCTTTACCTCTCTCACCAAGGCTCTTCTCCCTCGATTGCTCAGTTTGGCTGGACGGCCAGGTCTAGAAAGATTTCTGGTGGTCCCAAACTTCTTCCATTTAAGGATTATGGAGGCCACTGTGCTCTTAGGAACCTTGAGTACTGCAGAAATTCTTTTGTAACATTGGCCAGATGTGTGTCTTGCCACAATTCTGTCTCTGAGCTCCTTGGCCAGTTCCTTTGACCTCATGATTCTCATTTGGTCTGAAATGCACTGTGAGCTGTGAGGTCTTATATAAACAGGTGTGTGCCTTTACAAATCAAGTCCTATCAGTTTAATTAAACACAGCTAAACTCCAATGAAGGAGTAGAACCATCTTAAGGAGGATCACAAGGAAACGGGACAGCATGTGACTTAAATATGAGTGTCTGAGCAAAGTGTCTGAATACTTATAACCATGTGATATTTCAGTTTTTCTTTTTTAATACATTTGCAGAAACTTCTACATTTCTGTTTTATTTCAGTCAAAATGGGGTGCAAAGTTTACATTAATGAAAAAAAAGTGAACTTTTTTTAATTTACCAAATGGATGCAATGAAACAAAGTGAAAAATTTAAAGGGGTCTCAGTACTTTCCGTACCCACTGTATATTCACTTATACTCGTTTTCCATGTGTAAACATTATAAATTTGAACATGGTATGTAATTATGTAATGAGGTGATGGTCTTCAATGGAGAATGAAAAAGAAGAGATTGAACTAGGAAATTACATCACAATTCATTTTTTTTTAAATAATATATCTTTATTTAGCTCTATAGATTTTCAACAACGCATACAAACCCGCATGAAAACCGCAATAAAAACGCATCAAAAACACGTGGATTTTCCACTGCGTTTTCTGCCAAGAGATGCAGAAATTTCAGCAAGCAAATCCGCAACGTGCACACAGTTTAAATGTGCTTTTTATTAGAAAAGCTAGTTTTTGCATCACCGTATTTTAAGACTTATAATTATTCAATATTTCGGCCAGAGTCATGTGAGAGCTTGTTTTTTGCAGGATGAGTGGACGTTTTGATTGATACCATTCTGGCGCACATGACATTTTTTGAATGCCTTCTATTCCGTTTTTTTTTTAAGATAGAATGAACAAAAAAGAGCAATACAGGAATTGTTTTTTTTTTATACTGTTCCATGTCTAGTAAAATTGATATTTAACAACAAAACAAGAAAGCACAATAATTTTTATCCCTAAAAAATACCTTTTAATCCCATAATTAAAAACAGTATAATAGAAAATCCTAAATACCAGGGGGTCAAGGGCCTATACCAGTACCCAAGATAAATGTCAAGGTAAGTATATTTACATCGGGGGAAAAACTAATCTCACCCTAATGGGCCCTAGTAAAATCCCTTCCTGACTGCGGAGATTGGCACAAAAAATGGGACACAGAAAAAACACACATACATACACACCAGAAAAAAATCCTCTAGTGGGGAGACATTAATGCGTCTCATTAGGAAAAAGTGCTAAAGTGCTATAAAACTTATCTCAAAGCAAAAAATCCCTGTAGAATGAATTGTAATTGCAGCTGGGTAAACTTATCTCGTAGTAGAAAAATGGTTATGTGCTGCACAAAGACAGACCATGGGATAAATACCAACATAAGGATAATACCTCAAAAAAACGTATACACAGGGGTCAAGTGTCTAGTTACCAAACTCCAATGTTAAAAGAAAAACAAAAAATGTTTATCTAATAGACTTAGTACAAAGCACACGGGTCACTTATCCCCTAGTCAAAAGGGTATAAATAAAGCCCACCAAGTATATTCATAGGAAGTAACACACAGCAAAAAATTGACAGATTCATAATACAACTGGATATAATAATCCATCTGAAAACATATTGCAACAATTCAGGGGTATTTAATATACCACAAAGGGGCTTGTTGTGAACACTTTTGACCTGGCTTCTGAGTTTGGGATCCCTCTGGTGGTTGCTGCTGGTAATGGAGCTGGTCTGGCAGACAGAAGTCTATCACCTGAAGAGGATGATTGGAGATCAGGTGTTACTGACTGGGGAGATTTAAGTGAGCAGCCTTCCCTAGTTGTTGCTGGTGATTTGGTTTTCATCCTGAACCTTTGGAAATCTGCTTGCCTCCTGCTTAGTCCTGCATCTTTCAAATAAGTTATGTCGGTTTCAATCTGTGGCATTTGTTGTCTGTTGCTTTTCTCTGAGTGCTGCCTTGGTGGTGTGAGTTCAGCCGGGTTCCCTGCTGGGACCTGTGCTGGACTCAGTTCTCTTTTGCCACAGCTTTATGTCAGTCTTATCAGTATTCCTAGCTCCCTGTTATTTCATTATCTGTTGTTTTGCATCCAGTTCACACCAGAATTCTGATTTAGTGGGGGAGAGGTCGTGTGGCCTCAGTATTTTTGCATATGAGACGTGTTGGAATTTTTCCTAGGGTTTTTGCGGGATTGCAGACAGTATTCTTTCCTGTCCTGTTCTATCAAGCCAGTTTGGGCCCCATCATTTGCTTACACTATTTTCTGCCTGTGTTTGTGCCTCATCTTGTCTCACAGGTAATATATGTTTGGGGGCTATCTATTCCTTTGGGGCTCTACTCCGGGGCAGTATAGCATTCCCCTTTTGCTCTTTACGTTTAGTTAACTCTTTGGCTGTGTCGAGGCGTCTAAGGCATCGTAGGTACGTCCCACGGCTAATACTAGTTGTGTTGTCAGTTTAGGGGTCTGCAATCCGCTAAGTTGCCAACTAGAGTTGAGCGATACTTTCCGATATCCAAAAGTATCGGAATCGGAATGGTATCGCCGATACCATTAAAATATCGGCGATACCCGATACCGATACCGTAAGTCCCATGTAAGTCTATGGGAACAAAATATCGTAACTAAAAAAAACCCATTCTTTCCTTGTAAACACTAAATATACACACATAGAATACATATATATATATATTATATAATATATATATATATATATACACTATACATGTCATTGTGACATATATATATACATATATGTATAGTTTATACACTTCTACATAGTAAAATATCCTCTGATTCAATTGCCGGGTAAAGCCGGCTTCTGTGAAAAGACAGAAGCACCCGACATGAAATGACACTTGGTGTACATAGGGTTAACCATGTCTTTTCATGTTGTTTGCTATCTGATTTGCACAAACAATTAAATCAGTCTATGTGTGCAAAATTTCACACCTGTAGGGGTTAATTAAAGGTGTAAATTCGTTGTAAAAAAAACGGACTTTTTTGCTACGAATTTACACCTTTAATTAACCCCTACAGGTGTGAAATTTTGCACACAAAGACTGATTTAATTGTTTGTGCAAATTAGATAGCAAAGGACATGAAAAGACATGGTTAACCCTATGTACACCAAGTGTCATTTCATGTCGGGTTCTGCATTTTCACAAAAGCCGGCAATTGAATTAGTGGCTATTATACTATGTAGAAGTGTATGAACTACAAATATAAATATATATATATGTGTCACAAATTCAATGACTGTATATATATATATATATATATATGAGGTGTAAAATTGCTGAAAAAAAATGCGTGGGCTCCCGCCCTATTTTCGCAACCAGACAGACAAAGCCAGTGAGTGGGGGCAGATAATAATAGCCCAGAAAGGGACCATTATTTTTGCCCCCCCCCCCGGCTACTAACATCTGCCCCCAGACACCCCAGGAAAGACAAATCTATAATTAGATTCGCCCTTTCTGGCACTTTGCCCGTCTATTCCCATTGCCCTGTAGCGGTGGCGAATGGGTTAATATGGGGTTAAAGCCACCTTGCTATTGAAAGGTGACCTTAAGCCAGGTTAATAATTGAGAGCTGTCAATTAGACAACTATCAATTATTAATCCTATTGCATGAAATAAAAATAAAACACACACACTTTAATTAAAAATCATTTTAATGAAATAAAGACATGTTTTTGACCATCTTTTATTTTACTGCAAAAACCATTTCCTGTAATAAAAATAAAATAAAAAAGCAAAATTATTCTTACCTATCCCATGCACAGTCAGGTCCCACGGTGTAATCCTTCAGAAAGGGTTAATGTTTACTGCAGGGACCGCAGCTATTGCTGCAGCCTCACAGTAAACCCCCAAATGAATGAGTTCCTCTCCTGGCTGACAGGAGAGTAAAGGCTGGGTGTCACATAACGATACACCAGCGATCCCGACAACGATATGCACTTGTCAGGATCGCTGGTGTATCGCTACATGATCGCTGCTGAGCTGCCAAACAGGCAGCTCAGGCAGCGATCTGGGACAGCGACACTGCGGGTAACATCGCTTAAGGCCCGTCTCACATAGCGATATCGCTACCGAGATCGCTGCTGAGTCACTAGTTTTGTGACGCAGCAGCGAGCTCACCAGCGATATCGCTGTGTGTGACATTCAGCGACGATCAGCCCCCCTGACGGGTATCGCTGATCGTCGCAGAAATGTCAGGACCTTTTTTTGATCGCTGGTTTCCCTCTGACAGGCACGCATCGCTGCGTGTGACAGGCGGGAGACCAGCGATCCGTTGGTAACCAAGGTACACAGCGGGTTTCCAGGCACCGCGCAGCGCTTGGAAACCCGCTGTGTACCTTGGATACCAGCTCCCTGCATCAGGGCGCTGGTATCCAAGGTACACAGCGGGTTTCTAGGCACAGCCCCGCGCCTGGAAACCGCTGTGTACCTTGGTTACCAGCGGATCGCTGGTCTCCCGCCTGTCACACGCAGCGATGCGTGCCTGTCAGCGGGAAACCAGCGATCAAAAAAAGGTCCTGACATTTCAGCGACGATCAGCGATACCCGGCAGGGGGGCTGATCGTCGCTGAATGTCACACACAGCGATATCGCTGGTGAGCTCGCTGCTGCGTCACAAAACTAGTGACTCAGCAGCGATCTCGGTAGCGATATCGCTATGTGAGACGGCCCTTAAGTGGAAAGCTTAATTGATTGCTTTCCACTTTCACTTCAGGTCAGCCAGGGACACAATCAGTGACGTCAGAGGGAACTGATTAACAAAAATAGGGGTTCCCTTCGAAAAAAAAATGGCGTGGGGTCCCCCCTATTTTTGTTAACCAGCCAGATGAAGCAGACCGCTGAGGCCTGGTTTTTCAGGCTGGTAAGGATCCAATATCCATGGACCTTGCCAGCCTGATAATACCAGGCCACAGCAGTCTGCTTAGCTTGGCTGGTTAACAAAAATAGGGGATCCCCTCGAAAAAAAAACGGCGTGGGGATCCCCCCTATTTTTGTTAACCAGCCAAGTAAAATGCAGACTGCTGCGGCCTGGTATTAAAAGACTGTCAAGGCCCATGGATTTTGGCCCTCAACAGCCTGATAATACCAGGCTACAGCAGCCCCACATTTGGCGCATCAAAAGATGTGCCAATTGTGGCACTTTACCCGGCTCTTCCCACTTGCCCTGTAGCGGTGGCAAGCGGGGTAATAAGGGGTTAATGTCACCGTTGATTGCACGGTGACAATAAGCCCGGTTAATAATGGAGAGGTGTCAATAAGACACCGATCCATTATTAATCCCAAAGTTTTTAAATGTTTAAAAAAAAGACAGCAAGAAAAAAGTCTTTTAATGAAATAAAAGAGACAACACAGTTTTCATTAATTTTATTATACTCTCATTCCTGCGACGCCATCGATCTCCTGTAAAAAAAGAAAAAAATAAACCAACAGTATACCACCTGTCCGACGCAGTCCATAACGACAGTCCCACAACGATCCAGCTCTGCTATATCGCAATGACAGGCAGAGCCTGTCATCGCAACGCAGCACAGCTGATTACCTGCTTCCCCGGCGGTGACGTCATCGGACTGACTGCTTTACGGCCGGGATTACCCAGCAGTCACTGCAGTTATCGCGAGAAAACTGCATGCGACCGCCGGGGAAAGAAGATTGCGGCCATGAAGCAGTCCAGCCCGTGACCGCCGGAGATCTTCTGCCAGGTAAGTGCCGCTGACTCCTGACAGACCCGACCGCGGACACTGACAGTGACAGTGACAATCCCGATTCCGGTATCCGATATGACGAAAATATCGGAACTCGGAATCGGAATTCTCCGGCCAATATCGGCCGATACCCGATATTTGCAGTATCGGAATGCTCAACCCTATTGCCAACCTCTCTGGGTGTTTGGTTGCCTAGTCTTTTTCCCTGTTGTCCTCCTCGGTTACCGTATCATAACAGAATCACCGGCCAGACTTAGATTCTACGGTATTCTAAAAAAGGATTAAAAAAAAAAAAGGGATTAGAATTTAATATATTTTTTCCTCTTTTTCTCTGGGGGCCGTAGGAGGATTTTTTCGTTATGGAGACTAAGCATTTGTCTGATCGTGTTGAGCAGCTCGTTGTTGAAGTTCGGATAATTTCTGCCTATATCGCTCAGTTGTCTACTGTAGAACGTTAGATCCCTACTCCTGATTTCTTTTCTGGGGATCGGTCTAAGAATTTGAACTTTAAGAATAATTGTAAATTGTTTTTTGCCTTGAAACCTAATTCCTCGGGGAACTCGGTGCAGCAGGTTAAAATTGTCATCTCCCTGTTGCGCGGTGAAACTCAGGACTGGGCTTTTTCCCTGACACCTGGGATCCTGTTTTGGCTAATGTGGATGCGTTTTTTCAGGCTCTGGGGTTGTTGTATCATAAACCTAATGTTATTGATCAAGCTGAGAAAACCTTATTGGCATTTAACAAGGGTCAGGAAACGGCAAAGTTATATTGTCAGAAATTCCGAAAGTGGGCAGTCCTTACCAAATGGAATAATGATGCCCTGGCGGCTCTTTTTCGGAAAGGTCTGGCAGATGTTATGGTGGGATTTCCTGTCCCCTCTGTTCTCAACGACTCTATGTCATTAGCCATTCAAATTGACAGACGTTTACGTGAACGTAAAACTATGCGAGGCGGTGGTCACGCTGTATAGCAGATATATATATGTGATGTCAGTAATCTATATCAAAAGGGCAACATACTATATAACATGCGCATAGATATATGATAACATAGATTTACCTGACAATGTCCAGTGGGTCAAAACGGAATCCGTTATACGCTGTCTCCGGCTAGAGGGTGACCGGGGTCTAAGCTGACCCTAAACTGGGGTCCTAACTAATCCCTCAACCTGGAGGTACTGTTAAAGGTACAGAGGTCCAGGCCACCAGCGTAAACCCTGTCTCCTATCAATCCCTGCCAACTGTATTCTAGTCCTAAGAAGGACCCTGAATACCACCAAAGGGAATGAACAGGTAACGGTTAATGAACAGAAAGACATACAAGAAGACAAGAAATAAAGTAAATAAAGTCTTACATACAACACTCACACACAGTAGGAACACCTAAGGTCTCAGAGATAAACTATAAGCTATAAGAGTAAAAACAACTAAGGAGCTCTTAGCTTAAGTATTCTCAGAACCGCTCCAGTCTGCTAGACTACATGAAGGCTTTCACCGGCGTCTAACACCCAGACTGGCAGGAATATAAAGGAAACTAATTAGAACATAATCAAAAGCAGCCGGGCGAGGCTGGACCTAGTCTTAGCAAAGAGCTAGGTAAAATTAACTCTCTCATTACCAAACACAAAGAAACAGCAGCTCAGCTGTGAGAAGTCAGAATGTGCAATCGCGACGATCTTCGTGGCGATGCACCCATGACAGTACCCCCCCTTCTACAAGGGGCCTCCGGACCCTCATGACCAGGTCTGTCCGGGTAAGTTGTGTGAAAGGTCCGAACCAATCGATCTGCGTTAGCATCAGACGCAGGGACCCACGTCCTCTCCTCAGGACCATACCCCCTCAAATGAACTAAGTACTGAGGGGATCGGCGACTGAGACGTGAGTCAATGATTTTCGACCCATGAAATTCCACGTTATCATTGACTACCACTGAAGGAGGAGGTAGAGGTGACGGTATGACTGGTGCCACATACTTTTTAAGTAATGACTTGTGAAACACATTATGATTTTTAAAACGTAGGAGGGAGGTCCAGACGAAATGCCACAGGATTAATTATGGAACTGATCCTGTACGGCCCGATGAATCTGGGACCCAACCTCCAGGAGGGAACTTTAAGTTTTATATTCCTGGTAGACAACCACACCAGATCGTTCACCTTCAGATCTCGACCAGAAACTCTCCCCCTATCAGCCATCCGTTTGTAACGGTTCTCCGTAACCTTCAGTCTTAACCGATCTGGAACTATCAGTCTCCCTGGAAGTCCCACAGGGGCGTCCCCCTGAGCCCCCAATACCTCCCCCTCAAGCTCAGAGCATACAGCTGACACTACAACTCCCTCCTGAGGAATAGGAACCGGATCATCCATCCTCCCGGTCCCTGGGAAAGTACGAGATAAGGCATCAGGAAGCAACTTTATAGAGCAGTCATATGCGCGATGAGGAGGTAACTCTTTACACCCCTCCTCTGAGAACATCTCCCCAAAGTCCTCCAGAAAAGGAGGCAAAGTCCTAGGCACAACCGCACCGATGACCGTGCTCATGCAGTTATTCTTGCAAAATTCACCCCACTGGCTTATCTTTCTGGATTGCCAATCAATCACTGGGTTATGTTTAGCCAACCAAGGAAGTCCCAACACAATAGGAGTAGGTAGACCCTCCAACACATAACAAGACAATTGCTCTTTATGTATTGCCCCTACTCGAAGATCTATGTTATGAACAGCTTGTACCAAGCTACCTTGACCAAGAGGTCTAGAATCAATAGAGAGTATAGGGACCGGTTTGGCCAATACACTCAGTTGCATACCATGCACCTGGGCAAACCGAGCGTCCACCAGATTAGCCCCGGACCCACTATCAAGAAAAACAGAAATCCTCTCAGTTCTAGTACCAATCACCACCTCCGCAGGCACGAGAAACTGAGAGGGATTTGGGGACGAAATACACACTCCCAGTTAACTCCTTGGCTCAAAGAGGTCCGGGATGGACACCCCCCAACAAAATGTCCCTCTCTCCCGCAAAAGAAACACCTTCTAGTCTTGCGGCGCACCGCCGATTCCCTCCTACAAAATGATGTCCCTCCCAACTGCATGGGTTCCTCAGAACAGACCAGGGGAACCTCAGTATAAGGGACTTTAGTAGTAGGTGGAGTCATCACGGGGGGCGGAGTTACCTCGCGTCTTCCCCGAAGTCGTCTATCAATGCGAATAGCGAGGGCCATAGCAGCCTCCAGTGATGGAGGAGAATCATACTGAGCCAACACATCTTTTAATTTGTCAGACAACCCTTGACAAAACTGGCTCCTAAGAGCTGGGTCATTCCACTGAGTATCTGTTGCCCATCTACGGAACTCAGAAGATATTCCTCCGCTGGACGATTTCCTTGCCGTATTTTACGTAACCTTGTTTCAGCAAGGGAGACTCGATCCGGATCATCATATACCAGACCCAGGGCAGTAAAAAATCGATCCACTGACTGGAGATCTGGGGAGCCTGGAGGAATAGAGAACGCCCAAGATTGAGGGTCCCCTTGTAAGAGCGAGATAACAATTCCCACCCTCTGCTCTTCACTCCCAGATGACCGAGGCCGCAGCCGAAAGTACAATTTACATGCCTCCCGGAAAGTAAAAAATTTGTCCCGCCCACCAGTGAACCTGTCCGGGAGAGCAACCTTAGGTTCAGATCTGGTTTGCTCCGGGGGGACAAAACCTTGGACTTAATGTCTGCAAATTCCATGGACAACCCCTGCAACTGCCGGGCCAGCTGGGCTACTGGATCCATGACAGCTGGGGAGAATCTTTAGTTGGGCCGGTGAAAATGTCACGCTGTATAGCAGATATATATATGTGATGTCAGTAATCTATATCAAAAGGGCAACATACTATATAACATGCGCATAGATATATGATAACATAGATTTACCTGACAGAATGTCCAGTGGGTCAAAACGGAATCCGTTATACGCTGTCTCCGGCTAGAGGGTGACCGGGGTCTAAGCTGACCCTAAACTGGGGTCCTAACTAATCCCTCAACCTGGAGGTACTGTTAAAGGTACAGAGGTCCAGGCCACCAGCGTAAACCCTGTCTCCTATCAATCCCTGCCAACTGTATTCTAGTCCTAAGAAGGACCCTGAATACCACCAAAGGGAATGAACAGGTAACGGTTAATGAACAGAAAGACATACAAGAAAGACAAGAAATAAAGTAAATAAAGTCTTACATACAACACTCACACACAGTAGGAACACCTAAGGTCTCAGAGATAAACTATAAGAGTAAAAACAACTAAGGAGCTCTTAGCTTAAGTATTCTCAGAACCGCTCCAGTCTGCTAGACTACATGAATGCTTTCACCGGCGTCTAACACCCAGACTGGCAGGAATATAAAGGAAACTAATTAGAACATAATCAAAAGCAGCCGGGCGAGGCTGGACCTAGTCTTAGCAAAGAGCTAGGTAATATTAACTCTCTCATTACCAAACACAAAGAAACAGCAGCTCAGCTGTGAGAAGTCAGAATGTGCAATCGCGACGATCTTCGTGGCGATGCACCCATGACAGGTGTTCCCTTTCGAACAAACTTCTGAGCCCATGCAGTGTGATAGGGTTGTTTCTAGGGCTCAACGTCAAGAATTTAGAAGGCGTAATAAGTTGTGCTTCTTTTGTGGGGACGCCTCTCATACTATTTCCGTCTGCCCTAAGCGGGAAAAACGTTTTGCTCACTTCATTTGTTTTGGGCAATGTACAGCTGAAATTCCTTTTGACAGTTACCTTGATCTGCTTCTTATCTTCATTTTCTGCTAAGGCTTTTGTTTATTCAGGAGCAGCCCTGAACCTGATGGATTTTAACTTTGCCAAACGTTGTGGTTTTCCCATGGTACCCCTCCCGACTCCTATTCCTTTGAGGGGTATTGATGCTACCCCTTTGGCGGAGAATAAACCCCAGTTTTGGACCCAGGTGATAATGCGGGTAGCCCCGGACCACCAAGAGAATTGTAAATTTTTGGTGTTACGTAATTTACATGACATTATTGTACTGGGTTTTCCTTAGTTGCAGACCCATAATCCTGTTTTGGATTAGAAGTCTGTGTCTGTGGTTAGTTGGGGTTGTCAATGTGTTCCTAGTGACACACCTCTTTTCTCTGCCTCTCTCCGGTCTCAGGATGTCCCTGACTATTTGGCTGATTTCTCTGATGTGTTTAGTGAGAGTAAGTCTCCATTCTTGCCTCCTCACAGGAGTTATGATTGTGCTCTCGAGTTAGTAACCGGTTGTAAATCTCCCAAGGGTCGGCATTTCGATTTATCTGTACCTGAACATGATGCTATGCGATCTTAAATCAAAGAGTCATTGGAGAAGGGTCATATCAGACCATCCTCTTCACATTTAGGTGACGGCTTTTTCTTTGTGGCCAAAAAGGATGGCTTATTGAGGCCATGTATTGTCTATTGTCTCCTTAATAAAATCACTGTTAAATATAAGTATCTGTTACCCCTGATTTCCGATTTATTCTCCAGGGTGAAAGGTGCTAGTAGGTTTACCAAGATTGACCTTAGGGGTGCTTATAATCTTATTCGCATCAAGCACGGTGATGAATGGAAGACGGCGTTTAATACCACTAAGGGGCATCTTGAGTACCTAGTGATGCCTTTTGGGCTCACTAATGCACCTGCCGTCTTCCAATCTTTCATGAACGATATTTTCCGGGATTTTGTGGACAAGTTTTTGATTGTGGATTTGGACGAGATTTTGATTTTTTCCAACGACTGGGATTCTCATGTGGAACATGTTCAGAGTGTATTCCGGATTTTGAAAGAAAATTCCTTGTATGTTAAGGGATCGAAACGTCACTTTGGCGTACAAAAATATTTCGTTTTTGGGATTCATTTTGTCTCCGTCCACTATTGAAATGAAACCGGTCAAGGTTCAGGCCATTTATGAATGGGTTCAGCCCACTTCTTTAAAGGCCCTTCAGAAATTTTTGGGTTTTGCTAATTTTTACCGTAAATTCATAAGTAATTTTTCTGGTATTGTGAAACCACTGACGGATTTGACCAAAAAGGGAGCTGATGTGGTGAATTGGTCTCCAGAGGCAGTTTTGGCGTTTCAGGAGCTTAAGCGGAGATTCACTTCTGCTCCTGTTCTACGGAAACCTGATGTTTCTCTCCAATTTCAGGTGGAGATAGATGCTTCTGACATTGGTGCAGGAGCTGTTTTGTCTCAAAGAGATCCAGTAACCTCTAAGATTCACCGTTGTGCCTTCTTTTTTCGAAAATTTTCCCCATCTGAACGTAATTATGATGTGGGGAATCGTGAATAATTGGCTATGAAGTGGGCGGTTCAAGAGTGGAGACATTTGTTGGAGGGAGCCAAACATCAAGTTGTGGCCCTCACCGACCACAAGAATTTGATCTACCTCGAATCAGCCAAGCGATTGAATCCTAGACAGGCTAGGCGGGCCTTGTTTTTTACGTATTTTAATTTTGTGGTTTCCTTTCTTCCAGGCACTAAGAATATTAAGGCGGATGCCCTCTCTAGGAGTTTCTTTGCGGATTCTCTTGATGTGACTGAGCCTACTACTATTCTAAATGAGGGTGTGGTTCTTTCCGCTATCTCACCCGATTTAAGACTTACCCTGGAGGAATTTCAGGAGGATAAACTTGAACGATGCCCCATGGGAAATTGTATGTCCCAGACCAATGGAGGAGGAGAGTAATGTCTGAAATTCATTGCTCCGCGTTAGCTGGTCATCCTGGTATTTTTGCTACCAGAGATTTGGTGAGCCGGTCTTTTTGGTGGCCTGCTTTATCTCGTGATGTCAGGAATTTTGTGCAGTCCTGTGGGAGTTGTTCTCGGTCCAAACCCTGTTCTCGTTCTAGTGGATGTTAGTGCCACTGCCGGTACCCAGGAGGCCTTGGACCCATATCTCAATGGATTTTATTTCCGAAAATTCCCGGTCTCTCAGAGAATGATGGTTATCTGGGTGATCTGTGTTAGATTTTCCAAGATGGTCCATCTTGTACCACTTCTGAAGTTGCCATCCTCTTCCGAGCTGGTGCCCTTGTTTATTCAGCAGGTGGTTCGTTTGCACGGCATTCCGGAGAACATTGTGTCTGACAGGAGTCCAGTTTGTTTCCAGATTTTTGAGAGCCTTTTGTTCTAAACTGGGAATTCAGTTGTCCTTCTCCTCTGCGTTTCACCCTCAGATCAATGGGCAGACAGAGAGCAGACCAGATTTTGGAAACTTATTAGAGATGTTTTGTGCCTGCTGATCAAGATGACTGGGTCTCTTTTTTGCGCTTGGTTGAATTTGCTCTAAATAATAGGGCTAGTTCTGGTATCTTGATGTCCCCTTTTTTCTGCAATTTCTGGTTTCATTCTCGTTTTTCTTCAGGACAGGTGGAGGGCTTCAGTCTGTCCTGGTGTTGATTCTACGGTAATGAGAATGCAGCATATTTGGAATCAAATGGTGGATAAGTTTTCTCTCTCTCAGGAGAAGGCCCAACGGTTTGCCAACCGGCATAGGAATGATGGTCCCAGTTTAAAGTGGGTGACACGGTTTGGTTGTCCTCAAAAAATATTGCTGGGAAAGTTGCGTCTCCAAAATTTAAGCCAAGGTTTATTGGACCTTATAAGATTTTGGAAATCCTTAATCCTGTTTCTTTCCGTTTGGCTCTTCCAGGAATGTTCAAGATTCACAACATCTTTCATAAATAGTTGAAAAGGTGTGTTGAGCCAGTAGTTCCCATGGCTACGCCCCCTAATCCTATATTGGTTAAGGGCAATCTAGAGTGTGAAGTAGAGAAGGTATTGGATTCTCGTCTGGCTAGACGGAGACTCCAGTACTTGGTAATGGAAAGGTTATAGTCAGGAGGATAATTCTTGGGTGTTTGCTTCTGACATTCATGCAGAGAAATTTCGGTTTCCGGGCCTGGGGTGGCTTCGGTGAGGGTTCGGTGACCCTCCTCAAGGGGGGGTACTGTTGTGAACACTTTTGACTGGCTTCTGACTTTGGGCTCCCTCTGGTGGTTGCTGCTGGTAATGGAGCTGGTCTGGCAGACAGAAGTCCATCACCTGAAGAGGATGATTGGAGATCAGGTGTTACTGACTGGGGAGATTTAAGTGAGCAGTCTTCCCCTAGTTGTTGCCGATGATTTGGTTTTCTTTCTGAGCCTTTGGAAGTCTGCTTGACTCCTGCTTAGTCCTGCATCTTTCAGATAAGTTATTTGCCTGTTTTAATCTGTGGCATTTGTTCCCTGTTGCTTTTCTCTGATTGCTGCCTTGCTGGTGTGAGTTCAGCTGGGTTCCCTGCTGGAACCTGTGCTGGACTCAGTTCTTTTGCCACAGCTTTTTGTCAGTCTTTTCAGTATTCCTAGTTCCCTGTTATTTCATTATCTATTGTTTTGCGTCCAGTTCACACCAGAGTTCTGATTTACTGGGGGAGAGGTAGTGTGGCCTCAGTATTTTTGCATATCAGACGTGTTGGAATTTTTCCTAGGGTTTTTGCAGGATTGCAGACAGTATTCTTTCCTGTCCTGTTCTATCAAGACAGTTTGGGCCCCATCATTTGCTTACACTATTTTCAGCCTGTGTTTGTGCCTCATCTTGTCTCACCGGCAATATATGTTTGTGGGCTATCTATTCCTTTGGGGCTCTACTCCGGGGCAGTAAAGCTTTCCACTTTCGCTCTTTAAGTTTAGTTAACTCTTTGGCTGTGTCGAGGTGTCTAGGGCATCGTAGGTACTTCCCACGGCTAATTCTAGTTGTATTGTCAGTTTAGGGGTCTTCAATCCGCTAAGTTGCCAACCTCTCTGGGTGTCTGGTTGCCAAGTCTTTTCCCTATTGTCCCCCTCGGTTACCCTATCATAACAGGGGCTAATATTTCTCACCCCATAAATAAACTCAAAAAATGATGTACATGTTGCAATAAATAACAGGTCTGTCGGCCCAATATATAAGCAGAAGTTAATACTTATCAGCCGTAGATGAATGGAAAGCCCGAAGCGATTCCCCCTCTACATTGTTGAGGGTTCAGCAGGGGTCAAACAAATGGGGTCTCATCACCCCCAGGCCGAAAAGTCAGTGCAATGTGCTACGTGTTCCATGTGCGTCTGACGATATTACTGAAAGATTCCCGCGATAGCTATGCAGCGTAATTTCCGGTCACATGCAACAGAATGAAGTACACATGGAACACAAAATGCTCTTCAAATACCGGAAGTGTGTCAGAATAGGGCGGATCAAATGCCACATGCGTTCCAGATAGAGGAAATGCACTCAGAAAGCGTTGTCATATATACTTTCGGTCACATATTATAGTGGAACGCATCTTGCATCCAGGTACTGGAAGTGTAGGAGGATGAAGGCAATGAAGAGCGCTCCAGCCAAAACAATTTGTAGTTGGAGTGCAGCATTCGATAATAAAGGAAAAGATAGACATTACTTAAAATATTAATGATTAACAAGTACCATCAGCCTTAGGAAGACAAACCATCTCAGAATTATAAACCCAAGGTTAGAACTACCACATAACATATACCAATCAATACACATAAACATCACATAACAAACAGCCATATAGTCTCAAAATCAACATCTTTATTAATACAAAATTTAAAAACTGAAGAAAGGAAAAGGGGTGACAAAAGGAAGAAATGGTCCAGTGGAAACCGTCACATATAAGTAGATGAAACAGGCCTGACAGTGTACTCTGCTCATAAATATTGTAAATACATATTATTGAGATGACAAATATAATGACATATAAGGGTATAGGAATCAGGGTGAAAATAAAACGAAAGACTAGGGAGACTGGCAGTCTAGGAAGATTCACACAAAATCATGCATATATAATGATGTATCTATATATTTAATTATGCAGAGTAATGCACCATGACTTTAAATAAGATCAGTAGACGCTGGTTTGTATCTATGGTGCAGAACAATGCACAAAACTACCAGAGAAATGCCAGTACAATCCATATTACAGTGTCAAAAATGTCAAACCATATCATAGAATACAGCTCATAATGTACGAGAACTAGGTGGCAGACATTCCTGAAACACAGACTTAGACAGCGATATAAATATAAGAAGGACAATCACATAGCACATGTAAAAGCAGCTGGCTAATACCTCAGATAGAGCAAAGAAACGACCGTCCGGGCCCTCCCCAACACGCGTTTAGGAGCGCAATGCTCCTTCCTCAGGATATGGATTGTACTGGCATTTCTCTGGTAGTTTTGTGCATTGTTCTGCACCATAGATACAAACCAGCGTCTACTGATCTTATTTAAAGTCATGGTGCATTACTCTGCATAATTAAATATATAGATACATCATTATATATGCATGATTTTGTGTGAATCTTCCTAGACTGCCAGTCTCCCTAGTCTTTCGTTTTATTTTCACCCTGATTCCTATACCTCTATATGTCATTATATCTCAATAATATGTATTTACAATATTTATGAGCAGAGTACACTGTCAGGCCTGTTTCATCTACTTATATGTGACTGTTTCCACTGGACCATTTCTTCCTTTTGTCACCCCTTTTCCTTTCTTCAGTTTTTAAATTTTGTATTAACCCCTTCACCCCCAAGGGTGGTTTGCACGTTAATGACCGGGACAATTTTTACAATTCTGACCACTGTCTCTTTATGAGGTTATAACTCCGGAACGCTTCAACGGATCTTCGCGATTCTGAGATTGTTTTCTCGTGACATATTGTACTTCATGTTAGTGGTAAAATTTCTTCCATATAACTTGCGTTTATTTTTGAAAAATACGCAAATATGGCGAAAATTTTGAAAATTTAGCAATTTTCAAACTTTGAATTTTTATTCCCTTAAAACAGAGAAATATGTAACACAAAATAGTTAAGAAATAACATTTCCCACATGTCTACTTTACATCAGCACAATTTTGGAATCAAAATTTTTTTTTGTTAGGAAGTTATAAGGGTTAAAAGTTGACCAGCGATTTCTCATTTTTACAACAAAATTTACAAAGCCATTTTTTTTAGGGACCACCTCACATTTGAAGTCACTTTGAGGGGTCTACATGACAGAAAATACCCAAAAGTGACACCATTCTAAAAACTGCACCCCTCAAGGTACTCAAAACCACATTCAAGAAGTTTATTAACCCTTCAGGTGCTTCACAGGAACTAAAGCAACGTGGAAGGAAAAAATGAATATTTAACTTTTTAGCCACAAAAATGATCTTTTACAAACTTTTTTTTTATTTTCACAAGGGTAAAAGGAGAAAATGGACAGATAAGGTTGTTATGCAATTTCTCCTGAGTACGCCAATACCCCATATGTGGGGGAAAACCACTGTTTGGGCACACGGCAGAGCTCGTAAGGGAAGGAGCGCCGTTTGACTTTTTCAAACTAAAATTGGCTGGAGTTGAGATTGGACGCCATGTCGCGCTTGGAGAACCTCTGATGCGCCTAAACAGTGGAAACCCCCCACAAGTGACACCATTTTGGAAACTAGACCCCCTAAGGTACTTATCTAGATCTGTTGTGAGCACTTTGAACCCCCAAGTGTTTCACAAAAGTTTATAATGCCTGGGTGTGAAAAAAAAAAAAAAAAATTCCACAAAAATGATTTTTTAGTCCTAAATTTTTGAATTTTCCCAAGGAAATTGGACCCCAAAAGTTGTTGTCCAATTTGTCCTGAGTACGCTGATACCCCATATGTGGGGGTGGAAAACTGTTTGGGCGCACGGCAGGGCTTGGAAAGGAAGTAGTAACGTTTTGGAATGCAGACGTTGATGGGGGGCATGTTCCGTTTGCAGTGCCCCAGATGAGCCTAAACAGTGGAAATCCCCCACAATTGACCCCATTTTGGAAACTAGACCCCCTAAGGAACTTATCTAGATCTTTGGTGAGCACTTTGAACCCCCAAGTGCTTCACACAAGTTTATAATGCCCGGGCATGAAAATAAAAAATCCTATTTTTTTCCCACAAAAATTATCTTTTAGTCACTAATTTTTTATTTTCCCAAGGGTATCAGGAGAAATTGGACCACATAAGTTGTTGTCCAATTTGTCCTGAGTACGCTGATGCCCCATATGTGGGGGGGAACCACTGTTTGGGCGCACGGCAGAGCTCGGAAGGGAAGGAGCACCATTTGACTTTTTCCAACCAAAATTGGCTGGAATTGAGATTGGATGCCATGTTGCATTTGGAGAGCCCCTGATGTGCCTAAACAGTGGAAACCCCCCACAAATGACCCCATTTGGGAAACTAGACCCCCTAAGGAACTTATCTAGATCTTTGGTGAGCAATTTGAACCCTCAAGTGCTTCACACAAGTTTATAACGTAGAGCCGTAAAATTTAAAAATCATATTTTTTCCACAAAAATGATCTTTTCACCCGAATTTTTATTTTTCCAAGGGTAACAAGACTCCAAAAGTTATTGTGCAATTTGTCCTGAGTACACTGATACCCCATATGTGGGGGTATACCACTGTTTGGGTGCATGGCAGAGTTTGGAAGGGAAGGAGCGCCGTCTCACTTTTTCAACGCAGAATTGGCTGGACGCCATGTCGTGTTTGGAGAGCTCCTGATCTGCCTAAACAGTGGAAACCCCCCACAAATGACACCATTTTGGAAACTAGACCCCTCAAGGAACTTATCTAGATGTGTGGTGAGAACTTTGAACCCCCAGGTGTTTCACTAAAGTTTATAACGTACAGCCTTAAAATAAAAATCCTTTTTTTTTTTTACAAAAATGATTTTTTTCGCCCCCAATATTTTATTTTCACAAGGGTAACAGAAGAAATTGGAACCCAAAAGTTGTTGTCCAATTTGTCCTGAGTACGCTGATACCCAATATGTAGGAGAAAACTACTGTATGGGTGCACGTCAGGGCTCGGAAGGGAAGTAGTGACGTTTTGGATTGCAGACTTTGATGGAATGGTCTGGGGGCGTCATGTCGCATTTGGAGAGCCCCTGATACGCCTAAACAGTGGAAACCCCCCACAAGTGACCCCATTTTGGAAAATAGACCCCACAAGGAACTTATCTAGATGTGTGGTGAGCACTTTGAACCCCGAAGTGCTTCACAGAAGTTTATAACGCACAGCCGTAAAAATAAAAAATCCTTTTTTTTTTACAAAAATGATTTTTTCGCCCCCAATATTTTATTTTCACAAGGGTAACAGGAGAAATTGGACCCCAAAAGTTGTTGTCCAATTTGTCCTGAGTACGCTGATACCCAATATGTGGGAGAAAACTACTGTATGGGCGCATGTCAGGGCTCGGAAAGGGAAGTAGTGACGTTTTGGATTGCAGACTTTGATGGAATGGTCTGGGGGCGTCATGTCGCATTTGGAGAGCCCCTGATGCGCCTAAACAGTGGAAACCCCCCACAAGTGACCCCATTTTGGAAAATAGACCTCACAAGGAACTTACCTAGATGTGTGGTGAGCACTTTGAACCCCGAAGTGCTTCACAGAAGTTTATAACGCACAGCCGTAAAAATAAAAAATCCTTTTTTTTTTTACAAAAATGATTTTTTCGCCCCCAATATTTTATTTTCACAAGGGCAACAGGAGAAATTGGACCCCAAAAGTTGTTGTCCAATTTGTCCTGAGTACGCTGATACCCAATATGTGGGAGAAAACTACTGTATGGGCGCATGTCAGGGCTCGGAAAGGGAAGTAGTGACGTTTTGGATTGCAGACTTTGATGGAATGGTCTGGGGCGTCATGTCGCATTTGGAAAGCCCCTGATGCGCCTAAACAGTGGAAATCCCCAACAAGTGACCCCATTTTGGAAAATAGACCCCACAAGGAACTTATTTAGATGTGTGGTGAGCGCTATGAAGCCCCAAGTGCTTCACAGAAGTTTATAATGTACAGCCGTAAAAAACAAAAAAATCTTATTTTTTTTTACAAAAATAATATTTTCGCCCCAGTTTTTTATTTTCCCAAGGGTAACAGAAGAAATAGGACAAATTTCACAATAACTCTTGGGGTCCAGAGTACGCTGATACCCCATATGTGGGGATAAACTACTGTTTGGACGCATGGCAGAGCTCAGAAGTGAAGGAACACCGTTTGACTTTTTCAACGCAGAATTGGCTGGAATGGAGATCAGACGCCATGTCACATTTGGAGAGCCCCTGATGTGCCTAAACAGCGGAAACCCCCCAATTCTAACTCCAACCCTAACCCCAACACACCCCTAACTCTAGTCCCAACCCTAATCCCAACCCTAACCCTAATCCTAACTCTAACCCTAACTCTACTAACTTTAGCGCCAACCCTAACCCTAACTTTAGCCGAAACCCTAACCCTAACCCTAATGGGAAAATGGAAATAAATACATTTTTTTTATTTTATTATTTTTCCCTAACTAAGGGGGTGATAAAGGGGGGTTTGATTTACTATTTATAGCGGTTTTTATGATTGGCAGCTGTCACGCTAAAAGACGCTTTTTATTGCAAAAAGTAGTTTTTTGCATCGCCACATTTTGAGAGCTATAATTTTTGCATATTTTGGCCCACAATGTCATGTGAGGTCTTAATTTTTGCGGGACGAGGTGACGCTTTTATTGGTACCATTTTTGAGCACGTGACATTTTTTGATCGCTTTTTATTTCGATTTTTGGGAGGTTAGAATGAACAAAAATCAGCAATTCATGAATTTCTTTTGGGTGAGGCGTTTTTATTGTTCCGCGTGTGGTAAAATCGATAAAGCAGTTTTATTCTTCGGGTCAGTACGATTATGGCGATACCTCATTTATATAATTTTTTTTATGTTTTGGCGCTTTTATAGAATAAAAACAATTTTATATAAAAAATAATTATTTTTGCATCGCTTTATTCTGCGAGCTATAACTTTTTTATTTTTTTGCTGATGATGCTGTGTGACGGCTCGTTTTTTGCGGGACAAGATGACGTTTTCAGCGGTACCATGTTTATTTATATCCGTCTTTTTGATCGCGTGTTATTCCACTTTTTGTTCAGCGGTATGATGATAAAGCACTGATTTTTTGCTTCGTTTTTATTTTTTAAGGGGTTCACAAAAGGGGTTAACTAGTGGGACAGTTTTATAGGGGGGGTCGTTACGGACGCGGCGATACCATATATGTGTACTTTTATTGTTTTATTTTTTTTATTTACAATAAGTAATGAATTTATTGGGGAATATTTTTTTTTTTTTGGATTTTTTTTTACACATGTTTATTTTTACTTTTTTACTTTGTCCCAGGGTGGGACATCACTGTATTTCATCAGATCGCTGGTGTGACAGTGTGCACAGCACTCTGTCACACCAGCGATGTGACAGGCAGTGCAGGACGCTTCCTCATGCCTGCTCTCGGCAGGCACTGAGGAAGCCGCCTCCCTCCAGGACCCCAGCGCCATCTTGGATCCGGGTCCTGGGAGGGAGGAAGCCCTCAGAGCAGCGCGATCACATCGCGCTGCTCTGAGGGTCTCAGGGGGGCGCGCAGGGAGCCCCCACCCTGCGCGATCCTCCCCTGTGCCCCCAGCACACCGCGATCATGTTTGATCGCGGTGTGCAAGGGGTTAATGTGCCGGGAGCGGTCCGTGACCGCTCCTGACACACAGTCACGGGTGTCAGCTGTGATAATCAGCTGACACCCGGCGGCGATTAGCTGCGCTCCCGAGGGAGCGCAGCTAATCGCCTATGACGTACTATCCCGTCCATGGTCAGAATGGCACGGGTTTTATGGACGGGATAGTACGTCTAATGTCAGAGAGGGGTTAATAAAGAAGTTGATTTTGAGACTATATGGCTGTTTGTTATGTGATGTTTCTGTATTCGGTACAGTTTGTCTCTAGACTATGTCCTATATTCACATGCCTATATTATAAGACATTGTTAGCATTTATAGATACCATCTGCATGTGACATGGTGGTTACTACTCGTTTCTTCACAATCAATACACATATATATCCCAAATCTTAGACAAAAGGTCCTAATAGAAGCTTCTATACCGTAGGTAATGCATAAATTAATATCTTAGCACCATCAACCAAATAATCGCAATGAAACACATCCGTGTATCCAAACAAAACACAAAAAGAAAAATAAATAATTAATTAGTTGATAAATAATATATTCGACAAAATTGTCATTGCTCAAAAAAGAGCCATATAAAAGTATGCTAGATCTGTCAGGAACCACATTGTTATAAATAACTCGTAAAGTTCAGTTGTTCATTCAGGCCTTTATGACTCTGCAATTTGAGTAAGAAGATCCAGCATGTCTCACGCTGTAGGATCTTCTTGTTCCAATCTCAGTGTCTCACTGCGGGTTGAACTCTCTCAATAACACAAAAATAAATTTTTTTATCATCACCCCATGCACCAAATTGACATGGCGGGTGAGCGGAGTATCCCTGCCATATACCCCAGGTGTTCGCCAATACGAAAGCGTAGCTCTCGCTTCGTCGTGCCCACATAATCAAGAGGGTAGGAGCAAGTACAAAGATATACCACCCCGTAGTTTTGCATTTCGCAAAGCAATTAATGTTATAGATTCTTTTCGTATACGCACTAGAGAACGTCTTTGATGAACATATAAATTTACAGAAACTGTAATGTACAGATCTAAATATTCCCATTGCTCTGTTCTGCAGCCATGTTCCTTCTTTTTTCAAAGGTTCAAAATGGCTTTTGACTTACCCCTCCTGTATGTGACCGAGCGTTTAGGGATAATGAGATCACATACAGTTAGGTCCATATATATTTGGACAGAGACAACATTTATCTAATTTTGGTTCTAGATATTACCACAATGAATTTTAAACAAAACAATTCAGATGTAGTTGAATTTCAGACTTTCAGCTTTCATTTGAGGGTATCCACATTAAAATTGGATGAAGGGTTTAGGAGTTTCAGCTCCTTAACATGTGCCACCATGTTTTTAAAAGGGACCAAAAGTAATTGG
>JARQOD010000007.1:154306895-154335180 GCA_033576555.1 Oophaga sylvatica
TTTACTTAAAAAAAACATGTCACTTACTCAGAATATTTCTTCCTCTGCAGTTTTGCAAGTTCCCTTTGCTTTTCCTTGTATTCCCTCTGCAGCTCCGCTAGCCTTACCCTACAGTCAAGTTCCACTGTGTCCATGTCCTCAATAGTAGATGTAATGGAAAAATGCTGCACAAAAAAAGTAAAAAAAAATTTTTTTGTTTCAAATTAAACACCGTAACATTGAGATGATTTAAATAGAAATAAAAAGGCAGTATGTAAAAGGGAACCTGTCAGCAGGATTGTGTTGAGTAACCTACAGACAGTGTCAGGTCGGCGCCATTATACTAATTACAATGATACCTTGGTTGGCGAAATCCGTCTTGTGGTTGTTTTTTTTTTAATCCAATAAATTTTTATTAAGTTTTCAAAATTTAAATACAAACAGCCACCTGCCAACATGACTGGCGGAACCACATAACTAACAGAGGATATCTGTGCACATTGCATTAAATATTAATCCTGATTGTATAATCATAATTGGAGAGCAAAAATTAAAAAGCTTACTTTTTCCAAACTGATTTTATGATTGGACCTGATGTCCATTATAAACATTTTCCTATTGTAAAAAATATATATATACCTAGTTTAACTGCGCTAATGGTGTTATTTTTTTTTTTGATCAAGTAAATTTTTATTGAACGTTTTCAAAATCCACAAGACATGAAATCAAATACAGGATGATTCCAGGAAAATATATTCCATAAGCACTCTAGAAACCCATGGAATTCCCCGCAATCCCACCCCTCACCTCCATTCAACAAAAGTCTTTCTCTCTCCTGGTGTATTTGGTCTCCTCACAACTACAATTCTCCATTACAAATAATCAAATTTCTAGACGTTTCCCTAATATATGTAATGTCCGTTCCAGATCATGTGCTATCATCAGCATAACCTCAAAAGCCACTTCTGTCACCATAGGGTATCGCCGAAAGCCTATCATGCTATGAAAAGTGCCATCCAAAATACTTCCCTTATTAACAAACCCACTCACCAGGTGTACATCAGTCATATTCTGAGGATCTCATTACATTTTACTCAGCGCTCTCATGCATGTCAATGCAGAAGGTGCCAGCCCTGGAGCATCCAGCCAGGGTGCCCACATATCGTTCCACTTCTTAATTGTCCGCTGCTTTTGATAAACATACTTTTCCATATCAATAGTATTATTGACTGCGTTGGTAACCTCCGTGATTGTGGGCACAGAGGATCCCCTCCAGTGAGCCGCCACCCTCTTACGAGCTTGATATAATATACGTGAGATTGCCAACCGGTGTCCCTCCGAAAGTGGTATATTCGCCACCTGACCCAAAAGGGCCATTTTGGGATCCAGTACCATTTGACATTGATAAACACTGATGAGCAGATCAGCCACTTCTCTCCAAAATCTACGTAGCCAGGGACAATTCCAGGTCAGGTGAAGTCCGCATTAGGCATACCACACTTCCAACTGTCAGCCTCTCTAGCATAACCCATTCTCTGCAAGCGGACAGGGGTTCGATATACCCGATGAAGCAAGAAAAGATGTGACACTCTCTGCGCCTCACTAACCAACACTTTCGTGACTTCTTGCAGTATATCTTCCCACTCATCGTCTGTGAAGTATCCCACATCAGCCTGCCACCTACAGCAGTCTTCAAAACTTCCATATTCGCCACTCTCTGTTCTGACATTTCTGCATATATCATAGATATAATGCCTCTCGATCCTCCTCCCATCACTATTCTATCTAACAATGGAGTTGTATCGCACCTACGAAGCGGGGTGAGTCGATGTTGTGTTTCACACGCATGCCGTAGCTGCAAATATTGGAAAAATCTTGCATTTGGAATGGAAAATGTCTGTTTGAGATCTTCAGAAGACCCAAATTCCCCGTCTGAATAAAGTTGTGATATTAATTTAAGGCCTCTCCTCTCCCACGACTCGAATCTATCTAATTTATTGAGCTCAGCACAGGTCGAGTTTCTCCAGATCAGGGCATGTCTCGTGACCCATGTACAGTGGTGGCCAAAAGTATTGGCACCCCTGCAATTCTGTCAGATAATACTCAGTTTCTTCCTGAAAATTATTCCAATCACAAATTATTTGCTATTTTTATCTTCATTTAATTTGCTTGCAAGGAAAAAACACAAAAGAGAATGAAGCAAAAATCAAATCCTTGATCATTTCACACAAAACTCCAAAAATGGGCCAGACAAAAGTATTGGCACCCTCAGCCTAATACTTGGTTGCACAACCTTTAGCCAAAATAACTGTGAACAACCGTTTCTGGTAACCATCAATGAGCTTCTTACAATGCTCTGCTGGAATTGAAGACCATTCTTCTTTGGCAAACTGCTCCAGGTCCCTGATATTTGAATGGTGCCTTCTCTAAACTGCCATTTTGAGATCTCTCCACAGGTGTTCTATGGGATTCATGTCTGGACTCATTGCTGGCCACCTTAGAAGTCTCCAGTGCTTTCTCTCAAACCATTTTATAGTGCTTTTGGAAGTGAGTTTTGGGTCATTGTCCAGCTGGAAGGCCCATGACCTCTGAGGGAGACCCAGCTTTCTCATACTGGGCCCTACATTATGCTGCAAAATTTGTTGGTAGTCTTCAGACTTCATAATGCTATGCACACGGTCAAGCAGTCCAGTGCCAGAGGCAGCAAAGCAACCCCAAAACATCAGGGAACCTCCACCATGTTTGACTGTAGGGACCGTGTTCTTTTCTTTGAATGTCTCTTTTTTTTTCCTGTACACTCTATGTTGATGGTTTTTCCCAAAAAGCTCGACTTTTGTCTCATCTGACCAGAGAACATTCTTCCAAAACGTTTTAGGCTTTCTCAGGTAAGTTTTGGCAAACTCCAGCCTGGCTTTTTTATGTCTCGGGGTAAAAAGTGGGGTCTTCCTGGATATCCTACCATACAGTCCCTTTTCATTCAGACGCCGACGGATAGTACGGGTTGACACTGTTGTACCCTCGGACTGCAGGGCAGCTTGAACTTGTTTGAATGTTAGTCGAGGTTCTTTATCCACCATCCGCACAATCTTGCGTTGAAATCTCTCGTCAATTTTTCTTTTCCTTCCACATCTAGGGAGGTTAGCCACAGTGCCATGGGCTTTAGACTTCTTGATGACACTGCGCACGGAAGACACAGGGACATTCAGGTCTTTGGAGATGGACTTGTAGCCTTGAGATTGCTCATGCTTCCTCACAATTTGGTTTCTCAAGTCCTCAGACAGTTCTTTGGTTGGTCTTCTTTCTTTTCTCCATGCTCAATGTGGTTCACACAAGGACACAGGACAGAGGTTGAGTGAACTTTAATCCATGTTAACTGGCTGCAAGTGTGATTTAGTTATTGCCAACACCTGTTAGGTGCCACAGGTAAGTTACAGGTACTGGTGATTACACGAATTAGAGAAGCATCACATGATTTTTCAAACAGTGCCAATACTTTTGTCCACCCCCTTTTTTAGGTTTGGTGTGGAATTATATCCAATTTGGCTTTAGGTCAATTCTTTTTGTGTTTTTTCATTGAAGACAAATTAAATGAAGATAATAATACCAAAGAATTTGTGTTTGCAATAATTTTCAGGAAGAAACTGAGTATTATCTGACAGAATTACAGAGGTGCCAAACTTTAGGCCACCACTGTATACCTAGTAATTTCTTGGCCGTATTCCAGACCTTATCCATACAGGTCATTGTCGGAATACTGAAAGCTCCATCTTGACGAAACCGCCCAGAGTCCAACGATTGCACCACCAAGTCATTGCCTACTACACATGCGATCATATGCCCCGAGGAATTCCGCCCAGTGAGGTCCTCTTCTCCTCAACCTCTGAAATGTTGCAATTGTGCCGAGAGATATTAAAGAAATGGATCAGGAACTGCCAAAACACCCCTTTCTTTAGATCTGCGCAATACTTCCAATCGAATTCTAGGGACACTCCTCTTCCAAATAAGCTCTCTGATGTTTAGCTGGTAAAATATTCTGCTAGGAATCCACACGGGCGCATTATGGAGGATATACAAAGCTTGAGGCATGAGGACCATTTTTGTTAAGTTTGCTCTGCCCACCATACTCAATGGTAACCTGCACCAGTCCTTTACTTTTTGATGAAATTTAGTAATCAACGGGTAAGATTAAAGAGCTCAAAATCTTGTACATTATGCCCGATACGTATTCCCAAGTACCGTATATACTCGTGTATAAGCCGAGATTTTCAGCACCTTTTTTCGTGCTGAAAATGCCCCCTCTGCTTATACACGAGTCATAGGGCAGAAACCAGCGGGGTAGAGGGTGCCGCGGCAGGAGCCGGTGGCTGGGATCATACTCAACCCTCCCCGTGCCATCGCTGAGGGTCCCTGCAATCCTGCGTTCTCCCCGGCTTCTTCAGCTCTCCGGCGCTGAGCGGTGATGTAATACCCGCTCATTAAGGTCATGTAATATGGACGCGACGCCACTCCCATAGGCGTGGCGTCCATATTCATGGCCTTAATGAGCAGTATTACATCACCGCTCAGCGCTGGAGAGCCGAAGGAAGCCGGGGAGAGCTGCAGGATTGCAGGGACGCTCAGCGATGGCACGGGGAGGGGTGAGTATGATGGAGGAGAGGACAAGGAGCACGAGCAGGACGGGGGGGGGAGGAATGGTGGACGGGGGAAGCATGGAGGAGGACGGGAGGATAACGGAGACGGGGGAGGCATGGAGCAGGACAGGGGGGAGAACGGTGGATGGGGAAGCGGAGGAAGAGGACGGGGAGAACAGGAGGACGGGAAGATGGGGGAGCAGGGAGGCGGAGCAGAGGGGGGGAGGGGAGAGGATGGTGGAACAGGAGGAGGAATAGGGGGAGCACAGAGCTGGATGGGGGAGCAAGGAGCAGGACGGGGGCAGCACAGAGCAGGAGGGCAGTTTATACACCCGGCTTATACACGAGTCAATAAGTTTTCCCAGTTTTTTGTGGAAAAATTAGGGGGGTCGGCTTATACATGGGTCGGCTTATACACGAGTATATACGGTATTTAAATTCTATGACTACATTTAAACGTTCAGCTAATCCCGAGGGGCTCTTGGCAGCCCATCCCACCGGCATGATGGAAGATTTTTCTCAGTTAATAGATAGGCCAAAGATCAGTTGAAGACCTCCATTGCTACTGTCACGAATGACGGCCAATTTCCAAGGAATAGAAGCATATCATCAGCGTACAACGCTATCTTTTCATGCAAAGACCCATATTCAAACCCCGTGATTTCAGGTGTCGCACAAATTACCGCCGCCAAGGGTTCAATTGCAAAAGCAAATAATAGGGGGAATCCTTGTCTCGTGCCTCTATATAAGTTAAATTTATCCGAGACCTCCCCATTAACTCTGACCCTGGCCTCCGGCCTCGAGTACAGCAACTTTATCCAGGCAATAAAATTTCTACGGAAACCCATCTTAGCTAATATAGCCCACAGATATGGCCATTCGACACTGTCAAACGCCATTGCCGCGTCCAAGGTCGTGACAGCTCTAGGTTCCTTTCCGTTTGATGGCATTTGTATATTTAACTATAACCGACGAATATTAAGCGCAGTTGATTTTTCTAGCATAAAACCAGTTTGGTCTGGATGAATAATATTAGTTATTACTCTAGATAACCGTATCGCCAGGATCTTTGCTAAAATCTTAACGTTGACATTTAAAAGAGAGATAGGTCGATATGACTCTGGAAGACAAGGATCTTTATCACTCTTGGGTATCACTACTATGATTGCTTCATTCAAGTACCGGCGCAGGTGCCCATCCTCCACAGCTTCTTCGAATACCTTCAGCAGCTGTGGAAGCATTATATTCAAGTACTGTTTATATACCTCCATCGGCAACCCATCAGTTCCTGGTGCCTTGTTTCCTGCCATAGAGTCTAGTGCCTCCTCCAAGCTAATTGGGGCCTAAAGCTTGGCAGCGTCCAATTCTGACAAGGGGGCAATATAGTAGTACCCAACAAAATTATTAAGGATCTCATCAGAGAAACCCACCTGGGAGTCATATAGTGTCCCAAAAAATTCTCTAAAAGCAGTTAAAATTCCCGCAGATGACCTCACCAATTCCCTGTTTTTATTTTTATCTCCGACACCAGCGCAGGGACAGATTGGGTCCTGAGCAAGATAGCCAGCAAATGCCCAGTTCCCTTCCCCTCTCCAAAATGAACCCGGCGCTGAAAATAACGTTTATCTGCAGCCTTTGAAAGCTTGTGTTGAGCTAGTCGTTTTTCCACATCCTTTAATGTACTAAGATGCGTATCTGACGGAGTTTCCAGGTATTACATTTCAGCAGAGATAACCTCTTTCTGCAAGAGATCCCCATATGCTCTAGACTTAGTCTTAACTCTATTCACTTCCATAATCAATAGGCCTCTTAGATAGGCCTTAAAAGCGTCCCATACTATTTCTCTTAGGGCTGTGCCTTAATTAACAGCAAAAAATTCTCTGAGTAAGTCGGGAATCCTGGCATATGCCTGTATAATAGGTATCCAGAATGCATTAAACGACCATGGTGCACGTTCCCCTCTCCCACCACTCCCCCAGTCTAAAGTCGCCATAACAGGGGAGTGATCCGACAGAGCCCTGGGCAAGTATTCTACTCCACTGGCCAGCCGAACTGCCTGTGGGTTACCCAGTACCATATCAATCCTATACAGCGAGCCATGGGAGAGGGACAAGCAAGAGTTTAATCTCGCTTGTGGATTATCTCGCCGCCATATATCTGTCAGCTCAACTTTAGTTAGCAGTCTCCCAAAGGGTGTCGGCCCCCCCCCAGTGTTCCCTACCGACTCCTGCAATTTATTTAATGAGTTATCTATTATGTTGTTAAAGTCTCCTAGTACCACCGTCGGGACCCCAGGATGCTTTTCTACAAAGAGGAGACTCTCCTTCAGCACTATTCCAGAATACGGAGGAGGGACGTAGAGAGCCACGATCAAGCATTCAATTTCATTCAGCCTACCTCTGAAACATACATACCGACCATCCACATCAATTTTAGAATCAGATTCCAGGAACGTAGTATTCTTCTGGAACAACACACTCACCCCTCTAGAGAAAGTGGAATGAAAGCATTGCCCAGCCCACCGGGGACGTAAAGTGTGGAGTCTATCTTTGGTCATATGAGTTTCCTGCAAACATACCACGTCAGCCTGGGAAGATTTTACATAGTCAAGTATAGCTTTACGCATTGTCGGTTCATCAACGTCATTATTTTAAGGAAAGATATAAACAACAGAGCACCATGGAGAAACATGTCATGCATACACCTAGCTGCAATAGCCCCACACACCAAAAGATACTTGAGAGAAAATTTTAACAATACCCAACTCACCCACCCCCCTCCCTCCCCAACAGAATCAAGTCTCAGTTCAAACATAATACTGGAGGTTGGGAGTCCCCTTCTTCGCTCACCGCGAGAGTCCAGACCATTATCCCTCAGCTCTCCAGAAAAAATGGGGGGGTTGTTAGCAGCTCACCACTGCCACCAACCAGAAGCAGTGCTAAACAAATCTGCTCTATACCACATTCCCTTTTTAACTCCACATATTACAGGAGTCTTCGTTGCAGATCATCTGAGTATTCTTGCGTATTCATGGATGGACTGGAAAAAGAGAAAAAAAAAAAAAAAGGGGGAAAGGGAGGAAAGAAGAGAGGGTTAAGGGAGTGGGGTAGCTAGAAAGGAGTTGAAAACAAAAAGAGAACGTAGCCATCAAAATAAATTCTGGAGCCCGCGTGTGCCACCAAAGCAGGCCAGTATTATCCAACCGGGAAGAGAAAGAGCTCCATCTTCTCTCCTCCAACAATCGATCCAGAGGGGGGAGCAGGAGAAACGCAGAATAAACATTTAGCAGAGTTCAACTAGCACGCTGTAATCCACGAGTAAAGGATATATAGACTCAAGTTGCCAACTGACACAGTTTTCTCATTTTTGTCCAGCCAGTGCCGCGCCTCCTTTGAGGATTCAAAGAAATGGGTAGAGTCAATGGCTGCCACTCGTAGCTTAGCTGGATATAGCATTGAATAGGGCACTTTTAAGGAGCGCAGCTGGCGTTTAACATCTTGGAACTGCCTTCTCTTATTCTGGACCTCAATGGAGAAGTCTGGGTACAGCGAGATCTGTCGCCCATTTATTATTAGATCCGTCTTGTCCCTGGCCTCTCTCAGGATGGCATCTCTGTCCCGATAGTGGAGAATTCGGATAAAGACGGTATGTGGTTGCGCCCCTGGGACCTGAGGTTTGGTGGGGACACTATGGGCTCTTTCTATTGCAAATAATGGGGACAAAACATTGTTCCCAAATGACTTCCGAATCCAAGCCTCAAAATATTCCACGGCTTTATTTCCTTCCGCCTTCTTAGGGACCCCCCCTATTCGTACATTGTTACGGCGCATCCGATTTTAAAAATCATCTTGTTTAGCTCTGATTGCCTCTATTACTCTGCCATATTGTTCTACTCATGGGCCACAGTACATCTTCCACCTCACTTTGTCTTTCTTTCAATTCAGTAGTTCTATCAGTTAATGATCTAATATCTTGCCTGACATTCCTCAACTCGTCTTTAATGTCCCTCATTTGCAGGGCCAACGCTGCGTTGCCCTGTGATACAGCATTCAGGACATCAGTGAGGGTGGGAGGATTAGCAGTCTGTGCTAAAGTCACCATGAGTGCAGGATCCTACGTCAGCTCATCAGCCTGGGACTCTATGGCTTCCCCTGCTCCTTGCATTCCCTGGGGGCTATCCATCTCCATCTGGGCTGTATCTACCTCTGATCTAATCTTTGCATGCTCCTGCTGTTTGGTAGATCCCCTGGTCGGAGACCGGGCATACCTCTGCAGCCTTGCAGCTGTCTCTTGTCTTCTCTCCTCTGCACACCTCCCTATAAATTATTAATATCGGCATAGAGGTTATACACTGCTGAATAGACTGATACCTGTATGATACCTGTATCATATCAGATGTCTTGTTGCAGAGAAATCATATTTTATCACTATGTAAATTATCTCTTTCCAGCCTATGTGGAGGACACTGCCTGAAAGATAACTCTGCCTCCAGAGATTATTTTATATGAAGGGGAGTAACCAGTGTGATGTGGAAGGCCTCTTTCACACATCAATTTTTTACAATCAGTCACAATCCGTCAAAGTTGGAAAAAATGGATCCTGCGCAGATTGTAAAAAACTGATGCAACGGATCCGGCTTTTTGACGGATCCGTCACGGCTGGTGACATGAACTTTTGAACTTTGTCCCAGTCAAGGATGGTGAGGTGAATGCGCTGAGAGAGAAAGAATTTTTTTATGTGCCAGAACGGCAGCGGGGGTTAAATTAGAGGAAAAGACACTACTCCGGGCATGCTCAGTTGGAAAAAACGAATCCGTCGCTGGAATCTGTCTTTTGACGGACAGTGACGGATCCTGCGCACAGAGGTTCCATTATAGCCTACGACGGATGGCGCTGGATCTGTCACTGTCCGACTTTTCGGATGAAACGTGTGGCCATCCATCATAATAAGTCGCTAATACAAGTCTATGAGAAAAAAACTGATCCTGCAGCATAAATTGCAGGATCCGTTTCTGTCACAAAACTACGGATTGTGACTGATGGCAAAAAACTGATGTGTGAAAGAGTCCTTACACGTCTCATACTGATAACTCCCCTTCATGTAAAACAAGCTCATGAGCCCGAGTTATCTTCCAAGCAGCGTCCTCCCCAGAGCCTGGTAATTAATATATAAGGAAAATGGGATTTTCTCTGGAATACGACATTGGTTCACAGATTTTATTAAGATTCCTATGACCTACATTTTCACATAGATGGCATAGGAGGGTTGATCCTACTGACATATTCCCTTTATAGAACAATTGTTCCCAACTGTACTTGCATATGAAGGCTATTCAACTTTCTAATATATTTCATAACTGAAAGCTGCCCCAGATCTACAGTTTGAAGCATTTGCTTGCCTGAAATCAGAGTTGTGTGTGAAGAGTACTAGCTGACTGTTCAACGCAATAATGAAGCCAGCCCCCTTGTCTTGTCATAGCTGATGAATTGACAGCAAAATGTAAATAAAACAAAATAAAAATTCAGAATGTAGTGGTCCAAGATCTTTGAGTTCCACAGATTTACTACTGGATAAGTAGCCATGTATGCAAAGCCGTGAAGGATAAAGTGGCAGGTTCCTCCCAAGAACACAGGTTATGCTATGACCGCACTTACAAGACAAGCAGTCAACACTTCAGCCTCCAGCAGCTATGGTCTGAGCTTTATACCAATGCTGCATTCTTCATCTCTGTGACTTCGCCAGACAAGATTTCAACTATCTCTCTTCGGAAGTATGATGCCACTCCATTTTACTGTGTGGCAGACAGCAGTGGCATATTTATCTGTTGAAAGGCAGCAGCATTATACTCACTTAGAGCTTTTGTGAAAATGCTGGTGGTGACATCATGTAGATAGGGGTGTGGGATGGTTAATCACGAGAGGTGACGTTGAGAACACCCCACCCATTGTGACTGCTGTGATTGGTGCTGTGTCACACAGCCTCGATTACAAAACTTTATTGAAACCTTGCTGTGATGGGATAGTCAGAGCTGACCAGCCAAGAGCAGCAATCGCTGACGCGGGGGAGCAGAACAGACCCCGGAGGCAATGTGCAGGGATGGTCTGCAGTCAGGGACAGCAGCCATCTTAACCCGGTAACAGTGAAATGCAGTGCAGTGACCGGAAAAAGCGGCGCCATACGTATACGGT
Organism: Oophaga sylvatica; assembly: GCA_033576555.1. Classification (NCBI taxonomy): domain Eukaryota; kingdom Metazoa; phylum Chordata; class Amphibia; order Anura; family Dendrobatidae; genus Oophaga; species Oophaga sylvatica. The sequence continues at coordinate 154,317,694 of JARQOD010000007.1, forward strand.
GCTTTTCGGGAACACAGCTCCCATAGCACCGTACAAGTACGGCGCATATCAGGAAGGGGTTTAAAGGGAACCTGTCATGTGAAAAAACGCTATCAAACTGCAGATGTGGGGTTAATTTGCAGGTTAATAGCGTTCTGAACCTGCTCGGCGCCTCTACTTAAACCAGAACTCTGCCGGGAGGAATAGTTACAGGTGCTTCTCACAAAATTGGAATATCATCAAAAAGTTAATTTATTTTAGTTCTTCAATACAAAAAGTGAAACTCATATTATATAGTGTCATTACAAACAGAGTGATCTATTTTAAGTATTTATTTCTGTTTATGTTGATGATTATGGCTTACAGCCGATGAAAACCCAAAAGTCACTATCTCAGTAAATTAGAATACTTTATAACACTAGCTTGATTTTAAAATCCGAAATGTTGGCCTACTGAAATGTATGTTTAGTAAATGCACTCAATGCTTGGTCGGGGCTCATTTTGCATCAATTACTGCATTAAGGTAGTGTGGCATGGAGGCGGTGTTATGGTAGCCCAGGTTGCTTTGATAGCAGCCTTCAGCTCATCTGCATTATTGGGTCTGGGGTCTCGCATCTTCCTCTTGACAATACCACATAGATTCTCTATGGGGTTAAGGTCAGGCGAGTTTGCTGGTCAATCAAGCACAGTAATACTGTTGTTTTTAAACCAGGTATTGGTACTTTTGGCAGTGTGGACAGGTGCCAAGTCCTGCTGGAGAATGAAATTTCCATCTCTAAAAAGCTTGTGGGCAGAGGGAACCATAAAGTGCTCTAAAATTTCCTGGTAGACGGCTGCGCTGACTTTGGTCTTGATAAAACACAGTGGACCTACACCAGCAGATGACATGGCTCCCCAAACCATCACCGATTGTGGAAACTTCACAGTAGACCTCAAGCAGCTTGGATTGTGGCCACTCCACTCTTCCTCCAGACTATGGGACATTGATTTCCAAATTAACCCCTTCCCGACATTTGGAGTACATATATGTCATGGTCGGGAAGGACTTCCTAACCCAATGCAGTATATGTACATCATGGCGATCACCTGCGCATAGGGGTCTGTATGTGTGTGATCACCGCCGGGTGTCAGCTATTTTTGACAGCTGACACCTGGTTCTCCGTGCCAGGGCAGTGCTCGCACTTTAAACCCCTAAATGCTGTGCTCAGTCTGATTGCAGCATTTAGAGAACAGGCAGAGGAAAGAAAGCCCATCTGCACTTGGATCGGAGACCACACGATGATATTGCAGAGTCCTGATCGCTGTCATGATGACCCGATGTCGTCATGACTACTTCCAGGTCACCAGGAACTAGCAAGTTAGTCTGATCATGCGCAGTTCATGATCTAACTAACTTGTGTCTTCAGGCTGACAGGCTTTAAGACAGTGTTTCCCAAACTTCAGTCCTCACGGACCCCACTGGTCATGTTTTCAGGATTTCCTTTGTATTGCGCAGATGGTGGAAGTATCATCAAGGCATCAGGAATTCTCTCACCTGTGTAACACTATGGAAATCCTAAAAACATGACCAGTGGGGTCCATGAACACTGGAGTTTGGGAAACACTGCTATAAGGTATAGCAATTGCTATGCCTTAAAACTGTGATCAGACTGCGGAAATTGAAAATCCATAGGGGGATTAATTAAAAAAGTAAAAAAAAGTGAAATAAAGTTGTAAAGATTTTTTGGAAAAAAATCACAAAATAAAAAAAAAACTAAAAAATATATTGTACCCATAAATAAATAGTATTATGAAAAAAACTAACTAAACAATAAAAATACACATATTTGATATCACTGCGTCTGGAACGACCCAAACTATAAAACTGTCCCACTAGTTAACCCCTTTAGTGAACACCATAAAAAAAATAAAAAATAAATAAAGCACAAGGCTAAAAAAGATGCTATCATCATACCGCCGAACAAAGTGGAATAAAACTCACTCAAAAACACGAATGCAAATAAAAATGGTATAGCTGAAACCGTGCTCTTGTCCTACAAAAATTATGCTACCATACAGCTCCATCAGCTGAAAAATAAAAGTTACAGCTCTCAGAATAAAGCAATGCAAAAAGTTTTTTCTATAAAATAGTTTTTATTGTGTACCAAAAATTTAAAAAATGTTATCAATGAGGTATTGCTGTAATCGCACTGACCCCAAGAATAAAGCTGCCTAATCAATTTGACCACAAGAGTAACGGCATAAAAAAAAAAAAAAAGGCCAAAAACCAATTCCTGCATTGTTGAGTTTTCTTTATTCTGCCTAAAAAAAAAAATCGGAATAGAAAGTCCGAAAATGGTGCCAATAAAAACGTCAAAATGTCTCGCAAAAACAAGAACTCACATGGTTTTGTCAGCAGAAATATGTAAAAATTATAGCTCTCAAAATATAGTGAAGCAAAAAACTAGTTTTTGAAAGCAAAAAAAGCTTCTTTTAGTGTGTGACAGCAGCCAAACATAAAAAAAACAATATAAATCTGGTATCACTGTGATCGCAAGAATAAAGTAGTCTAATCACTTATACTGTACGAGGAACGGCGTTGATTTTTTTTATTCTGCCTCCCAAAACTTGTCTCACATTTAAGGGCAATAAAACTAAAAGTTTGAAAATTGACAAATTTCCGTTTTTTTCACAAAAAAACAAAAGTCTATCATAAAGTAAAATAGGTCATGAAAAAACAATCTCCGAAACAGTGGGATGTATTAAAGCCTTCCAAAGTTATTACCAAATAAAGTGACACTGGTTAGAATTGTAAAATTTGGCCCGGTCATGAAAGCTTGGGGATGAAGGGGTTAAATGCAAAATTTACTTTACTTGTGGAGTGTGTCAATGACTGCCTTCTGGACATATGTCAAATCAGCAGTCTTCCCCATGATTGTTGAGCCTACTGAAACAGACTAAGTGATCTTTTTACATGCTTAGGAAACCTTTGGAGGTGTTTTTTGTTAATTTTTCTAATTTACTGAGATAATGACTTTTGGGTTTTCATCGTCTGTAACCCATAATCATCAACATTAGCAGAAATAAACACATGAAACAGATCACTCTATTTGTAATGACTATATAATATATGAGTTTCACTTTTTGTATTGAAGAACTGAAATGAATTAACTTTTTATTAATATTCTAATTTTGTGAGAAGCAAATGTAATTTTTTCTTGGCAGCGAGGGTCTCAGTCATGATGGGGGCACGCCAGTAAAGTGTGTATAGAGAGTGGCGGCTGCAGCTGCACCCCTAGCTTTGACTGACAGATCGCTCAAACATTAAGGCCGGCTGTAAGTCTGTGCTGGAGGCATGGTTACAGCCGCCGCTCAATATACACAGAGCAGTGACTGAAAATGTGCCAGCACCACCAGCATGACTGAAATCATTTCCTCACGGCAGCGGGGATCTAAGTATCGGCGTTGGACAGGTTCAGAATGCTATTAACCTGTAGATTAGCCCCATATCTGCAAGTTAATAAAGTTTTTTTCACAAGACAGGTTCCCTTTAAAAATTGTATACCATATATACTCAAGTATAAGCCGATCCGAGTATAAGCCGACCCCCCTAATTTTGCCACAAAAAACTGGGAAAACTTATCGACTCGAGTATAAGCCTAGGGTGGAAAATGAGATTATGCCCCATATGCTGCCCCATGTGTTATGCCCCACAAGATGCTCTATGTATTGGGCCCCATATGCTGCCCCATGTATTATGCCCCACAAGATGCTCCATAGATTGTGCCCTATATGCTGCCCATGTATTATGCCCCCATAGATGCTCCATAGATTGTGCCCCCATAGATGCTCCATAGATTATGCCCCCATAGATGCTCCATAGATTATGCCCCATAGATCTCCATAGATTATGCCCCCATAGATGCTCCATAGATTATGCCCCCATAGATTGTGCCCCCATAGATGCTCCATAGATTGTGTCCCCATAGATAATGCCCCCATAGATGCTCCATAGATTATGCCCCCATAGATGCTCCATAGATTATGCCCCCATAGATGCCCCATAGATGCTCCATAGATTGTGCCCCCATAGATGCTCCATAGATTGTGCCCCCATAGATGCTCCATAGATTATGCCCCCATAGATGCCCCATAGATGCTCCATAGATTGTGCCCCCATAGATGCTCCATAGATTGTGCCCCCCTAGATGCTCCATAGATTATGCTCCCATAGATGTTGCCCCATACTATAGGTCCCTTATGCTGCCGCAGCTGCTGCAACCAAAAAAAAAAAAAGACATACTCACCTCTCGTCGCTGGGAGCCAGGTGCCGGTGTCCTGAGCAGGCGGGGACACCGGCGCGCTATAGGGGACAGGTGTCGGTGTCACAGCTCGCTCAGGGCCCCGTCACCTGAGATATTTACCTGTCACCTGGTCCAACGCTGAGCGCCGCTGTCTTCCGGGACCTCCAGCAGTGAATGCTCAGGCAGAGGGCGCGGCGCGCACAAACTACGTCATCGCGCCCTCTGCCTGAACATTCACAGCTAGAGAGGATGCGAGGACACAGCAGCGAGCAGCGGTGGAACGGGACAGGTGAATATCCCTTATACTCACCCTCCCACCGGCGCGGTCTCTGCAGCCCGTGTTCAGCGGTCAGGTGGTACCGCTCATTAAAGTCATGAATATATGCATATTCATGACTTTAATGAGCGGTACCACCTGACCGCTGAACACAGGCGCCGGAGACCGTGGGAGAAGAGCAGGGGGGCTGCAGAGACCGTGCCAGGAGGAGATGAGTATATAGCACCGCCTCCCCCGCCGACCCCTGGTATATGACTCGAGTATAAGCCGAGAGGGGGACTTTCAGCCGTAACAAGTGGGCTGAAAATCTCGGCTTATACTCGAGTATATACAGTAATCTATAATTATTAATACACAATACAAAATTACGACACAATCCCTTTAAGGAATTTCTTTTAAAACAATTGTGAGCATTTTCAACCCACAGATGATTTACAGAATTTTAGAACACCGGGGTACAAAAATGAAAAATGTTTCTTTTCCCACTACAAGGATATGTACACACGTCAGCTTTTTCAGGAAAAAAGCCTATAAAATGAACATTGTGCACAACGATAACCCCTACTATATCACTTCTTTTAACAGTTTCAGAGTTTGGAAACCCTGCTCATTCTTTCTGGATTTGGAAGCCGCCCATTCACTGTACTAAAAAAAAAAAAAATGTTCCAGTATTATTGTGCTGAGATAATCTTACAAATGTGCCCCTGCTGTGTACTGTGTAATTTCTGTGTCTGACTGTGCAGAGCTGCTCCAGTTCATGGCCAGAACATACCACAGCTCCCAGCTGTGGGAGCACAAGTCATTTATAAGCGTGCATACAGACAACACAGCAGGGGACCACAGCTGCTTCTTTGAGGTAACATTTCCCTGCTTTAGGTTATGATTAATACTTAACCCCTTCCCGACCTCTGATGCCTACATAGGTGTTATGAAAACTTGTGCATTCCCGACCTGTGACGTAGGCCATGGAGACCGCGATCTGTCCCGTCCACGGACTGACGACAGCGATCTGCAGCCGTCGTCAGAATTTGCTCACCTCCCATCTTCTACCCTCCACTCTCCCGCCTTCCAATTCCCCCCTCCCACCCCCGGTACCTCCTGAGTCCCGATGTCCCTCCGTCTTCTTCCATGGGCGCCATCTTACAAAATGGCGGGCGCACGCGCAGTACGCCCACCGAATCTGCCGGCCAGCCGATTCATTCATTCATTCCAGGTACATTTTGATCACTGTGATAAACCCTACCACAGTGATCAAAATAAAAAAAAATAGTAAATAACCCCCCCCCCTTTATCACCCTCATAGGTAGGGAAAAATAATGAAATAAAGAAAATATATTTAGTTTTATTTTTCCATTAGGGTTAGGGTTAGAATTAGGGTTAGGGTTGGAATTAGGGTTAGAATTAGGGTTGGAATTAGGGTTAAGGTTGAAATTAGGGTTAGGGTTGGAATTAGGGTTAGGGTTGGATTAGGTTTGAGGTTGGAATATGGGTTAGGGTTGGAATTAGGGTTAAGATTAGAGGTGTGTTGGTGTTAGGGTTACGCTTGTGGTTAGGGTTGGGATTAGGGTTAGGGGTGTGTTAGGGTTGTGGATAGGGGTGTGTTGGGGTTAGGGTTGGAGTTAGAATTAGAGGGTTTCCACTGTTTAGGCATATCAGGGGCTCTCCAAACGCGACATGGCGCCACCATTGATTCCAGCCAATTTTGCGTTAAAAAAGTCAAACGTTGCTCCCTCCCTTCCAAGCCCTGATGTGTGCCCAAACAGTGGTTTACCTTAACATATGGGGTATCAGTGTACTCAGGAAAAATTCCACAACTTTGGGGGTCTAATTTCTCCTAATATACTTGGGAAAATAAAAAATTGGGGGCTAAAAATTATTTTTGTGGAAAAAAGATTTTTTTATTTTCACAGCTCTGCGTTATAAACTTCTGTGAAGCACTTGGGGGTTCAAAGTGCTCACAACACATCTAGATAAGATCCTTGGGGGGTCTAGTTTCCAAAATGGGGTCACTTGTGGGGGGTTTCAAATGTTTAGGCACATCAGGGGCTCCGCAAACATAACATGACGCCCGCAGACCATTCTATCAAAGTGTACATTTCAAAACATCACTACTTTCCTTCCGAGCCCCGACATGTGCCCAAAGAGTGCTTCCCCCCACATATGGGGTACCAGCGTACCCAGGACAAACTGGACAACAACTTTTGGGGTCCGATTTCTCTTATTAGCCTTGTGAAAATAAAAAATTGCGGGCTAAAAAATCATTTTTTGTGGAAAAAAAAAAGATTTATTTTCATGGCTCTGCGTTATAAACTTCTTATGGGGTTTCAGCGTACTCAGGACAAATTGGACAACAACTTTTGGGGTTCACTTTCTCCTTTTACCCTTGGGAAAATAAAAAAATTGTTGCTAAAAGATCATTTTTGTGCCTAAAAATTAAATCTTCATTTTTTCCTTCCATGTTGCTTCTGCTGCTGTGAAACACCTGAAGGGTTAATACTCTTCTTGAATGTGGTTTTGATCAGCTTGCGGGGTTCAGTTTTCAGAATGGTGTCACTTTTGGGTATTTTCAGCCATATAGACCCCTCAAACTGACTTCAAATGTTATGTGGTCCCTAAAAAAAATCGTTTTGGAAATTATGTTGTAAAAATGAGAAATCGCTGGTCAACTTTTAACCCTTAGGCTATGTGCACACGTTGCGGAATTTCCGTGGAAATTTCCACGGCAATCCCACACCTCCATGCCGTGGGAAATACATTTTTATTGGTATGCGTATTCCCGCCAGAAACTAGCGTTTTGCGAGCGTAATTAGCTTGCAGAATGCTAGCGTTTTCCAAGTGATCTGTAGCATCGCTGGGAAAACTGATTGACTGGTTGGTCACACAAGTCAAACATAGTGCTTGACAAGTGTAACCAACTCTTTAGTATTGATGCCGCCTATGCCGCTTCAATAGTAAAAAGATCTAATGTAAAAATAATTAAAAAAAAACTTATAAATCGTGATATTCTCACCTTCCAGCGGCCCCTGCAGCCTTCCTGGTCTGGTCCTCAGCGACGCTCCCGGCCAATCCCGTTCCCAGGCGTCCTTTGTGACAATGACCCCAGATGATGTAGCGGTCTCGCGTGATGCTACGTCATCTGGGGTCATTGTCGCAAAGGACGCCTAGGAACAGGATTGTCTGGGAGCGTCGCTGAGAGGTGGGAAAGCTGCGGGGGCCACCGGAAGGTGAGAATATCACTATTTTTTATTTTAATTATTATTTTAACAGGGATATGGTACCCAGGGACTGGAGGAGAGTCTCCTCTTCTCCAGACCCTGGGTACCATCCGCACATGAACCGCTTACCTTGCGCATGGTGGGCATAGCCACATGTGGAAAGTAAGTGTTTCAATGCATTCCTAAGGCGGCGGAATCGCCGCGATTCCGGAAAAAGAATGGGCATGCTGCGTATTTTTCCGTGATGCGATTTGGCCGCAGAAGAACACGCAGCATGTGCACAGCATTGCGGAATCCCATAGGATATAATGAGTTGCGTTGGGTAAGCGTTTTTGCCACGTTTTCACGGCGAAAAACCGCGGCAAAAACGCAAACAATCCGCAACGTGTGCAAAAATTGTTTCCAAAATTGTGCTGATGTAACGTAGACATGTGGGAAATGTTATTCATTACCTATTTTGTGTCACATAACTGGTTTAACAGAATAAAAATTCTAAATTTGAAAATTGAGACATTTTCTAAATTTTAGCCAAATTTCCGATTTTTTCACAAATAAACGCAAAAATTATTGACCTAAATTTACCACTAACACAAAGCCCAATATGTCACGAAAAAACAGTCTCAGAATCGCTGGGATCCGTTGAAGCGTTCTTGAGTTATTACCTCATAAAGTGACACTGGTCAGAATTGTAAAAATTAGCCAGGTCATTAAGGTCAAAATAGGGTGGATCATGAAGGGGTTAAATAACGATAACTGTTCAGAGAATATGCTAGTTATCATGCTCATAAACCGTTACATAGTTTGAAAAAAGACTTTAAGACAATTATACATTGCCTTTAAACTAAAAAGGTCTTGTCCACTCACCGGTGTATTTTTTCCTTGTTTCCAGCTATATTTTTTATTTAGCGTTAATTCTCGAGGCAACTGGATTGATTTGGCTTTCATGTAATCCAAAGTTGGTGAAGAGAGTACTTCCATTAACATTTGAGAGCTAACAGCCAACAGGCTTTCAAGAGAAGGCTTAATGTGGCAGCTTTGCAAATCTGGTAAGTGAAAGCAAAAAATAAAATGACATTAACATGTGCAATGAAGCATTATCTTTAGTGACTGGCTACTACTGCCCTTATACATCGAAACAGTTTCAAACACAAAAAGGAACTTACTGTCCATTTGCTTTCTTCTCTCAAGCTCAATCTCTGCTATTTCACTTAGTAGGACAATGCCTTGGAGAAGGGAGCTGTCTGCTGACGAATCAGGAGCCAGAATTGCTGTGCTTCTGAGTGGCAGGCAGCAGGCCTGAGGCATTTCAGATGCCACAACCAATGCATTCATACCAGAAAGTGGATCATTATTCATACATTTCACATCAGAAAGGTGAGAACACATGTACTCTTTACAGTTCAAAGGTCCAGATGTCACACTATCTGTCCAAGAGCTTTCCTTTCTCATGTTCAAATCCATAAGATCCATGGTATTGGTGGATGGTTTAACATGATGAAGAATTCTTACTAAATCCATTTCACTATTTGGAGACTCAAAAGTGTCAATAAAGTCCGTTTGAGTTGAACATGTACCTTTACCAAAGCAAAGATCAATTTCAGAAATGCAAGGGGAAAGCCTTTCCATTTTTCTGAGCTCTTCATTTTCATCTACTTTTGCAGAATCTGTTTCTTGACATAGAAAATGTTGGCATTCTGCAGACACTTTACAAGCATCTGGTTCAATAGAGATTTTACAACTTGTCATGGTAGGTAAACATTCTGTTTTAATGTCGTTGGTGGTTAATTCAGCTGCCTTTGCTTCTTCAGACACATGTGCAGGTTTGAGATCCAAGGGAGTTTCAATATCACATATCTTTAATTCAGACAGTTTGATAACGGAAGCAAAATGCTCAGCATTTTCAACGTTTGGTGGTTGATTTATATAGGAAAGCTGGTGCTGCATGGAGGGTGAAAGATGCTGCATTGAATATCCATGCATGTCATCTGAAAACAGAAATAATTGTTCAACATGGACTTGAATTATAATTCATTCATGACAAAACCATGCACATTATGTATATAATGTATCAATATGATGTGTTCCTAAGGTGGGATTTAGGCTATCCTATGACAAGTAAAGGTATGGAAATTCGTATCTTCCAAGAAAGTAAAGTCTACTACTCAGAAAACTGAAGGGAACTGCAGAAACATCGACAAAAAAAAGAAAATGTATTATTGGATCACATACAGTGTTGCCATGCGCAATCCAATAAATATAAGTATGTAGTGGGATTTGGTAATTGTGCACATCCTTTAAACACCACTACAGTAATTATTTTAACCTTTTGTTAAATGTAGCTCACCCTTAGCATTCTACACCCATTTTTAGTCTCACATGAATACAGTTGTGACCGGCCAAATCACGCATTGGTTGGTGTGTGAAGCAAATGTCACTTTTTTAAATCTTCTCATTGCAAGTCAATGGGAACTCAGAAGGAGGAAGTGTAGCCTCATTATTGAGAAAAAAAAAGACTTCTGGAACACACACAGAGATCCTGCAGGTTACAAAGTGTTACATAGTGCCAGAGCAACCAGTGCGGGGCTGAAAACAGAAGACGCTGATCAGTGAGTATGTAACTACGTGTATTACACTTACATACATGTCTACTAACAAAGGGATCGAAACAAGTGCTGGAGTGATACTTAAATATTTTCTGTAAGGCAAAATCATTTGTTGATAACTGCTTGGTCACATGGACCAAAAATGGTTTCCATGCTGAGAACTGTCCTCAGTTAACTAGATATTTGTTAAAAGTTTAACTTATTTGCAAAAAAAAGTAGGACAGACAAAAACATACCTTGGAGTGAGAAGAGCTACCTTGTTCCATAGATGGATCTTTCACTGACCCAACATTAGCTTCTATTTTGGTTAGCAACATTGAAGCAGGTGAAGCACTGCTGAAAGATGGCTGCTCAGAGTATTTATAAGAATCTTCTTCCAATTTGTTTGTTGAAGAGAATGATTCAAGGACAGGTGAGGAACCAAACACTTTTCTACAGGAATTAGATGGAGAACTGCAGAAAGAGCTTTCCTTATCAGTTTGTGAAGACAAATCCCCAACTTTTTCTTGTCCCAGTTTCATCTGCTCCTAAAGATTAAAAACAGACAACCCTTTTGCTCAGAGAAAGATTAATACTAAAGGTCAAAATACAAAAATACTACAAGAAAAGTAAGCATTTGCTCATCATTAAAGTGGTTGTCCGGTCCAAACCGACAGAGTGTCTGCAGACTTCTGAATCTCCACAGCGCACGCACTGTGGGGATTCGCTGGTTCAGACTCAGAAACAGCTGGTATGTACGGGCTATACATGCTCCAGGCCAGTTGGCTCGGCCTCGCTCTTAATACAGTATACACTTGTTTGGAAGCGAGGCCAGCCCCACTGGTCAGGAGTATATATAGGGAGTATGTATACATAGCCACCGGTCCCAGGTGTGAAGCTGGCGAATCCCCGCACCTCACAGTGCGTGTGCTGCGGGAACTCCTAAGTTTGCAATACCACAGAGTGACTGCAGACTTACCGATCTGGATCATACAACTCCTTTAAAGCACCTTCAAATACATGCTATTAGTAGGAGATATACAATCCTGATGACAGGTTCCACAAGTAAAAATCATTGTTACTTGGTTTCATGCTTCCATTGGTGGTAGGTTTTGCTACAAATAGGACAGAAATTTCCCTTCCGCTCAGCAACAATATCCCACCATGTGGCTTTCAACTTTTTTCACGTGCTAGTCTAACCATTTTACGATGACAGACAGACAAGAACAAAAACTAAATTTCTGCAGGTCTAAAGAAAAAAATAAAATAAGTTTCCCAAGGGTGCTTTCACACAGTGTTTTTGGCCATGGTCACTTGTCTTGTGAGGGCTTGCATCCGGCCTCCCTACTCCCACAAAACGGGATCTGAGAGTATGCGCAGACTGGGCCATAGGCTATAATGATGACAACAGAGTCAACTTGTGCTCTGACACGCATAATTTTAGGGCGTATATGCTTACTGGAGGCGGAAACCCAGATGTAGTAAATCGAGAGAAGAAGCAGAAATGCCCAACTTTGAATGTTATTATAAATTGGTTCTTCTCTCAAGTATCATAGACTGCAAATATAATGAAAACAACAAACAATGAGTTGAAGTTGAAAAACTATCATCCCATGCCCCTAAGTTCAGTGCCGTGGGTTTTCCCCATATTAGACCTCCAATCTCTAAGTTCTTACCTTTGACTCAATACCTATTGACATTCTAGGACAAGTCCAATGCGAGGCCAGGCCTCATGAGTCTTCTTTTTGACAGCCCACCTATTCCACCTACTATAGGGAAAGATTCCTTTTAGGATGGCATTCAGTCTGTCGGACGGGGACAGGTGATAACTGATTCTTTGAAACTTCCATCTTTTGCTGACTTGCACGGGGCCTGCCCAGGTGTGTCTCTGTCATGGCAATAACATATGCCTCTACATGCATTCCTTTGAACAATGTTCGCTTAAGGTGTGATTTCACCTTTACCTATTTCCTTTGAGTCCCTCCTTTTCCTAAACGCTACAACTTCTCATCTCACTTCTCAACTACAGGGTGGGCCATTTATATAGATCCACCTAAATAAAATGGGAATGGTTGGTGATATCAACTTCCTGTTTGTGGCACATTAGTATATGGGAGGAGGAATACTTTTCATGACGGGTAGTAACCATGGCAGCCATTTTGAAGTCAGCCATTTTGGATCTAACTTAATTTTTTTCAGTGGGAAGAGGGACATGTGACACATCAAACTTATTGAGAATTTCACATGAAAAACAATAGTGTGCTTGGTTTTAAAGTAAATTTATTTTTTCATGAGTTATTTACAAGTTTATGACCACTTATAAAATGTGTTCAAAGTGCTGCCCATTGTGTTGGATTGTCAATGCAACCCTCTTCTCCCACTCTTGACACACTGATAGCAACACCGCAGAAGAAATGCTAGCACAGGCTTCCAGTATCCGTTGTTTCAGATGCTGCACATCTCAGATCTTCACAGCATAGACAATTGCCTTCAGATGACCCCAAAGATAAAAGTCTAATGGAGTCAGATCGGGAGACCTTGGTGGCCATTCAACTGGCCCATAACAACCAATCCACTTTCCAGGAAACTGTTCATGTAGGAATGATTGGACCTGACACCCATAATGTGGTGGTGCATCATTTTGCTGGAAAAACTCAGGGAACGTACCATCTTCGTGCCATCTTCAGTGCATAAAGAGGGCAACACATCATCATGTAGCAATTTCAGCTATCCAGTGGCATTGAGGTTTCCATTGATAAAGAATGGCCCCACTATCTTTGTACCCCATATACCACACCATACCATCAATTTTTGTGTTCCAACAGTCTTGGAGGGATCTATCCACTGTGGGTTAGTGTCAGACCAATAGCGTTGATTTTGTTTGTTAACTTCACCATTCACAAAAAGTTTGCCTCATCACTGAACATAATGTTCTGTGTAAACTGAGGGTCCTGTTCCAATTTTTGTATTGCCCATTCGGCAAATTCAGTGCGCCGATCTGGGTAATCCTCGTTGAGATGCTGCAGCAGCTGGATTTTGTAAGGGTGCCATTTGTGAGTAGCTAATATCCGCCCAAGGGATGTTCGACTTTGATGACACTCTCCAGTGACATGCTGTCACGCGGGTCTTATGATATGTGTACGATGTCAGTAAACTATTCTTAAAGAACAGCACTCTATACAACATATAGATTGCAACATCAGCATGTAAATATAGAATAGATTTACCTGACACGATATCCGTTGAACTCAGGTTAATCTTGAGGACTTGATACACTGTCACAGGAAAGAGGAGGACCGGGGGTCTAACTGACCTAAACTGGGGTCTAACTAATCCCTCACCTTGGAGGTACTGATAATGGTTCAGAGGTCCAAGTCTCCAGCCTAACCCTGTCTCCTATCAGTCCCTGAACCCTGTAATCAGTCCTAAGAAGGATTCTGATTACCACCAAAGGGATATGGGCTGATCTCTGCTAAATACACAGATTAGACATATAAGACAGACTGGAGAAAACACAGACTTGCATACACACTCAAACACAGAAGGAACATAAATGATCTGGGATATTAAACTCTAAGCAAGGTGAGCTTAAAACAACTAAGGAGCTCTTTAACTTAAGTCTATACAGATACAATCCTATCTGTGGTCTGCATGAAGAATTTCATGGCAACTCCCAACACAGACAACCAGAGATTTAAAGGAAACCAATCAACAAATAATTAATTGCAGCCGGGAGAAACTGCACCCAGTCCCAGAACTGAGCACAGACAGAATTAACTCCCTAACTGCCAAACACAAAGAAACAGCAACTCAGCTGTGAGAAGTCAGAATGTGCAACCGCGACGATCTTCGTGGCGATGCACACATGACACATGCTGTGAGAGCTACGCTGTGGGCTCTTGCTGAATGAAGAAAGGACAGCCACTGATGTATCTTCACAAGTGACATGTTTCTTCACTAGTGACAGTTTCCTTGCGTCCACATTTTGACAAATCCAACACTGAAACTGTTTCACGAAATTTGGCAAGCAGTTTGCTAACATGGGAGATGGGTGGTCTCGTAGGGTGTCTTGTATTGAAATCTGCTGCAATGACCCTTGTACTGCGTTCACCAGACATCAACACAATTTCTATCCGCTCTTCATGTGTTAACCTCTGCGACATGTCAAAGGCTGTAAACAAAGAGAAACTTGTAAATAACTAATGAAAGAATAAAGTTATGTTAAAACCAAGCACACCACTGTTTTTCTTGTGAAATTCTCAATAAGTTTGATGTGTCACATTACCCTCGTCCCATTGAAAAAAATAAAGATGGATCCAAAATGGCCAACTTCAAAATGACCGCCATGGTCACCACCCATCTTGAAAAGTTTTCCCCCTCCCATATACTAATGTGCCAAAAACAGGAAGTTGGTATCACCAACCATTCCCATTTTATTTAGGTGTATCCATATAAATGGCCCACCCTGTATACAATATCCTCACTGAAGACTTATCAGAGAATGGTTATCCTGATATCTGGCAAAATGAACTACAGATTACTCTGTCAGAGTAGTATAGCCTCAAGATATTTACAATGACTCTTAAGATGCCAATATCTTGTTATGCTCATATCTGGTGATCTTGCCTCTTCTTGCAGCCATTTTGGCACGCAATTTTTGAAATTTACTTTCAAGTGACAGGTATTTGTCTGCTCCCATCGCCTCATACGGCACTTCTTTCTTTACTTCCTGAAACCAATTCCTCAACGAATAAAGGTATATTACTATTTTTATTCTCAGCTACTCCAGCCATAATTCCCAGACATTGGAGATCCTCCATTACAACCACTACTAGGCAATGGATCACTAAACTGGATCGCAAACAACATAATTTTTATTTCTAAATAGCCAACATATTCCACAGCACTTTACAATTGAGATGGTACACTAAAGACATTACAGAGTAACACAACGTAATAGATAAAAAAGGCGTGGCGGCCCTGCTCACATGTTTATAATCTATGAGGAAATAGGAGACACACGAAAGGTACCTTATTTCTCTGACTATAAGACATACCGGACCATAAGACGCACAAAGGTTTTAGAGGAGGAAAATAGAAAATAAAATTGAAGCAAAAAATATTTTAATGATTCACAATTAGTTATTATATATATGCCCCCAATCCAGATATACAGGGCACCACCCATCCTAATATATATACAGTTGTGTTCAAAAGTTTACATACCCCGGCAGAATTTTTGCTTTCTTGGCCTTTTTTCAGAGAATATGAATAACACCAAAACTTTTTCTCCACTCATCGTTAGTGGTTGGGTGAAGCCATTTATTGTCAAACTACTGTGTTTTCTCTTTTTAAATCATAATGACAACCCAAAATATCCAAATGACCCTGAATAAAAGTTTACATACCCTGGTGATTTTGGCCTGATAACACGCACAGAAGTTGACACAAATGGGTTTGAGCGGCTACGGAGGCTGTGTTTCCACGGTCAGGATTCCTTCAGTAAATGCTGCGTGTTTGACGCTGTGCGCTGGCACACACGCAGCGTCCAGATGTTACAGCATAGTGGAGGGGATTTAAAGAAATTTCCGCGTCCTCCACTATGCGTAAAAACTCGGCGGGCGGCAGACCTGCATTAACGGACATGCAGCGCGTCTTTCAGATCGCAGATGTCCTTTTCCTTGCGGAGACGGACATCGCCGCAAGGGAATAACACAGGTTAGCTAGCGCTGCGGTGATTCCGGATGTTTCAGTGAACACATCCGGATTGACCCCGCGTTCACAAGGGGGCGGCTTTGGCGGAGCGGACATTCGCACCGTCCAAAGCGCTGTGGTTCCGGACCGTGGAACCACAGCCTAAAGGTAACATCCTCACCTGTGACCTGTTTGCTTGTAATCAGTGTGTGTGCATAAAAGCGGAGTAAGTTTCTGGGATCCAGATAGACTCTTGCATCTTTCATCCAGCCACTGACGTTTCTGGATTGTGAGTCATGAGGAAAGCAAAAGAATTGTCAACGGATATACGAGAAAAGGTAGTTGAACTGTATAAAACAGGAAAGGGATACAAAAAGATATCCAAGGAATTGATAATGCCAGTCAGCAGCGTTCAAACTGTGATTAACAAATGGAAGATCAGGGGCTCTGTAAAAACAAAACCACTGTCAGGTAGACCAACAAAAATTTCGTCCACAACTGCCAGGAAAATTGTTAGGGATGCAAAGAAAACTCACAAATAACATCAGTTGAAATACTGGACTCTCTGAAAACTAGTGGTGCGGCTGTTTCAAGATGCACAATAAGGAGGCACTTGAAGAAAAATGGGCTGCATGGTCGAGTCACCAGAAGAAAGCCATTACTGTGCAAATGCCACAAAGTATCTCGCCTACAATACACAAAACAGCACAGAGACCATTCCTGGTGTACAGCACGGTGGTGGATCGCTGATGTTTTGGGATGTGTGAGCTACAAAGGCACAGGAAACTTGACCAAGTTGAAGGAAAGATGAATACAGCATGTTATCAGCAAATAATGGAAGCAAATTTGCAATCATCAAGCTCTGAAGCTGCGCATGGGACGTACTTGGACGTTGCAACATGACAATGATCCAAAACACAAAGTAAAGTCGACCTGTCATTGGCTACAGCAGAACAAAGTGAAGGCTCTGGAGTGGCCACCTCAGTCTCCTTACCTCAATATCATTGAGTAACTCTGGGAGATCTCAAGTGCGCAGTTCATGCTAGACAGCCCAGGAAGGCTTTTTGCCAAGAAGAGTGGGCAGCTTTACCAATGTGAGAAAATAAAGAACCTCATCCACAACTACCATAAAAGACTTCAAGCTGTCATTGATGTTAGAGGGGGCAATACATGGCAGGGCTGTGGAGTCGGAGCCCATTTTGGTGAAGTCGGTATAAAATGGACCGACTCCTAAAATATATAATAAATTGAGTACAGTAGTTCAATGCAGTTTGTGAGGAATATTTTTTTCATAAGAATTTTGGAAAGCTATGAAATGTCCTATAAATGTCTGTTCTATTCCTGATCTAAGGTCTAGACTTTTAGCTGAGATGAATTTGTGCCACAGTTTATGTTAATGATAAGTAGTGAAGCTCCTCCTATAAGGGTTAAAAGTTGACCAGCGATTTCTTACTTTT
>JARQOD010000007.1:154335280-154593981 GCA_033576555.1 Oophaga sylvatica
CCATGTCACATTTGGAGAGCCCCTGATGTGCCTAAACAGCGGAAACCCCCCAATTCTAACTCCAACCCTAACCCCAACACACCCCTAACCCTAGTCCCAACCCTAACCACAAACCTAAACCCTAACACACCCCTAATCCCAACCCTAACCCTAATCCTAACTTTAGCGCCAACCCTAACCCTAACTTTAGCCGCAACCCTAACCCTAATGGGAAAATGGAAATAAATACTTTTTTTAATTTTATTATTTTTCCCTTACTAAGGGGGTGATAAAGGGGGGTTTGATTTACTATTTATAGCGGGTTTTTATGATTGGCAGCGGTCACGCTAAAAGACGCTTTTTATTGCAAAAATAGTTTTTGCATCATCACATTTTGAGAGCTATAATTTTTGCATATTTTGGCCCACAGAGTCATGTGAGGTTTTATTTTTTGCGGGACGAGTTGACGTTTTTATTGGTACCATTTTTGAGCACGTGACGTTTTTTGATCGCTTTTTATTTCGATTTTTGGGAGGTTAGAATGAACAAAAATCAGCAATTCATGAATTTCTTTTGGGGGAGGCGTTTATACCGTTCCACGTGTGGTAAAATTGATAAAGCAGTTTTATTCTTCGGGTCAGTACGATTATGGCGATACCTCATTTATATCATTTTTTCATGTTTTGGCGCTTTTATAGAATAAAAACAATTTTATATAAAAAATAATTATTTTTGCATCGCTTTATTCTGCGAGCTATAACTTTTTTATTTTTTCGCTGATGATGCTGTATGACGGCTCGTTTTTTGCGGGACAAGATGACGTTTTCAGCAGTACCATGTTTTTTTATATCGGTCTTTTTGATCGCGTGTTATTCCACTTTTTGTTCGGCGTATGATGATAAAGCATTGATTTTTTGCTTCGTTTTTTTTTTTTTTTTAAGGGGTTCACTAAAGGGGTTAACTAGTGGGACAATTTTATAGGGGGGGTCGTTACGGACGCGGCAATACCAAATATGTGTACTTTTATTGCTTTGTTTTTTTTATTTACAGGAAGAAGTGAATTTATTGGGAATATATTTTTTTTTTATTTATTTTGGATTTTTTTTTAAAACATGTTTATTTTTATTTTTTTAACTTTTTTTACTTTGTCCCAGGGTGGGACATCACTGTATTTTATCAGATCGCTGGTGTGACAGTGTGCACAG
This sequence comes from Oophaga sylvatica, assembly GCA_033576555.1. Classification (NCBI taxonomy): domain Eukaryota; kingdom Metazoa; phylum Chordata; class Amphibia; order Anura; family Dendrobatidae; genus Oophaga; species Oophaga sylvatica. The sequence continues at coordinate 154,336,465 of JARQOD010000007.1, forward strand.
CACTCTGTCACACCAGCGATCGCTCAGGCAGTGCAGCAGGCTTCTCAGTGCCTGCTCTCGGCAGGCACTGAGGTAGCCGCCTCCCTCCAGGACCCCGGCGCCATCTTGGATCCGGGTCCTGGGAGGGAGGAAGCCCTAAGAACAGCGCGATCACATCGCGCTGCTCTGAGGGTCTCAGGGGGGCGCGCAGGGAGCCCCTACCCTGCGCGATCCTCCCCTGTGCCCCCAGTACACCGCGATCATGTTTGATCGCGGTGTGCAAGGGGTTAATGTGCCGGGAGCGGTCCGTGACCGCTCCTGACACACAGTCATGGGTGTCAGCTGTGATAATCAGCTGACACCCGGGCGCGATCGGCTGTGCTCCCCCCGGGAGCGCGTCCGATCGCACGAGACGTACTAACCCGTCCATGGTCATACGGGCCCAGGTACCATGGACGGGATAGTACGTCCGATGGCAGTAAGGGGTTAACATGCAAACCACCCTTGGGGGTTAAAGGGTTAATGAGAAAAAAATTAACTTTTTATAATTTACCAAATGGCTGCAATGAAACAAAGAGTGAAAAATTTAAAGGGGTCTGAATACTTTCCATACCCACTGTAAATATGTATTTATATTACATGGAACCAAATTTTTTTTTTGTTAGGAAGTTATAAGGGTTAAAAGTTGACCAGCAATTTCTCATTTTCACAATAAAATGAACAAAACCATTTTTTTTTAGGGACTACCTCACATTTGAAGTCACTTTGAGGGGTCTATATGTCAGAAAATACGCAAAAGTGACACCATTCTAAAAACTGCACCCCTCAAGGTACTCAAAACCACATTCAAGAAGTTTATTAACCCTTCAGGTGCTTCACAGGAGCTGAAGCAACTTGGAAGAAAAAAATGGACATTTAACTTTTTAGTCACAAAAATGATCTTTTACAAATAATTTTTTTTATTTTAACAAGGGTAAAAGGAGAAAATGAACAGATAAAGTTGTTGTGCAATTTCTCCTGAGTATGCCAATACCCCATATGTGGGGGAAAACCACTGTCTGGGCGCACGGTAGGGCTCGGAAGGGAAGGAGCGCCGTTTGACTTTTTCAAACCAAAATTGGCTGGAATTGAGATTGTACGCCATGTCGCGTTTGGAGAGCCCCTGATGTGCCTAAACAGTGGAAACCCCCCACAAATTACCCATTTTGTAAACTAGATCCCCAAAGGAACTTATCTAGATGTGTGGTTAGCACTTTGAACCCCAAGTGCTTCACATAAGTTTATAACGCCTGGGCGCGAAAATAAAAAAATCATATTTTTTTCCACAAACATGGTCTTTTTAAAAGTCCCCAATTTTTTATGTTCCCAAGGGTAACAGGAGAAATTCTACAGCAAAAGTTGTTGTACAATTTATCCTGAGTACGCTTATACCCCATATATGGGAGAAAACTACTGTATGGGCAAATGTCAGGCCCGCTTGGAAGGGAAGTAGTGACGTTTTGGAATGCAGACTTGGATGGAATAGTCTGCAGGTATCATGTCGCATTTGGAGAGCCCCAGATGTGCCTAAAACAGTGGAAACCCCCAAAAGTGACCCCATTTTGGAAACTAGAACCCCCCATGGAACTTATCTAGATGTGTGGTGAGAACTTTGAACCCCCAGGTGTTTCACTAAAGTTTATAACGCCCGGGCAAGAAAATAAAAAAATCATATTTTTTCCACAAACATGTTCTTTTAGTCCTCAATTCTTTATTTTCCCAAGGGTAACCGAAGAAATTGGACCCCAAGAGTTATTGTGCAATATGTCCCGAGTACGCTGAAACCCCATATGTGGGAGAAAACTACTGTATGGGCACATGAGGGCATCATGTGTTTGGAGAGCCCCTGATGTGCGTAAACAGTGGAAACCCCCAAGTTACCCCATTTTGGAAACTAGATCCCTCAAGTAATGTATCTAGATGCATGGTAAGTACCTTACCCTTTGAACCCCCAGGTGCTTCACAGAAGTTTAGAACGTAGAGCTGTGAAAATTAAAAATCATTTTTTCCTCAAAAAAAAAACTTAGCACCAATTTTTTTATTTTAACAAAGGTAGCAGGAGAAAATGAACCCCAAAAATTGTTGTGCAATTTCTCCTGAGTGTGCTAATATCCCATGTGTGGGTGAAAACTACTTTTGAGGCACAGTGCAAAGCTCAAAAGGGAAGGAGCGCCAGATTTTACTATCATGGTTTGAGGGTGCCATGACCCAATGGAGAGCGCCTGAGGTGCCAGAACAGTAGAATGCCCCATAAGTGACCCGATTTTACAAACTACACCTCTCAATGAATTAATATAGGGGTATAATGATCATACTGATACCAAGGGTGTGTCACAGAGTTTTATACCATTGGGCAATAAAGACAAAATATTTACATTTTTACCACAAAAATGTTGTTTTAGCCCCAGATTTTACATTTTCACACAAGAAGTGAGTAAAATTGGCACCAGAATGTGTCCCACAAGTTCTGTTGAATATAGAAATACAGCCATACGAAGAGTCTCAGTAGGGATGGAGCACTATTTGCCTCTTGAAATGCAGATTTTCCTAGAATAGTTTGCGGGCTCCGTATACAGAGCTCCCTAAGTGCTAGGGAGCAGAATCCTTGTTCCCCGTTGATTAGGTGACTTTATTCTTCGGGTCAGCGCGATTACAGCAATACCAGATTTATATCCTTTTTTTTATGTTTAGCTTCTGCCAAATACTAAAAGACGCATTTTTTTGCAAGAATAAGTTTCTGCATCACCATATTTTGAGAGCTATAATTTTTCCATATTTTGTCCCACGGAGTCATGTAAGGTCTTGTTTTTTGCGGGACGAGCTGACGTTTTTACTGTTACCATTTTCGGGCACATGACATGTTTTGATCGCTTTACATTCCAATGTTTGCGTAGGCAGAATGAACAAAAACTAGCAATTCATGATTTTTTTTTCCCTCCGTTCTGCGTGTGGTAAAATTGATAAGGCAGTTTTATTCTTCGGTTCACTACGATTACAGCGATGCCACATTTATATCTTTTTTAATGTTTTGGCGCTTGTACACAATAAAAACTTTTATAGAAAAAATAATTATTTTTGCATCACTTTATTCTGAGCTATAACTTTTATTTTTCCGCTGATGGAGCTGTATGGTGGCTTTTTTTTTTTGCGGGACAATATGGTATTTTCAGTGATACTACTTTTATTTAAATTCGTCTTTTTGATCGCATTTAATTTCAATTTTTTCAAGCGGCATAATGATAAAGCATGATTTTCTACTTTTTTTTCGTGTTTTTTTTTTACGGCGATCACTGAAGGGGTTAACTAGTGTGACACTTTTATAGATCGGATTTTTACAGATGAGGCAATACCAAACGTGTACCTTTTTTTTGTTTATTTTATTTTACATAAAAATGTGTATTTATTAGGGGAATTTTTTTATTATTACTAATATTTCTTAATTTTTTTTTTTACATTTTTTTTTTTAAAATGCTTTTTTTTACCTAGTCCCTTTATGGGACTTTCACTTTCTCACTTTCATTGCAGGTATAATACATTGCAATGCACTAGCATTGCACTGCATTATACCTATGCTGAAAACTTCTGAGAGCATGCTATGAGCATTCCTTAGCTTGATGATCCAGGGGTCGTCATGACAATCGCGGGGACGCCGATCTCAAGAGGGAGCTCCCGACCCTCTGCCTCCCTCCTGAATGCTGCAATCTCGCTCGATCGCAGCAATCAGGGGGTTAACAGCCAGGGGGTGGCGTGGGCGCCACTCCTGGCTGTTAGTGCAGAAGCTTAGCCACTGGCAGCGCTGAGCTCCTGCACTGACCGGTCAAGAGATGCTGAAATTTCAGCATCTCCTGCCCGATCATGCAGTGATCGGTCAGTCAGATTGACTGACCGATCACAGCGTTTTGGGTGTGAGGACCAACGGCATGGGTCCCCGCACGTCTTCCCGTGCCTCTCAGCTGTCTGTGACTGCTGTCGGCACGGAACTGTCACTGCGTGTTTACACGCAGTGACAGTTTAAATGTAGGACTGACACAGTCCGTCATGGTGCGGGAACTTACACCCTGCCATGACGGACTGTGTCCGTCCATGAACGTTAAGGGGTTAAACTTAAACGTGAGCCATCTATGAGGGAGTCAGTCGGTGTCATGGAAATTGAGGAGTCGGAGGTTTAGCTTACCAACTCCACAGTCCTGAAACACGTTATTAAGAAATGGGGTATGTGAACTTTTGATCAGGGTCATTTGGATGTTTTGGGTTGTCATTATGATTTAAAAAGAGAAAACAGTAGTTTCACAATAAATAGGTTCACCCAAGCACTAATCATGAGTGGGAAAAAAGTTTTGGTGTTATCTTTCATATTCTCTGAAAAAAGGCCAAGAAAGCAAAAATTCTGCCGGGGTATGTAAACTTTTGAGCACAACTGTATGATCACCATACAGGTATAAATGGTCCCCTCATCCCCATCCTGATATACATGGCCACCTCAACACCATCCTGGTATACATGGCCCCCTCATCCCCATCCTGGTAGAAAAGGCCCCCATCGTGGTATATATGGCTTCCATCAAGCTGCACACAAAATAAAATAAACTCTTCTATTTACCTTCCCTCTGCTCCCTCACAGCGTCCTGTCCTGATGCCAGCAGCTGATTTCAGCTTGTAAGCAGCGCATGGTAGTGACGACATGCGCTGCTTACATGTTGAGGTAAGCTGCAGGAATACTCACTGCTCCCCACACAAGGGACTATGGGAATGGAGAGCAGTGAATATTCATTCTATTTAAAAGCGGGCACACGTAATCTCCCAACCAATGCAGGAAGCCAATGGCTGCGTCTAACAGTGTGCCTGTATTAAAGAGAAATGAATATTCACTGCTCCACACACCCATAGTCCCTTCCAACTCTCATCAACGGCTTCAGTGCAAAGAGGTGAGAAGGACTATGGGCGTGGGGAGCAGGGATATTCATTTTCTTTAATAGTGGACACATGTGTTAGCCTCAGCCGCCAGCTCTCGACTCCTGTGACCTGCTCGTCTGCTGCTGCAGCCCCCCCACCAGCAGGTACATCCGGACTATAAGACGCACCCCCCCATTTTCCTAAAAAAACTTAGAAGAAAAAAGTGCGTTTTATAGTCTGAAAAATAAGGCAAATGGTACAAAGTGCTTGTATTGTATGTTTCAGCCATCAATATAATAAATTGGGTATTCAAATAATCCTGCATAAACCAGTCATCAGTCAGTATCTAAGTACAATTACAGAGTGCTATTAAGTGCATGGAGGCTGTGTAAACAGATGTGGTGAGAGACCAGATTGGAAGAAAAAATGTAAAAGGAAAAAACAGGAATAGTTTGCTAAGTGAGGTGAGGTGATAGGCCAGTCTAAGGAAATGCAGTTGTAGAGCACGCTTAAAACTGTGGGTTTTGGGAATCAATCAAATTGTCCAGGGTACTGCATTCCAGAAAATTGGCGCAACTTGACATTTTGGAGAACGGGAGGTTTAGAATTATTGATTATGGTTAGTCTTATGTCGTTAGCAGAACGGAGGGCACGGGTAGGGTGGTAGACAGACCAGGGAGGAGATATACGGCGGTACAGAACCATGGAGAGCTTTGTGGGCGAGAGCGATGCATTTAAATTGGTCTCTGTAGAGGATGCGCAACCAGTGCAATGACTGGCACAGGGTAGAGGCATCGGTTAGTGGTTGGACAAGAGTATGATCCTGGCTGCTGCATTCAGGATGAATTGAAGAGGGGAGATTTTAGAAAGGGGATGACCGATTAGTAAACAGCTGCAAAAATGTTTTGAGATGCAGGTGACATGAGCAAGCGAGAGATCAGATGTAGGGAGTAGAAAAAACATCCAGTATTTAACGAGCTTTGTCACATGACTTAGGATAAAAGCCGAAAGCCTGGTAACTTCCACTTATGTGACAGATTCAAGGACAGAGTGAGTTAGATAAAGTGTGGGAGGTAAGAGAATGTAAGATATGGTCAATTTTTTTTTATCTGAAATAATCGTCCAGATAGTCAACATGAGGTTGATGACTGCTTGTTTGGACTGAGGAAGGAAGGAAAACTTTCAAAGAGTCACTTAGGATTCTTGGATAGGAATGAGGGCGGTGAAGTAAGTATCACGACTCTGTTGTCGGGTCTCCCGGGACTAGGGGCTCCTTCCTTTTCCCTAACGCTAGGGGCGCCCTAGGTTGCACTGTTTGTCAGATTACTTCTGATGGTGAAGATACTGAGGCCACATACCTTGCCTTAGCTCCTGAATCCACCCTCAGACTGTAGCCTTCCCCCAACCCAGGGAAGAGGGGAGTAGTAGTGTACCGTAATACACTAAACAGACAAACAAGGTAATACAAACAGGGATATAGGAAAATACCAATCATACAAATATGCACACATCAACAGAGGTAACCAACGGGGAGTGAAGGATGGGGCAAAACCAGAATTAAATACAAACAGCATAAAAAGACAGCAAAACTCACCTGCCCAGATCTCAGAACAAATGCACTACAGGGTGCAGCCAGCCCATAAAGCAAGATGTTAGCAGCACAGGTGCAAAATACCAGATTAAACAGTCACTCTCCACATACCCATTCAAGGAGGGGGTGACTGCTCAGTATACAATTGCACAATAGAGGCCCCATAGGGTGCCGTTCACACAAGGATACTGCACAGCGTCTGGTTCACAGTCTATTAATTACGCCCCTACTATTCTACTAGGCGGGCTGGCCAGTACACTCTCAATGCGCACTAATGTGAACACCCCTTATGCGAGACCAAACGTGCCTGGGCTCGGCTGCACCCCGAAAAATAAAGTGCAAAAAATTCAAAAATAGTGGGGTATTAGTTAATATTTTGGCCAAAATACGTAAGCTTGTAACCTGCGCCAAAGGTCCCCACGCTTACAAGTACCTACACTACACTACACTAGCCACTAAGGAGGCTCAAGGTCTCCAAAAATTCAATATAAACAGCACAAAAAGGCAGCAAAACTCACCTGCCCAGATCTCAGAACAAATGCACTACAGGGTGCAGCCAGCCCATAAAGCAAGATGTTAGCAGTATTTTGGCCAAAATATTAACTAATACCCCACTATTTTTGAATTTTTTGCACTTTATTTTTCGGAGTGCAGCCGAGCCCAGGTACGTTTGGTCTCGCATAAGGGGTGTTCACACTGGTGCGCATTGAGAGTGTACTGGCCAGCCCGCCTAGTCGAATAGTAGGGGCGTAATTAATAGGCTGTGAACCGGACGCTGTGCAGTATCCTTGTGCGAACGGCACCCTATGCGGGCCTCTATTGTGCAATTGTATACTGAGCAGTCACCCCCTCCTTGAATGGGTACGTGGAGAGTGGCTGTTTAAACTGGTATTTTGCACCTGTGCTGCTAACATCTTGCTTTATGGGCTGGCTGTACACTGTAGTGCATTTGTTCTGAGATCTGGGCAGGTGAGTTTTGCTGCCTTTTTGTGCTGTTTGTATTGAATTTTTGGAGACCTTGAGTCTCTTTAGTGGCTAGTGTAGCAAAACCAGAATTAGAAGAAAGGGATTAGCAAACAACAAAACCTTGCAACAATCTCAGATAAATTCACCAAACGCCTTCTCAAACAACAACAACAAACCAAAATCTACTAACCATGCAGCATGAAGCTAGCTCTGGCAATGAGTGCTTGCCAATGCCCAGATTATATAGGAGATGGGAAAGGTCAACAGTGAACAGCTGAGAGCCTTAATGAAGGAAACCTCCCAAGAGCGCTCAACTGAGATTAACCCTTGCATTGCTGAAAGAAACAATCAAGCAACTTTGATAGCTATGGAGACCCGGATGTCGTCATGACGACATAAGGTCACTAGGGCAAAAATCGGGACATCGCGATGGCATTGTGGTGACTGATCCACAGGCAGATGGGCTTTCTTCCCCCTGCCTGCTCCCGAAATACTGCAATCCAGTTTAATTGCAGCATTTAGGGGGTTAGAGTGCCGGGAGCGGTGGGGGCCACTCCTGGCACTAAGGGCTGGGTGTCTGCTGTCAAAATCAGCTAACCTCGGCGGCATTTGTGCGTGCAAAATCGCTTGGATGTATCCATATCCCAGGTCGGTAAGCACCAAGTTAACTGGACGTATGGATATGTCTTTGGTCAGAAAGGGGTTAAAACGCCTAAATAAATTAAGACTTCGCTACAGCACATCAATGTTTTGGCAAAATGCTAATTCCGATTTTACTGACATAATTTTTTTGTCAAGGCTCACCTTATCCATATTCGCTTTTCTTATGACTTTACCTTTTATACTATGTAAAATGAAATTTTTCCTTAAGTTATTCCGTTTTATTATATTTTACTGTTGGAAACGTAATAAAAATGGTTTATGGGAATAGACAGGAGAGGAGAAGGAATACAGTACAGACCAAAAGTTTGGACACACCTTCTCATTCAAAGATTTTTCTGTATTTTCATGACTATGAAAATTGTAGAATCACACTGAAGGCATCAAAACTATGAAGTAACAGATGTGGAATTATACAATACACTTTACAAAAAAGTGTGAAACAACTGAAAATACAGTTAGGTCCATAAATATCTGGACAGAGACAACATTTATCTAATTTTGGTTCTAGACATTACCACAATGAATTTGAAACAAAACAAATCAGATGCAGTTGAAGTTCAGACTTTCAGCTTTCATTTGAGGGCATCCACATTATAATTGGAAGAAGGGTTTAGGAGTTTCAGCTCCTTAACATGTGCAACCCTGTTTTTAAAGGGACCAAAAGTAATTGGACAAATGACTCCAAGGCTATTTCATGGACAGGTGTGGGCAATCCCTTTGTTATGTCATTCTCAATTAAGCAGATGAAAGGGCCGGAGTTGATTTGAGGTGTGGTGTTTGCATTTGGAAGGTTTTGCTGTGAAGGAAACATGCGGTCACAGGAGCTCTCCATGCAGGTGAAACAAGCCATCCTTAAGCTGCAAGAACAGAAAAAAACCCATCCAAGAAATTGCTACAACATTAGAAGTGGCAAAATCTACAATTTGGTACATCCTGAGAAAGAAAGCACTGGTGAACTCATCAATCCAAAAAGACCTGGGAGCCCACGGAAGACAACAGTGGTGGATGATCGCCGCATACTGTCTTTGGTGAAGAAGAACCCGTTCACAACATCAACTGAAGTCCAGAACACTCTCAGTGAAGTAGGTGTATCTGTCTCTAAGTCAACAGTAAAGAGAAGACTCCATGAAAGTAAATACAAAGGGTTCACATCTAGATGCAAACCATTCATCAATTCCAAAAATAGACAGGCCAGAGTTAAATTTGCTGAAAAACACCTCCAGAAGCCAGCTCAGTTCTGGAAAAGTATTCTATGGACAGATGAGACAAAGATCAACCTGTACCAGAATTATGGGAAGCCAAAAGTTTGGAGAAGAAAGGGAACGGCACATGATCCTCTGTAAAACATGGTGGAGGCAACGTGATGGCATGGGCATGCATGGCTTTCAATGGCACTGGGTCACTTGTGTTTATTGATGACCTAACAGCAGACAAGAGTAGCCGGATGAATTCTGAAGTGTACCGGGATATACTTTCAGCCCAGATTCAGCCAAATGCTGCAAACTTGATTGGACGTCGCTTCATAGTACAGATGGATAATGACCCCAAGCATACAGCCAAAGCTACACAGGAGTTCATGAGTGCAAAAAAGTGGAACATTCTTCAATGGCCAAGTCAATCACCAGATCTTAACCCAATTGAGCATGCATTTCACTTGCTCAAATCCAGACTTAAGAGGGAAAGACCCACAAACAAGCAAGACCTGAAGGCTGCGGCTGTAAAGGCCTGGCAAAGCATTAAGAAGGAGGAAACCCAACGTTTGGTGATGTCCATGGGTTCCAGACTTAAGGCAGTGATTGCCTCCAAAGGATTCGCCACAAAATATTGAAAATAAAAATATTTTGTTTGGGTTATGTTTATTTGTCCAATTACTTTTGACCTCCTAAAATGTGGAGTGTTTGTAAAGAAATGTGTACAATTCCTACATTTTCTAACACATATTTTTGTTCAACCCTTCAAATTAAACGTTACAATCTGCACTTGAATTCTGTTGTAGAGGTTTCATTTCAAATCCAATGTGGTGGCATGCAGAGCCCAACTCGCGAAAATTGTGTCACTGTCCAAATATTTCTGGCCCTGACTGTATGTCTTATATTCTAGGTTCTTCAAAGTAGCCACCTTTTGCTTTGATTACTGCTTTGCGCTCAGAAAAGGTGAACGGATGGACTCTACATGCCTGGTTCCCACCGTGAAGCATGGAGGAGGTGGTGTGGGGGTGCTTTGCTGGTGACACTGTTGGGGATTTATTCAAAATTGAAGGCATACTGAACCAGCATGACTACCACATCATCTTGCAGCAGCATGCTATTCCATCCGGTTTGTGTTTAGTTGGACCATCATTTATTTTTCAACAGGGCAATGACCCCAAACACACCTCCAGGCTGTGTAAGGGCTATTTGACCAAGAAGGAGAGTGTTGGGGTGCTACATCAGATGACCTGGCCTCCACAGTCAACAGACCTGAATCCAATTGAGATGGTTTGGGGTGAGCTGGACCGCTCACCACTTCAATTTTGAATAAATCCCCAACAGTGTCACCAGCAAAGCACCCCCATCACACCACCTCCTCCATGCTTCACGGTGGGAACCAGGCGTATAGAGTCCATCCGTTCACCTTTTCTGCGTGCATAGCAGTAATCAAAGCAAAAGGTGGCTACTTTGAAGAACCTAGAATATAAGACATATTTTCAGTTGTTTCACACTTTTTTGTAAAGTGTAATGTATAATTCCACATGTGTTAATTCATAGTTTTGATGCCTTCAGTGTGATTCTATAATTTTCATAGTCATGAAAATACAGAAAAATCTTTGAATGAGAAGGTGTGTCCAAACTTTTGGTCTGTACTGTATGTATTTACAGAAATGTTAATAATCAGCTGCAAGCTTGACATACTTTGGTTATACGGATGGCCAGTATCAGCAGAAACATTTTACAGAATGACCTGCCTCAACATACTCAATATGTAGTAACGGTTCGACCTTTGTTAGATTTTTTGTGTGAAAAAAGGATAGAAGAAGCCATTATTTAATAACAAGTTAATAAAAAAAAATATATCTAAAAATAAAAATACCTAAAGCCTTACCGCAAGTTGTTCATTTCCTTGATATTCCTGTGATTCATGCTGAGTTTTCCTTTGGAATTCCTTAGCTTCCAATAGTGCATTTCTCTGTAGTTCCAATACGTTAACATTTCTCTGTAGATCCAAAACATCTGGTTGTTCATTTCTCTGAGGCTGAACACTGTCCAGTTGTGCACCTCTATGTATTTCTACAGAATGTGCCGCTTGCTGCTGTAGTAGCATATAAAGTTCATGTTGTCGCATAAGATGCTGGTGAGAGAACAGCTGAAGCTGGTGTGCATGATGGATTGAAGTATGTGCCGAGGAATACAATGAAGGCCAGAGCGGAGAAGTCCGATCAAGCATTTCTGCTGAGTAGCACCAAAAATAAAACAAAATAACACAATATTAATACACTTTACATAAAAAATAGAGTATTTTGTGACAAAAATTTTGAACCAAACATATGCAATTTATATTTTTAGAAAATTGAAATGAGTCCTATTAATCATGTATGGTAGTTTTCAGATGTTTGCATACGTGAACATCAGCATGGAGCTTGTAACTTGACAGGTCACTTTTCTGTGACCTGCTTTCCTGGTCCACATCTCATGTAGGTGCAGTCATTCCCAGGGATGCCGCATGTGCAGTAATGACCTGATGATGTTGCAAGAGCCGACTATCCATCTGCGCATGTACCGACCCCTGGGAATGAGAGAGTCTGTGAAATGTGGACGGGGAGCAGATCACAGAAAGGTCACCTGTCAATCTCAAGTAGGAGTCAGGGGCCTGGAGGAGAAAGAGGCCAAAGAGCTTTAAGGGCAGGCCAAAAACCTGCAATTGTGAGCTCATCTGCATAAGAATGCACAAATGGATTACAAGACAACAGAGATACAGACTTACAATATAAAAGGTATGGAAGTTATCATTGCAGGTAGTTTACGATCATGTTATTTTGGGGTCTATAAACCTGCTTATCAGTTACATTTAAAGAACAATCATTGCAACATTTGCATGGGCTTTAGTACTTCTAAATTCTCCTACATGAAGACACAGTCATCATAGGACACAGAGTTTTTGAAATATGGAACGGTTTGTAATGCAAATTAAAATCCTACCACACATCTTGTCATCTGGACTTCATCCTCATTTTCCCAGATATTTGCATGTTTATTGATTTATGCGGACTTGTTACCATGTCAAAAGTAACCAGTACTTCTTATATTATTCCCACTACGCTCCTCTGAACTTTTTTCTTTTTTACAAATCCGACGTACAGTTTCAGAGATATACAGTGGGAAAAATACAGTATATACTCGTGTATAAGCCGACCTCCCTAATTTTGCCACAAAAAACTGGGAAAACTTATTGACTCGCGTATAAGCCTAGGGTGGAAAATGCAGTAGCTACTGGTAAATTTTCAAAAATAAAAATAGATACCAATAAAAGTAAAATTAATTGAGACATCAGTAGGTTACCGTATACACCCATGTATAAGCCGAGATTTTCAACCCATTTTTTAGGGCTGAAAGTCCCCCTCTCGGCTTATACGCGGGTATGCTGGGGAGGGGGAGCGGGAGTGTCGGATCATACTCACCCCTCCGCCGGCGCGGTCTCTGCAGCCCCCCTGCTTCTCCCACGATCTCCGGCTCCTTCTTGCAGCAGTCACATGGCACCGCTCATTAAAGTCATGAATATGCACATATTCATGACTTTAATGAGCGGTACCACGTGACCGCTGCAGGACTGAAGAACTGCGGAGAGCGCCGGGAGAAGAGGAGAGGCTGCAGGGACACGCGGTGGAGGGGTGAGTATAGCGATATTTACCTGTCCCTCGGTCCACCGCTGGGTCCTCGTCTGACTCCTCTGGCTGTGAATGTTCAGGCAGAGGGCGCGATGACGTCGTTAGTGCGCACCCCGCCCCCTGCCAGATCATTCACAGCCAAGAGGAGTCAGACGAGGACGCAGCGTGCAGAGAGGACAGGTAAATATCTCAGGTGCCGGGGTCCTGAGCGATCGGTGACACCGGCACCTGTCCCCCATAGCGCGCCAGTGTCACCGCCTGCTCAGGACACCGGCACCTGGCCCCCAGTGACGAGAGGCGAGTAGGTCATTTTTTTTTTTGCAGCAGCAGCATATGAGGCCTAATACTATGGGGCATATGGGGCATAATTGTGCAGCATATGGGAGCATAATCTGGAGCATATGGGGGCATAAGCTATGGAACATATGGGTCATAATCAGGAGCATATGGGGCATAATCTGGAGCATATGGGGGCATAAACTGTGGAACATATGGGGCATAATCTGTGGAACATATGGGGGCATAATCTGGAGCATATGGGGGCATAAGCTGTGGAACATATGGGGGCATAATCTGGAGCATATGGGGGCATAAACTGTGGAACATATGGGGGCATAATATGGAGCATATGGGGGCATAATGTGGAACATATGGGGCATAATCTGTGGAACATATGGAGGCATAATCTGGAGCATATGGAGGCATAAGCTGTGGAACATATGGGGGCATAATCTGGAGCATATGGGGGCATAAGCTGTGGAACATATGGGGGCATAAGCTGTGGAACATATGGGGGCATAATATGGAGCATATGGGGCATAATGTGGAACATATGGGGCATAATCTGGAGCATATGGGGGCATAATCTGTGGAACATATGAGGGCATAATCTGGAGCATATGGGGGCATAATCTCTGAAGCATATTGGGCATAATCTGGCGCATAATCTGTGGAGCATATTGGGCATAATCTGTGCAGAATATGGGGGCATAATATGTGGAGCATCATATGGGGGCATAATCATTTTTCACCCTAGGCTTATACGCGAGTCAATACGTTTTCACAGTTTTTTGTGGCAAAATTGGGGGGGGGTCGGCTTATACACGGGTCGGCTTATACATGAGTATATACGGTAAGTGTTTTTGAATATCAATATTGAATCAGGAGCCCCATATGATGCTCCATACAGTTCATGATGGCCCCATAACATGCTCCATACAAAATACGCCCCCTATAATGCTGCACAAAGGTTAATAATGGCCCCATAAGATGCTCCATAGATTATGCTCCATAGATTATGCCCCATAATATGCTCCATATATTATGCCCCATAGATGTATATGCCCCATATGCTGCCCCATAGATTATGCCCCTATAGGATGCGCCATAGAATAGGCCCCATAAGATGCCACATAGATTATGCCACATAAGATGCTCCATAGATGTATATGCCCCATATGCTGCCCTATAGAATATGCCTCATATGATGCTCCATAGAATATGCCCCATATGCTGCCGCTGCAAATAATAAAGAAAATGACATACTCACCTCTCGTCGCTGGGGGCATAAGGTGCCAGAGGTGTCCTGAGCAGGCGGGGACACCAGCGCACTATGGGGGACAGGTGCAGGTGTCACTGCTGGCTCAGGGCCCTGGCAACTGCGATATTCACCTGTCCCCGGTCCACCGCTGCGCACTGCTCCGTCTTCCGGGTCCTCTGTCAGTGTGTGCTCAGGCAGAAGGCGCGGCGCGCACTAACTACGTCATTACGCTCTCTTACCTGAATATGACAGCCAGAGGACACAGAAAATAGAGCGGCGCGCAGCGGTGGACCGGGGACAGGTGAATATCGCATATACTTACCCCCTCCTGGAGCGTCTCTGCAGCCCTTGCTTCTCCCGCGGTTTTCGACAGCTATTCCTTCCTTCAGCGGTCACGTTGTTCCGCTCATTAAAGTCATGAATATGCGCATATTCATGACTTAAATGAGCGGTACCACGTGACCGCTAAAGAAGCCTGAGATCGCGGGAGAAGCAGGGGGGCTGCAGAGACGCTCCAGGGGGAGTGAGCATGATCTGACACCCCCGCCGACCCCCGGTATATGACTCGCGTATAAGCAGAGAGGGGGACTTTCAGCCTTAAAAATGGGCTGAAAATCTCGGCTTATACGCGAGTATATACGGTAAGTATTTGACACACTGCTGATTTTGCAAGCTTTCCCTACTACAAAGAATGGAGAGATCTGTATTATTATCGCAAGTACACTTCAACGGAGACAGAATCTTTAAAAAAAATACAGAAAATCACATTGTATGATTATTACAAATTTCATGCAATAAAAAGCAAATTAAGTAATTAATACAATAGAAAAGGCGGATTTTGGTAAGAACTTACCTGTAAAATCCTTTTCAGCGAAGGAAGGAAGAGACACACTAGTCATAACTAGTGGGTAGGCGGAGCCCAGATAGCATTGACACCTCAGATTAAAAAGAGTGTTGACCGGCCCCTCCAGCTCGGGCTCCTCCTACTCCAGTTTCTCCAGTCGTACACAAGCTAAGGAAGAGCAAATATCACCAGCGGAGCAACATAACCCCTTCTGAAGGACTTCAGAGAAAAGACAAGAATACAGGTTATGCATGCAACAGAAAGAAACCACACAGTTCCAGGTACTATTCACTGGACCTGACCACTGTGACGAGCTGGCGATGCTGGAACAGAGCCTTAGCGCGCCGACCTCAGCCCAGATAATCGCTATCAGAGAAGGGTCACGCCGCATCTGAAAACAACAACACACTTCTGCCATGGGAGGGAGCTGTGTCTCCCTTCCTTCGCTGAAAAGGATTTTACAGGTAAGTTCTTACCAAAATCCGTCTTTCAGCAGCAGGTGGAAGGAAGAGAGACACACTAGTCATAACTAGTGGGACGTCCCAAAGCAGTCCAAAAACTAGGGTGGGAAAAAAACCAAAATAGGCAGAATCCCAACAACCTAGATAAATGCGCAACAGGCGCCAAATACAAGATAACTAGAGCTTTAAACTACAGCCGCCTGCAGGACCCTACGTCCTAAGGCCGCATCAGCGAAAGCACTAACGTCCACCTTATAAAACTTTATAAACGTGTGGACGAAACGCCAGGTCGCCGCCCGGCAGAGCTGAGCTGCCGAGGCCCCTTGATGAAAGGCCCGCGAGGAAGCCACAGCCTGAGCTCGAATCTTAATCGGGCAAGGTTCGCTTTTAAGTCGGTAAGCCTCCAAAAAAGCCGACCGAATCCAACGAGCTATAGAGCCCTTGGAAACTCGTTGACCACGCTGACGACCTGCTGGAATCACAAACAGAGAGTTCCGACTTCCGAAAATTTTGAGTAATAAACAAATAGAACTTCAAATCCCGCACCAAATCCAATTTGTGCAAGGCCCGTTCCTTCGCATTCCTCGGCTCTGGACAGAGCGAGGGCATCTTAGGTAGGAAGTCGCCCCGTGTGCGAATTACTGCGCGATCCGGGTGAAACTCCAGGAAAGGGGGCGAGCAAGAAAGAGCCGCCAACTCAGAACCCTTTCTCAAAAAGGTGACCGCCACTAGAAAGGCAACCTTCCAAGATAGCAAAGAAAAGCTAGCAGAGTCCATAGGCTCAAAAGGCCCATGTTGAAGAGCCTCCAATACAAGATTGAGCCCCCAAGGAGACACAGGTGCCTTCCGCAGCGGAAACTGACGGGTTACTCCGCGAAAAAAGGAACGTACGTCCCTACGCGAGGCGATAGCCTTCCGAAAAGCAAAAACAGGGCAGAAACCTGACCCTTCAGAGTGCTAACTGCCAAACCCTTGTCCAGCCCGTACTGCAAAAGGCCAACAAATTGGGAATGGAAAGAATCCTCGGGTTCCTTGAAGAACCCGAACACCCCCAAGACTTGTGATAAATCCTAGTAGTAGCCGGACCTCTGGCGGCCCGCAAAGTGGCAATGACTTTGGCTTGAAAAACCTTGACGGTCAATATTTCGGTCTCAAGAGCCACGCCGTCAAACGCAGAGACTTCAGGTCCGGATGACGAACGGGCCCTTGGGTTAACAGGTCCGGGCGAAGAGAAAGTGGAAAAAGGAGGCGCTGCCAGAAGCGACACCAGTGTCGAGAACCACGTCCTCCTTGGCCAATCTGGGGCTATCAACATAGCCGGGATTCTCTTCCAGTCTGATCCGACGCAACCCCAGAAGAAGTAAGGGTATCGGCGGAGAACACAAAGATTAGCTCGAATTGGTCCAACGGAGCCACCAGAGCATCCACCGTCATGTACCTGGACATGAAAATCGGTAACTTGGCATTGAACCTGGATGCCATCAAATCCACTTGGGGAGTTCCCCAACGGGAGTACAGCAGTGCAAAAAAATCTCCGGATGAAGACTCCATTCTCCGGGATCCATCTTCTCGCGACTGAGAAAGTCTGTCGTGATTCTGAACTCCTGGAATGTGGATCGCAGAGATGGCTGGCACTCTGGTCTCGGCCCATACCAGGATCCGAGATACCTCCACCATGAGCCTGGAACTCCTTGTCCCGCCTAGATTCTGGTCGATATACGCGACCGCCGTCGCATTGTCTGTCTGCACTCGGACTGGCAGACCGCTTAAAGGGACCGTCCAGTGTTGGAGGCAAAGGAAAATTGCCCTCAATTCCAGGATGTTGATCGGCAGGATAGACTCCTCCGACGACAATACCCCCTGAATCCAGAGATCGTTCCAGACACCTCCCCAGCCCGTCAGGCTGGCATCGGTGGTTATGACCGACCACCTCGGAGGGAGGAAAGACTTCCCCAGGGATAACGCTTCCGGACGTAACCACCATCCTAGAGACTCTCGCACCCTGAGGGAGATGATGACACTGCAATCCAGCGAAGTCTGCGATCGCCAACGGCTCAGAATAAGCCTTTGGAGGGCCCTGGAATGAAACTGAGCAAACGGAAAGTGCCTCCATGGACCACCATCAAACCCAGAAGGCGCATACACCTTCGAAGGGACATCGCTGTCGAAGACTTCATAACCTGTACATGTCGAAGGAGACATGCTTGCTTGTCTGGAGGCAGAGACACCACTGCTCATACCGTGTCGAAATGCATCCCCAAAAACAGGATTGACTGCGACGGTTCCAGAGATGACTTCTCCCAACTGACCAGCCACCCGAAGTCCTCCAGGGGCTGAAGGGATAGATTGCTAGCAGTCACTGCCTCCTCCTTTGAGGAAGCCACAATCAAAAGGTCGTCCAGGTAGGAAAGAATCGAAACCCCCTGTCTTCGAAGAATTGCCATGAGAGGCGCCAGAATTTTTGTAAAAACTCTGGGCGCTGAGGCCAACCCGAATGGCAGAGCCACAAACTGGTATGCAAATAAGCGTCGCGAATGTCGGTTCAAAACACGGATTTTGGTAAGAACTTACCGGTAAAATCCTTTTCAGCGAAGGAAGGGAGGGAGACACAGGAATTCATTACTGATGGGTAGGCGGAGCCCCAGATCAGGATGTTACCTCAGATCAAAAGAGTGATGACTGGCTGGCCCCTCCAGCTCGGGCTCCTCCTACTCAGCTCCAGTCGTACCAAAGCTTTTAGGAAAAAGAGCCAAGATCACCAGCGGAGCAACATAACCCCTTCTGAAGGAACTTCAGAGAAAAAACACAAGGATACAGGTTATGCATGCAAAGAAAGCCAAAAACCACAGAGTTCCAGGTACTACTCACGGAACATGACTACTGCGATGAGCTGGCGATGCTGGAACAGAGCCTTAGCGCGCTGACCTCAGCCCAGATAATCGCTATCAGATAAGGGTCGCGCTGCATCTGAAAACATCAACACACTTCTGCCTTGGGAGGGTGCTGTGTCTCCCTCCCTTCCTTCACTGAAAAGGATTTTACCGGTAAGTTCTTACCAAAATCCGTGTTTCAGCTGCAGAATGGAAGGGAGGGAGACACAGGAATTCATTACTGATGGGACGTCCCAAAGCAGTTCAAAAATAAGGGTGGGAAAAACCAACAAGAGGCAGAAACCCAACAACCTTAACAACAAAGCGCAACCAGCGCTAAACACAAGTTCATCCAGAACTTTAAACTACAGCTGCCTGCAGGACCCTACGTCCGAGGGCTGCATCAGCGGAAGCACTGACGTCCACTTTATAAAACTTTGTAAACGTGTGGACAGAGCGCCAAGTTGCCGCTCGGCAGAGCTGCACTGCCGAGGCACCTTGATGAAAAGCCCACGATGAGGCCACAGCTCTCGTAGAATGGGCTCGAATCTTAATCGGGCAAGATTCACCCCGAAGACGGTAAGCTTCCAAAATAGCTGACCGGATCCAACGAGCTATAGAATCCTTGGAAGCTCGTTGACCACGCCAACGACCTGCTGGAACCATAAACAGGGAGTCCGTCTTACGAAAACCTTGAGTAATAGATAGATAAAACTTCAAGGCCCGCACTAAATCCAATGTGTGTAAAGCTCGCTCTTTCACATTCTTCGGATCCGGGCAGAATGAAGGCAACACAATATCCTGGTTGACATGAAATTGTGACACCACTTTAGGCAAAAAATCACCCCGAGTGCGAAGCACTACACGATCCGGAAAAAACTCCAGAAAAGGAGGCGAACAAGAAAGAGCTGCCAACTCAGAAACTCTCCTCAAGGAAGTGACTGCAACAAGGAAAGCCACCTTCCAAGAAAGTAAAGAAAGGCTAGCAGAAACCATAGGCTCAAAAGGTTTATGCTGAAGAGCCTCCAAAACAAGGTTGAGCCGCCAAGGAGACACGGGTGCCTTCCGCGGCGGAAACTTACGAGATATACCTCGGAAAAAGGAAAGCACGTCTCTATTTGAAGCAATGGTTCTCCGAAACAATAAGGACAGAGCAGAAATCTGACCTTTCAGAGTGCTTACTGCCAAACCCTTGTCTAGCCCATGCTGTAGAAAAGCCAACAGGTTGGGAATGGAAAATTTTCTCGGGTTCCGAGAGGACCCCAAACACCACGAAAAGAAGGTTTCCAAATCTTGTGGTAAATCCTAGTAGTAGCCGGACATCTTGCAGCACGAAGGGTAGCAATGACCTCGGCTGAGAAACCTCTACGGGTCAAGATTTCGGTCTCAAGAGCCACGCCGTCAAACGCAGGGACATCAAGTCCGGATGACAAACGGGCCCCTGAGTCAACAAGTCCGGTTGAAGAGGGAGTGGAAAAGGAGGTGCCGCCAACAGCGACATTATTGTCGAGAACCACACCCTTCTTGGCCAGTCTGGAGCTATCAAAATAGCTGGAATTCTCTCTAGTCTGATCCGACGCAGTACTAGAGGAAGTAAGGATATCGGCGGGAATACATAGATCAGCTCGAACTGATCCCACTGAGCCACTAGAGCATCCACCGCCACCGCCTTCGGATCCTTGTACCTGGACATGAATGTCGGTAACTTGGCATTGAACCTGGATGCCATCAAATCCACTTGGGGGGTTCCCCAGCGAGAGCACAGTAGTGCAAACACATCCGGATGGAGGCTCCATTCCCCGGAATCCATCCTTCTGCGACTGAGAAAGTCCGCTGTAACATTCCGAACCCCCGGAATGTGAATCGCCGAAATGGCTGGTACATTGGCCTCTGCCCAAATCAGAATTCGGGACACCTCTACCATGAGTCTGGAACTCCTTGTCCCACCTTGGTGATTGATATACGCGACAGCCGTCGCATTGTCTGTCTGCACACGGACTGGCAGACCGCTCAAAGGGACCGTCCAATGTTGGAGGCAAAGAAAATCGCCCTCAATTCCAGGATGTTGATCGGAAGCACAGACTCTTCCGATGACCATACCCCCTGAATCCAGAGATTGTTCCAAACACCCCCCCAGCCCGTCAGGCTGGCATCGGTGGTTATGACTGACCACTTCAGAGGGAGGAAAGACTTCCCCAGGGAGAATGCCCCTGGACGTAACCACCATTCTAGAGAATCCCGCACCGCGCGAGAAATGGTGACACTGCAATCCAGCGATTGCGACTGATTCCATCGACTCAAGATGAACCTTTGAAGAGTCCTGGAGTGGAACTGGGCAAAAGGAATCGCCTCCATGGACGCCACCATCAGTCCTAGAAGACGCATACACTTCCGTAGAGACATTGCCGTTGAGGATCTCATAATCTGCACATGTCGAAGAAGACATGACTGTTTGTCTGGTGGTAGGGAAACTACCGACCGAAACGTGTCGAGATGCATTCCCAAAAAGAGGATTGTCCTCGATGGTTCCAGGGACGACTTCTCCCAATTGACCAGCCAACCGAAGTCCTTCAGAAACTGAAGAGACAAATCCCGAGCCGTCAACGCCTCCTCCTCCGAGGAAGCCATGATCAAAAGATCGTCCAGATAAGGGAGAATCGTAATCCCCTGTTTTCGAAGGATTGCCATGAGAGGCGCCAGAATTTTTGTAAAGACCCTTGGCGCTGAGGCTAAGCCGAACGGCAGAGCCACGAACTGGTAATGATTCTGACCTATGGCAAATCGAAGAAAGCGCTGATGAGCCTTTCCGATGGGAATATGCAAATAGGCGTCGCGAATGTCGATTGACACCAGAAAATCGTTCTGTGACAGAGCTGCCACAACGGAACGAAGCGACTCCATGCGAAATTTCCGGGCATGGACATGCCGGTTTAATCGCTTGAGATCCAGAATCGGGCGAAATTTGTTCTCCTTTTTGGGAACTATAAAAAGGTTGGAATAAAAACCTTTCCCTCGGTCCTCTGACGGAACCGGTATCACTACACCCTTTTGTAGTAGCGATTCGACCTCTCGCTGTAGAGCGACAACAAGCTCGGGTTCCGACGGAACGCGAGATTGACAAAAAACATTTGGGGGTTGAGAAGCAAACTCTATGAAATAGCCTGCCGACACTATCCGCGTTACCCAGGAATCTGGAACGCGAGCCATCCAAGTCTCCTTGAAAAGAAGCAGGCGACCCCCCACTCGAGAATCCTCGAGTGGACCCCTGGCGTCAATCCGACTTTGCGGGTTTCTTGTCAAGTTCCCGCTTGTTCTGGCGGAAACTCTGCTTCCAGGGAGTACGAGTTTTCTGAGAGGATTTCTTTCCTGAGAAAGAAGGACGACCCGATCCCCACGAGGAGTGACTAGATCGTCCTCGGCCCCGAAAGGACCGCCGACCACTATAAACACCAGGCTTACTGGACACCGAGGCCATGGCCCTTCGCTGTGGTAATGCTGATTCCTTCGCCTTAGCCTTGGAAATCAGCTCTGTGAGGTCGGATCCAAAAAGATGGCCACCCTTGTAAGGTAAGGCCAACAACCCTTGTTTGGAAACTGCGTCCCCGGCCCACTGTCTGAGCCATAAAGCTCTTCTGACTGTGACCGCTGAAGCTTGCGCTTTGGCCAGCAGAGATGCCGTATCCAGACCGGCATCAAAGATATAACAGGCTGCCGTTTCTAACCATTCACAAGTTTCCCGTATCTCAGATAACGGAGATTCATTTTGCAACTCCGTCTTCAGACGTGCCAACCAGCTTAGAGAAGCTCTAGCAGCACACATGGATCCTAGCACTGCTCGAAATCCATGACCCGCAGCCTCATAGCTTGCTTTTGCCGCCAATTCTGCCTTTCTATCCAAAGGCTCCTGTAAGCTCGCTTTTCCCTTAATAGGGAGTAGAGAGGATTTACTAAGCTGAGACAAAGACACATCCACTTCAGGAGCAGAAGTCCAATTAGCCTTTAACTCCGTAGAGCAAGGATAAAGTGTATCAAAGAAATGCGTTCCATGAAAACGCTTATCTGGACATAGACGTTCCTCCTCTATTACACCATTAAGCTCATCCAGAGCTGGCAATGTTGTGCGCGAAGCACGGGACTCCTGGAACATGCGTGCTGATTTACCAGGACGACTAGTTACCTCCTCCGGTAACTGTAGTATATCTCTCATGGCTTCAATTAATGCCTCCGTACGCTTCGTCATAGAGGAACGCCCCTGCGGCTCGTCCGCATCTGAATCGGATATTTCTCCATCCGAATTTAAAGGGGAACTCTGCCCAATATCAGATACATCTGACTCGCTCCGTGTAGAGGCCGGTAACGGCCTGCGTCGCTTCCTCTGAGAGGAATTAGCAGACACATATTGACCTAAAAGGTCAGACAAGTTATTAATCGATCGAGCGATATCATCCAATTTTCCACCGCTGTCGACCGCAGCGCTAGACGCTGTGGAGGTCTGCGTATCTGATTGCCGCAATGGCACTGGGACGTGATCCGCGGCATCTGAACTCTGTTCAGACATGTCTCACCTGTATGAGCAGGTCAAAGCGGTAATACCAGCAAAAAACTATGCGGTTTTTTTTTTTTTTTTTTTTTTTTCAAACGCTGAAGGGTTAACGCTCCACCAAGCAGGGTTACCCCAGCGGTATTCAGTCAGCAAATTTAGCTGGTAGAAATAACCCTCAGAGGGGTTAATATTGCAAACTCACCAAAATATATATATATATTTGTGAGCCCCAGCCAATTTTTATGTCTCTGATGAGACTGCAGCTGCAGTATAGCGATCGCTGCGCTGCGGGGTGAGGAATCCGCACTCACCCAGCTGGCCGTGGTGTCTTATGAGGAGAGGAGCGGTCCGAGGAGCCCAGGAGCCTGAGTAATGGCCGCCACAGTGAGGGGTCGCAGGAGAAACGCCAGAGCGCGCGTCTTCCTGCTCAAAAGACCGGGATAGATAGGCCACGCCCCCCGCCAGCTCAAATAATGAGCGCGAACTCTCCCCGCTCCTGCTCCCTCTCTGTCCTGCAGCTATCTGCCTGCGGACAAAAAATCACCACATCTCCTTGTAACAGCGCTGTCACAGCAGCGCTGGAGCATACTGACATTACATGTAGTAGCGCTGTCACAGCAGCGCTGAAGCATACTGACATTACATGTAGTAGCGCTGTCACAGCAGCGCTGAAGCATACTGACATACATGTAGTAGCGCTGTCACAGCAGCGCTGAAGCATACTGACATTACATGTAGTAGCGCTGTCACAGCAGCGCTGAAGCATACTGACATTACATGTAGTAGCGCTGTCACAGCAGCGCTGAAGCATACTGACATACATGTAGTAACGCTGTCACAGCAGCGCTGAAGCATACTGACATTAGTAATAGCGCTGCTCATTCAGACGCTAAAGCACTCACACATAATTATTATTAAAATTTGTGTGGAGTACTCACCAGCCAAGGCGCCACAGGGACCCTCAGGGGTTTCTGGCGCAGTGCCCATGCTTCCCCCCAGGGCGAAGAACGCAGTGACCGCACGTGTGGTTTGCGTTCCCGCCAGAGAAGCTCTCCTCATCCCCCAGGGCCGGCAAGGATTCTGCAGGGACTTTGAGTAAATACAGATCCGCCAAGGGAGAGGTTGGGGTACAGCAGCGCTGGTACCCCTGAGACCTCTAGACCAACTAGTGATCCAAGTCTCCTGTCCGAATATTAAAATAATAAAATCTTCTGAGGAGCTGCATTAGCAGCGACCATCCTCTGGACCTCAAATCTTAGACTGGAGCTGAGTAGGAGGAGCCCGAGCTGGAGGGGCCAGCCAGTCATCACTCTTTTGATCTGAGGTAACATCCTGATCTGGGGCTCCGCCTACCCATCAGTAATGAATTCCTGTGTCTCCCTCCCTTCCATTCTGCAGCTGAAAAAGCATTCTGCGACACGGCCGCCAAAACGAAACGAAGCGACTCCATATGAATTTTCTGGCGTGGACATGCCGATTCAATCTTTTGAGATCCAGAATGGGCCGAAATTTGTCCTCTTTTTTGGGTACCACAAAGAGGTTAGAATAAAACCCTCTTCCCCGGCCCTCCGGCGGAACCAGCACCACCACACCTTTCTGCAGAAGGGAATCTACCTCCCGCAGTAGAGCGGCAAAAGGCTCGGGCTCTGACATAACTGTCTGGGAGTCGAGAAAGAAACTCTATGAAGTAGCCTGCCAACACAACCTGTGTCACCCAGGCGTCCGACACGCGGGAAGCCCAAGTCGGTATGAATTGGAGTAAACGACCCCCCCACTCGAGAGCTCTCAAGTGAGACCCAGGCGTCAGTCCGCCTTAGCGGGCTTTTTGCCAGCTTCCCGTTTGTCTTAACGGAAGCTCTGTTTCCAGGTATGCGGAATTTCTAAGAATTCCTTTTTTTTTTTTTAAAAAAAAAAAAAAGAGAGAGACGACCCGAACCCCCAGAGGGCTGACCGAATCATCCCCTGGACCGAAAGGACCGCCGTCAACTACGGGCACCAGTCCTGCCAGACGCAGAAGTCACAGCTCTGCGCTGCGATAAAGCTGTTTCTTTTGCTTTTGCCTTGGCAATCAGCTCCGTGAGGTCAGATCCAAATAGCTGACCACCTTGTAAGCTAAAGATAGCAAACCCTCCAGGGTATGCGTGCTTGGAAACCGCGTCCCCAGTCCACTGTCTAAGCCACAGTGCTCTTCTGACTGTGACTGCCGAGGATTGCGCCCTGGATAGCAGTGACGCAGTATCCTCCAACAACTTGAAAAGCCCATCTACCTCGATAGAGGGGATCCACCTTGCCACGCCGTCCGTAGACGGTCCAACCGGCTCAGGGAAACTTTACAAGCACACATGGATCCTTAATACTGAATCCATGACCCGCGGTCTCGCAGATGGATATTGCTGCCATTTCCTTTTTCTGTCCAGCAGGTCCTGCAGACTCGCCTTCCCTTTAACAGAGAGATTTGCTAAGCTGGGATAAAGGGACATCCACTTCAGGAGAAGGGATCCAATTATGAATCAACTCCGTTGAACACGGATACAGTGTCTCCAAAGACCGTGTCCCTTGAAAACTTTATCCGGACACAGGCGTTCTCCACTGCTCCATTAAGCTCATCCAGAGCTGGCAATGTCGATCGCGACTTACAGTACTCCTGTACATCCGGGCCGACTTACCAGGATGTCTAGTTACCTCCTCTGGTAACTGTAACGCTCCAATAAAAGTCTCTGTACGGCCCAAAAGAGAGGCAAAGTGTCCCTGCCGATCCTCCTTGTCCGAATCGGACATCTTCGTTCGCGGGAAGGAAGGCACCGGTTTGTGTCGCTTCCTTGAGAGGATCTAGCTAACACCCAGTATAGAACTAGCAAGGGCCTCCATTTTGACACCACTGGAACCTCCGACCGCTGCGCATGACGCCGTCGAGGTCTGCGTGTCAGCGAGACTGATCCTGTAGCGGATCTGGGAGACGGCCTCTGACATGTCCTTGCACAGTATATGGCAGGTTAAAACTGTCAGTACTAGAACAGCTGCCATCTCCGTTTTGTGTTTCTTAAAGAAAAAACAAACGCTGAAAGGTTAAAGCTCTTAAAGAGAGAGCTACCCTAGCTGTCCCCCATTAAGAGTTAACCGCCTAAGAAGGGGTTAAAGTAGCAGACTCCCCACAATCTTGATAATGAAAAGGGTGTGCGAGCCCCAAGTGCCTCTTATAAGGCAGCAGCTGCAGGACAGCTATGCCACACTAACAAGAAAGTTCAACAAGATCGCTAAAAAATTGCGCTGTTTTGTAAATAGCAATGACCGCCAAAGTCATTAAGGGGATCGCTAACCGCTTATGCGTTGTTAATGAGATCGCCCAGATTGGCAGCTACTAGCGACATTAAAAATGATCACACAAACGATCGCATAGTATGCGTCGTTATCGGTATCGTTAGCGGTATAGTGGCAGTATTAATGTCGCAGGCTCCCCACAACCTTTTTAATGAAAATGGTGTGTGAGCCCCCCCTATGGGATAACAGCCGCAGGACAGCGCAGTCTGCCACTCATTTGTGCCTCAGAAGGTGCCCGCGCTGTGGGGGTGAGGGGGTTAAGCTTCTGCCCGGGCGGGTAGAAGCGACTCACCCAGCTGGTCACGGTGTAACATCTTGCCGGGATGGGAGGAGAGAGAAAAGCCAGAGGAAGCTTCAGCCTGCTTCTGTAATGGCCGCCACGCTGTGCCTCCGATGTGCTCCATGAGAGAAGCCGGAAATGGAGACTGCAGTAAAGCGCGCGCTCAGAGCGGCGCGAAAATTCAAATAAAAAAAGCGCGCATTCTCTTCTCCTATGTCCTGCAGGCATCAACCTGCGGACAAAAACCACTAGTCACCGGCATGTATACTGTAACAGCGACTGCCGCAGCAGTCGCTGAATCACTCACACACATTAATAAAAATGTGGAGTAATCACCAGCCGAGCGCCACAGGGACCCCCAGGGGTTTGTGGCGCTATGCCCATCGCTTCCCCCCAGGGCGGGGAACGCAGTGACCCCAGATGCGCGGTTTGCGTCCCCGCCAGGGAAGCAATCCTCATCCCCCAGGGCCGGCATGATTCTGCAGGGACCACCATACAGGGTATACAGATCCGCCAAGGGAGAGGTGGGGGTCCAGCAGCGCTGAGACCCCTGAGACCTCTAGACCACTTCTGGTGATCCAAGTCTCTTGTCCGATGAAAATAATAAAATCTTCTGAGGAGCTGCTTCCAGCAGCGACCATCCTCTGGGACCTCAAATTTTAGACTGGAGAAACTGGAGTAGGAGGAGCCCGAGCTGGAGGGGCCAGTCAACACTCTTTTTAATCTGAGGTGTCAATCCTATCTGGGCTCCGCCTACCCACTAGTTATGACTAGTGTGTCTCTCTTCCTTCCACCTGCTGCTGAAAACATAACTTAATAATTGCTACAGAAAACTTTGTATGCAATTAAAGAGGTCAGATATTTCCTCTAATTCTTGACCAAGTTTGCACACACTGCAGCAGGGATTTTGGCCCACTCCTCCATAAAGATCTGCTCCAGATATTTCAGATTTCAGGGCTGTCGCCAGACAAATATTTACTATTGGGTTTATTTGTGCAGACTAGCTTGGCCACTCCAAGCCCTTGAAAATGCTGCTTACGGAGCGACAACTTAGTTGCCCTTCCTGTGTTTTGGGTTGTCATCTTGGAAGACCAAGCCACGATCCATCTTCAATGCTCTTACTGAGGAAAGGAGGTTGTTGGCCAAAATCTCACGATACATGACCTCCATCCATCCTCCCTTCAATACGCTGCAGTCGTCCTGTACCCTTTGCAGAAAAGCAGCCCCAAAGTATGATATTTCCCCCACCATGCTTCATGGATGGGACGATGTTCTTGGGGTTTTACTCAGCCTTCTTCCTCTGAACACAGCGAGTGAAGTTGATACCAAAAAGTTCTATTTTGGTCTTATCAGACCAGATGACCTTTTCTGTCTTATCCAGATGGTCATTGGGAAACTTCAAAAGGGCCTGGACATGTGCTGGCGTGAGCAGGGAGATCGTGCGTGCCCTGCAGGATTTTTATCCATGATGGTGTAATTTGTTACCTTGCATGGAGCCTCAGACCTAGGAAGATTGACAGTCATCTTGTGTTTCTTCCATTTTCTAATAATTGCGACAACAGTTGTTACCTTGTTAACAAGCTCCTTGCATATTGCCCTGTAGCCCATACCAGCCTTGTGCAGAAATTCAAATGGGGCTATTTCGGCACCAGTCACTCCTACAATTGTGACCACTGTCTCTTTATGAGGTTATAACTCTGAAACGCTTCAACGGATCTTCCAAATTCTGAGATTGTTTTCTCGTGACATATTGTACTTCACGTTACTGGTAAAATTTATTCGATATAACTTGCGTTTTATTTTTGAAAAATGGTGAAAATTTTGAAAATTGTGCAATTTTCAAACTTTGAATTTTTATTCCCTTAAAACAGATAAATACGTCACACAAAATAGTTAATAAATAACATTTCCCACATGTCTACTATACATCAGCACAAATTTGGAACCAAAATTTTTTTGTTAGGAAATTATAAGGGTTAAAAGTTGACCAGCGCTTTCTCATTTTTACAACAAAATTTCCAAAGCCATTTTTTTTAGGGACCACCTCACATTTGAAGTCACTTTGAGGGGTCTATATGGCAGAAAATATCCAAAAGTAACACCATTCTAAAAACTGCAACCCTCAAGGTACTCAAAACCACATTCAAGAATTTAATTAACCCTTCAGGTGCTTCACAGGAGCTGAAGCAAAGTGGAACGAAAAAATGAATATTTAACTTTTTAGCCACAAAAATGATCTTTTACAAACTTTTTTTATTTTCACAAGGGTAAAAGGAGAAAATGGACAGATAAACTTGTTGTGCAATTTCTCCTGAGTACGCCAATACCCCATATGTGGGGGAAAAACACTGTTTTGGCGCACGGCAGTGCTCGTAAGGGAAGGAGCGCCGTTTGACTTTTTCAAACCAAAATTGGCTGGAATTGAGATTGGACGCCATGTCGCGTTTGGAGAGCCTCTGATGCGCCTAAACAATGGAAACCCCCACAAGTGACCCCATTTGGAAACTAGACCCCCTAAGGGACTTATCTAGATCTGTGGTGACCACTTTGAACCCCCAAGTGCTTCACACAAGTTTATAATGCCCGGGCATGAAAATAAAAAATCCTATTTTTTTCCTACAAAAATGATCTTTTAGTCACCAATTTTTTATTTTCCCAAGGGTAACAGGAGAAATTGGACCACAAAAGTTGTTGCCCAATATGTCCTGAGTACGCTGATACCCCATATGTGGGGGGGAACCACTGTTTGGGCGCACGGCAGAGCTCGGAATGGAAGGAGCACTATTTGACTTTTTCCAACTAAAATTGGCTGGAATGGAGATTGGAAGCCATGTTGCATTTGGAGAGCCCTTGATGTGCCTATACAGTGGAAACCCCCCACAAGTGACCCCATTTTTGAAACTAGACCCCCTAAGGAACTTATCTAGATGTGTGGTGAGAACTTTGAATCCCCAGGTGTTTCACTAAAGTTTATAACGCCCGAGCATGAAAATAAAAAAATAATTTTTTCCACAAACATGATCTTTTAGCCCCCAATATTTTATTTTCCCAAGGTTAACAGGAGAAATTGTACCCCAAAAGTTGTTGTCCAATTTGTCCTGAGTACGCGGATATCCAATATGTGGGAGAAAACTACTGTATGGACACACGTCGGGGCTCGGAAGGGAAGTAGTGACGTTTTGGATTGCATACTTTGATGGAATGGTCTGCGGGCGTCATGACGCATTTGGAGAGCCACTGATATGCCTAAACAGTGGAAACTCCCCACAAGTGACCCTATTTTGGAAAATAGACCCCCCAAGGAACTTATCTATATGTGTGGTGAGCACTTTGAACCCAGAAGTGCTTCACAGAAGTTTATTACGTACAGCCGTAAAAACAAAAAAAAAAAATCTTTTTTTTTTTTTTTTTTTACAAAAATGATATTTTCGCCCCCAATTTTTTATTTTCCCAAGGGCAACAGAAGAAATTGGACCCCAAGAGTTATTGTGCAATTTGTCCTGAGTACGCTGATACCCCATATGTGGGGTAAACTACTGTTTGGGCGCATGGCAGAGCTCAGAAATGAAGGAGCACAGTTTGACTTTTTCAATGCAGAATTGAGATCAGACGCCATGTCACATTTGGAGAGCCCCTGATGTGCCTTAACAGTGGAAACCCCCCAATTCTAACTCCAACCCTAACCCCAACACACCCTTAACCCTAATCCCAACCCTAACCATAACCCTGACCACAAACCTAACCTTAACACACCCCTAACCCTAATCCCAACCCTAATCCTAACTTTAGCCCCAACTCATACCCTAACTTTAGCCTCAACCCTAACTTTAGCCGCAACCCTAACCATAATGGGAAAATGGAATACATCTTTTTAATTTTATTATTTTTCCCTAACTAAGGGGTGATAAAGGGGGGTTTGATTTACTATTTATAGCGGGTTTTTATGATTGGCAGCTGTCATGCTAAAAGACGCTCTTTGTTGCAAAATTAGTTTTTGCATCACCGCATTTTGAGAGCTATAATTTTTGCATATTTTGGCCCACAGAGTCATGTGAGGTCTTATTTTTTGCGGTACGAGTTGACATTTTTATTGGTATCATTTTTGGGCACGTGACATATTTTGATCGCTTTTTATTTCGATTTTTGGGAGGTTAGAATGAACAAAAATCAGCAATTCATGAATTTCTTTTTTGGGGGGGGGTGTTTATACCGTTCCGCGTGTGGTAAAATTGATAAAGAAATTTTATTCTTCGGGTTATTACGATTACGGCGATACCTCATTTATATAATTTTTTATGTTTTTGGCGCTTTATACAATAAAAACAATTTTATATAAAAAATAATTACTTTTGCATCGCTTTATTCTGCGAGCTATAACTTTTTTATTTTTTCGCTGATCACGCTGTATGGCGGCTGGTTTTTTGGGGACAAGATGACGTTTTCAGCGGTACCATGTTTATTTATATCGGTCTTTTTGATCACGTGTTATTCCACTTTTTGTTCGGCCGTGTGATGATAAAGCATTGATTTTTTGCTTTTTTTTTTTTAAGGGGTTCACTAAAGGGGTTAACTATTGGGACAGTTCTTTAGGGCGGGTCGTTACGGACGCGGCGATACCAAATATGTGTACTTTTATTGTTTGGGTTTTTTTTATTTACAGGAAGAAATGAATTCATTGGGGAATATTTTTTTTTCTTTATTTTGGAATTTTTTTTTTCTACTTGTGATTTTCATTTTTTTAACTTTTTTACTTTGTCCCAGGTGGGACATCAGTGTAGAATGTCAGATCGCTGGTGTGACAATTTGCACAGCACTCACACCAGCGATCTCACTGGCACTGCTGCAGGCTTCCTCAGCACCTACTCTTAGCAGGCACTGAGGAAGCCGCCTCCCTGCAGGACCCTGCGGCCATCTTGGATCCGGGGCCTTGCAGGGAGGAAGGCCTCAGAACAGCGCGATCACATCACGCTGTTCTGAGGGTCTCGGGGGAGCATGCAGGGAGCCGACTCCCTGTGCGATGCTTCCCTGTGCCCCCGGTACACCGCGATCATGTTTGATCGCGGTGTGCCAGGGTTAATGTGCCGGGTGTCAGCTGTAATAATCAGCTGACACCCGGCCGCGATCAGCTGCGCTCCCAAAGGGAGCGCAGCTGATCGCCTAGGATGTACTATTCCGTCCCTGGGAATTAAGTCCCAGGGCACATGGACAGGATGTACGTCCGATGACAGAAAGGGATTAAGAAAAAGTGAAAAGCGCCACTCACTAGGTTCTGTAGCAAAACCTTTATACCATCAATGTAGAAAATAAAACGGTAAGCAGAGACTCAGCAGGAGACTGAAGGATGCTGTCAAGGCGCTTCTACGAGTCTAAACAAATGCGAAACTGCAGTCGTCCACAGTTTCCCACTCACTCCCTGCCTACCGTTTTGTTTGCTACATTGATGGAATAAAGGACTTTACTGCAAAACCTTGAGAGTGCTGCTTTCCAGCCTTGTGCAAGTCTACAATTTTGTCCCTGGAGTTCTTAGACAGCTGTTTGATTTTGGTCATGATGGAGAGGTTGGAATGTGATAATAGTGTGTGGACAGGTGTCTTTTATACAGGTAACGAGTTCAAACAGGTGCAATTAATACAAGTGAAGAGTGCAGACTAGGAGGGCTTCTTAAAGAAAAACTAACAGGTCTCTGAGATTCAGAATTCTTGCTGATTCGTAGGTGATCAAATACTTATTTCATGAAATAAAATGTAATTTAATTATTTAAAAAACATTCAATGTGATTTTCTTTTTTTATTTTTAGATTCTGTCTCTCACAGTTGAAGTGTACCTATGATAAAAATTACAGACTTCTCCATTCTTTGTAGGTGGAAAAACTTGCAAAATTGTCAATGTATCAAATACTGATTTTCCCCACTGTACACCTCTCAATTAAAAGCAAAACATGGTTAAAACAAAATTTACCTGCAGATTACCACTATAGCTACAGATCAATAGCATTTTGAAGGTGACAGTTAGCTTTAAAAGGAACCTGTCAGCAGCATTGTGCACAGTAACCTATACACAGTATCAGGTTGGCGACGTTTTATTGATTAACCCCTTAAACCCCAAGGGTGGTTTGCACGTTAATGACCGGGCCAATTTTTACAATTCTGACCACTGTCTCTTTATGAGGCTATAACTCTGGAACGCTTCAACGGATCTTAAAGATTCTGAGATTGTATTCTCGTGACATATTGTACTTAATGATAGTGGTAAAATTTATTCAATATAACTTGCGGTTATTTATGAAAAAAATGGAAATATGGTGAAAATTTTTAAAATTTTACAATTTTCAAACTTTGAATTTTTATTCCCTTAAAACAGAGAAATATGTCACACGAAATAGTTACTAAATAACATTTCCCACATGTCTACTTTACATCAGCACAATTTTGAAACCAAATTTCTTTTTTGTTACGAAGTTATAAGGGTTGAAAGTTGACCAGCGATTTCTCATTTTTACAACAAATTGTACAAAACCATTTTTTTAGGGACCACCTCACATTTGAAGTCACTTTGAGGGGTCTATATGGCAGAAAATCCCCAAAAGTGACACCATTCTAAAAACTGCACCCCTCAAGGTACTCAAAACCACATTCAGGTGCTTCACAGGAGCTGAAGCAACTTGGAAGGAAAAACATTTAACTTTTTAGTCACAAAAATGATCTTTTACAAACAATTTTTTTATTTTAAACAAGGGTAAAAGGAGAAAATGGACAGAAAAAGTTGTTGTGCAATTTCTCCTGAGCACGCCAATACCCCATATGTGGGGGAAAACCACTGTCTGGGCGCATGGCAGGGCTTTGAAGGGAAGAAGCGCCGTTTGACTTTTTCAAACCAAAATTGGCTGAAATTGAGATTGGACGCCATGTCGCGTTTGGAGAGCCCCTGATGTGCCTAAACAGTGGAAACCCCCCACAAGTGGCACCATTTTGGAAACTAGACCCCCTAAGAAACTTATCTAGATCTGTTGTGAGCACTTTGAACCCCCAAGTGTTTCACTAAAGTTTATAATGCCTGGGTGTGAAAAAAAAAAAATAATTCCACAAAAATGATTTTTTAGTCACCAATTATCCAATTTTTTATTTTTTCCAAGGATATTGGACCCCAAAAGTTGTCCAATTTGTCCTGAGTACAACGATACCTCACATGTGGGGAGGAAATACTGTTTTGGCGGCACGGCAGGACTCGGAAAGGAAGTAGTGACATTTTGGAATGAAGGCTTTGAAGGGTGTCATGTTCAGTTTGCAGAGTCCCTGATGTGCCTAAACAGTGGAAACCCCCCACAAGTGACCCCATTTTGGAAACTAGACCTCCTAACGAACTTATCTAGATCTGTTTTGAGCACTTTGAACCCCCAAGTGCTTCACACAAGTTTATAATGCCCGGGTATGAAAATAAAAAATCCTAATTTTTCCCACAAAAATGATCTTTTAGTCCCCAATTTTTTATTTTCCCAAGGATAAGGGAGAAATTGGACCCCAAAAGTTGTTGTCCAATTTGTCCTGAATACGCTGATACCTTATATGTGGGAGAAAACTACTGTGTCGGCACACGTCGGGGCTCGGAATAGAAGTAGTGACATTTAGTAATGCAGACTTTGATGGAATGGTCTGCGGGCGTCATGTCGCATTTGGAGAGCTCCTGATGTGCCTAAACAGTGGAAACCCCCCACAAGTAACCCCATTTTGGAAACTAGACCACCAAAGGAACTTATCTAGATGTGTGGTGAGAACTTTGAACACCCAAGTGCTTCACAGAAGTTTATAACGCCCGGGCGTGAAAATAAAAAAATCATATTTTTTCCACAAACATGATCTTTTAGTCCCCATTTTTTTATGTTCCCAAGGGTAACAGGAGAAAATTGGACCCAAAAAGTTGTTGTCAAATTTGTCCTGAGTACGCTGATACCCTATATGTGGGAGAAAACTACTGTATGGGCAAACACGTCGAGGCTCGGAAGTGAAGTAGTGACGTTTTGCATTGCAGACTTTGATGGAATGGTCTGCAGATGTCATGTTGCGTTTGGAGAGCCCCTGATGTGCCTAAACAGTGGAAACCCCCCAAAAGTGACCCCATTATGGAAACTAGACCCCCAAATGAACTTATGTAGATGCATGGTGAAAACTTTGAACCCCCAAGTGCTTCACAGAAGTTTATAACGTAGAGCCATAAAAATAAAAAATCACATTTTTTTTCCATAAAAATGATATTTTCGCCCCCGATTTTTTATTTTCCCAAGGGTAACAGAAGAAATTGGACCCCAACAGTTATTGTGCAATTTGTCCTGAGTATGCCCATATGTGGGGGTAAACTACTGTTTGGGCGCATGGCAGAGCTCAGAAGGGAAGGAGCACAGTTTGACTTTTTCAACGACGAATTGGCTAGAATTGAGATCAGACGCCATGTTACGTTTGAAGAGCCCCTGATGTGCCTAAACAGTGGAAACCCCCAATTCTAACTCCAACCCTAACCCCAACACACCCCTAACACTAATCCCAACCCTAATCATAACCCTAACCACAAACCTAACCCTAACACACCCGTAACCCTAGCCCCAACCCTAACTTTAGCCCCAACTCTAACCCTAACTTTAGCCCCAACCCTAACCCTAATGGGAAAATGGAAATAAATACATTTTTTTAATTTTATTATTTTTCCCTAACTAAGGGGGTGACAAAGGGGGTTTGATTTACTATTTATAGCGGGTTTTTATGCAGCTGTCACACGCTAAAAAATAGTTTTTGAATCATCACATTTTGAGAGCCATATTTTTTTTCTTACAGACCCATGTAAGGTCTTAGTTTTTGCGGGACGCGGTTACTTTTTTATTGGTACCATTTTTGGGCACATGACGTTTTTTGATCGCTTTTTATTACGATTTTTGGGAGGCAGAATGAACAAAAACTAGCAATTCATGAATTTCTTTTGGAGGGGGCGTTTATACCGTTCCACGTGTGGTAAAATTGATAAAGCAATTTTATTCTTCGGGTCAGTACGATTACAGCGATACCTCATTTGTATAAATTTTTAATGTTTTGGCGCTTTTATACAATAAAAACGATTATATACAAAAAATAATTTTTTTGCATCGCTTTATTCTGCGAGCAATAACTTTTTTATTGTTTCGCTGATGATGCTGTGTGACGGCTCATTTTTTGCGGGACAAGATGACGTTTTCAGCGGTACCATGTTTATATCCGTCTTTTTGATCGCTTGTTATTCCACTTTTTCTTCGCGTATGATGATAAATCATTTTTTTTAGCCTTTTTTTTTTTTTGAAGGGGTTCACTAAAGGGGTTAACTAATAGGACAGGTTTATAGGGCGGGTCGTTACAGACGTGGCGATAATAAATATGTGTACTTTTATTGTTTTGTTTTTTATTTACATGAAGAAAGTTATTTATTGGGGAATATATATTTTTTTTCAATATTTATGAATTTTTTTTTACACTTGTTATTTTTATTTTTTTTAACTTTTTTACTTTGTCCCAGGGTGGGACATCACTGTATAGGGTCAGATCGCTGGTGTGACAGTGTGCACAGCACTCTGTCACACCAGCGATCTCACTGGCACTGCTGCAGGCTTCCTCAGTGCCTGCTCTCAGCAGGCACTGAGGAAGCCGCCTCCCTGCATGACCCCGCGGCCATCTTGGATCCGGGGTCCTGCAGGGATGAAAGCCTCAGAACAGCATCACACAGCGTGTTATGATTTGGTAGCTGAGGAGAGCAGGCAAAAACGGCAATACACCAGAGAGGTTGGAATCTACTGGATTGCAGTACCCTGACTAACCACCACAACTAAAGGCAGCCGTGGAGCGTTCCTACGTTGGTCCTAGACGCCTCGTCACAGCCTGAGAGGTTAACTACACCTAAAGATAGAAAGAGGAAAGCTATCTGCCCCGGAGCAGATCCCCAAAGAACATAGGAAGCCCCAAACATGTAATGGCGGTTAGACAAGAGGAAATACAGACACAGACAGAAAATAGTATGAGCAAAAGTTGGGGCCCAATCTGCCTAGAAAGAAAAAGGATAGGAAGGACACTTACTGCAATCCTAAAAACCCTAAAAAATACCAACTCAACTAATTGCGAAAACACCTGAGATCACACGACCTCTACCACCTAAATTAGTTCTCTGGTGTAACAAAACTAAGCCGCAGCCACTGAAAAAACTGGAAAAGGCAAATGAACAAATAACAGTGGCTCAGATAAACTGAGAGGAGCACAAGCCCCCGGAGGGGACCTGGCTGACCTCCACAGAAGTGCAGG
The DNA here is from genome assembly GCA_033576555.1 of Oophaga sylvatica. NCBI lineage: Eukaryota > Metazoa > Chordata > Amphibia > Anura > Dendrobatidae > Oophaga > Oophaga sylvatica. The sequence continues at coordinate 154,373,619 of JARQOD010000007.1, forward strand.
GAACAATGCAAAAAGCAAGCACAAAAATTAAAACAGAAAATATCTTATCTGAGAGCAGGAGAAGAGGCAAGACTCAGCAAGCTTCCAAGTGAACCAGGAACCACAGTTGAGACAAGAACAATTGATCACCGGCAACCATGATGGGAGGGAACCTCCCTTATATAAGACCAGTCTGTAACTCCTGATTGCCAATCTTCATTGAATAGTTCAGTACTGTTTGTAACCACCAGAGGGAGCTTCTGCTCAGAATTCATTTCTAACACATTCACAACAGCAAACACTTATCTGAATGAGAGCAGGGAACTAGCAGTGCTTCAAGCAAGACCAGAAGGAACAACTGATAACCGGCAAGGCTGCTGGGAACTCAGGCCACTTATATCCTACCATTCAGCGCCAGCTGAAGGCCATTCAGTAATCAGTTCATTACCCTCAGCAACCACCGGAGGGAGCCCCAGCTCAGAAGCCGCTTCCAGCATATTCACAACTCCAATCGTTAGCGGACACCATGTCGTGTTTGGAGAGCCCCTGTGTGCCTAAACTTTGGAGCTCCCCCACAAATGACCACATTTTGGAAACTAGACCCCCTAAGGAACTTATCTAGATGCACAGTGAGCACTTTGAACCCCAGGTGCTTCACATTAGTTTATAACGCAGGGCCGTGAAAATAAAAAAATCATTTTTTTTTTCTCAAAAAATGATTTTTTTAGTCCACTATTTTTTATTTTCACAATCGTTACAGGAGAAATTGGACCCCAAAAGTTGTTGTCCAGTTTGTCCTGAGTACGCTAGTACCCAATATGTGGGGGGAACCACTGTTCGGGCACACGTCAGGGCTCGGAAGAGATGTAGTGACGCTTTGAAATGCCGACTTGACGGAATGGTCTGCGGGCATCTTGTTACGTTTGCAGAGCCCCTAAGGTGCCTAAACAGTAGAAACTCCCACAAGTGACCCCATTTTGGAATCATGAACCCCGCAAAGAACTTATCTAGATGTGTGGTGAGCACTTTGAACCCCAAGTTCTTCACAGTAGTTTATAACGCAGAGCCGTGAAAATAAAAAATCATTTTTTCCACAAAATAATTTTTAGTCCCCAATTTTTTTTTTTTTCCAAGGGTAACAGGAAAATTAGACCCCAAAAGTTGTAGTCCAATTTGTCTGAGTACGCTGATATCCCATATGTGGGAGAAAATACTATATGGGCACACGTCGGGGCTCGGAAGGGAAGTAGTGACGTTTTGAATGCCGACTTGATGGAATGGTCTGCGGGTCATGCTACGTTTGCAGAGCCCCTGATGTGCCTAAACAGTAGAAACTCCCCACAAGTGACCCCATTTTGGAATCTTGAACACCGCAAAGAACTTATCTAGATGTGTGGTGAGCACTTTGAACCCCAAGTTCTTCATAGTAGTTTATAACGCAGAGCCGTGAAAATAAAAAATCATTTTTTTCCACAAAAATAATATATTTAGTCCCCAATTTTTTTTTACCAATGTTAACAGGAGAAATTAGACCCCCAAAGTTGTTGTGCAATTTTTCCCGAGTACGCTGATACCCCACATGTGGGGGTAAACCACTGTTTGGGCACACGTCGGGGCTCGGAATAAAGGGAGCACTGTTTGACTTTTTGAACGCAAAATTTGCAGGAATAAATGGTGGCGCCATGTCGCGTATGGAGACCCCCTGATGTGCGTAAATAGTGGAAACCCCTCAATTCTAACTCCAACCCTAACCCCTACACACCCCTAACCCTAATCCCAACTCTAACCATAACCCTAACCCCAACCCTAACCCCAAAACACCCCTAACACTTATCCTAACTGTAACCCTAACCACAAACCGAACCCTAATCCCAACCCTAACCTTAATTCCAACCCAAATTCCAACCCTAACCCAAATTCCAACCCTAACCCAAATTCCAACTCTAACCCAAATTCTAACCGTAATCCTAATTCTAACCCGAATGCTAACCCTAACACTAACCCTAAGGCTAACCCTAACCCTAGTTCTAACCCTAACCTTAGTTCTAACCCTAACGTTGGGTTCATATTGCGTTTTACCAGCCCGTTCAACATGTAGCGTTGATCGGCTGGTAACGGTATAGCATAACGCGATCGCGTTATGCTATACTCGATAGCGCAGATGAATCAGCAGATGATTCATCTGTGCTAGCGGTGACGGAGCCCAGACGCTGCAGCCTGCGTCCGAGGCTCCGTCACTGTATTACGGCACGTTGCGTCACGATGCGCACACAAATAGGGGTGAATGGCAGCGTTAACGGACTGCGTTACACCGCGTTATACCACGGTGTTATGCAGTCCGTCTAACGGACTGCCATAATGCAATATGAACCCAGCCTAACCCTAAGGCCCCGTGCACACGTTGCGGATTCACTTGCGGATTTTTCCTCGCCGATTTTGCTAAATCTGCAGGTAAAATGACCTGCGTTTTACCTGCGTATTTAGCGCGGATTTACTGCAGTTTTGCTGCGGATTTGCCCTGCGGTTTTACACCTATAATGAAATAGGTTTAAAACCGCAGCAAATCGTGCGGAAAAATCCACAGCATGTGCACAGCGTTTTTTTTTTTCCATTTATTCAGATTGTACTGTACATGGTTTCTGGATCTGTGCACAGGGCTTAATAGAAAAAAAAAATTCTTTATTTTATTATTTGTCCTTACCTATGATAAAGGGGGGTTCATTTACTTTTTTTTATTTTGATCGCTGTGACAGTTTATCACAGTGATCAAAATAAATTTCTGGACTCTGGAGGGCGCACTGCGTATGAGCCGGCCGGCGGGCGCATTGCGCCCGCCATTTCCCAAGATGGCGGCGCCCATGAAGAATCCCGGGCACGCCGGGACGAACCCAGGGACATCGGAGGACCGGAAGAGGTGAGTAGGGGGGTCGGAAGGTAAGGGCGGGATCGAAAGGCGGGGGCAGCGGAGGCAAGGAGGAGGGAGCAGATAGTGACGACGGTGACCGATCACCGCCATTTTTCGGTGGCGGCGGCGACCGTGACTCGGTGTGGGGGGGGTCAGATCTCAGTCTCCAGCCATGGCAGATGCTATTGCAGCATCGGCCATGGCTGGATTGTAATATTTCACCAAATTTCATTGGTGAAATATTACAAATCGCTCTGATTGGCTGTTTCACTTTTAACAGCCAATCAGAGCGATCGTAGCCACGTGGGGGTTAAGCCAACCCCCCCTGTGGTGAAGAACAAAGGGTCTTGTGCCTGCGGGTCGGGTGACCTTTCAGTGACCCCGGTCACCCGACCCGCAGAAATGCGATCCTTTCATGACACAGGGTATGCGTCATAGGTTCGATTGGCACAGACTTTCATGACGCATACGCTGTGTCAAAGGTCGGGAAGGGGTTAAAATAGAAACTCTCCTTGGGAATATACATCTTGACACAGGATACAGGATCAAAATCTGCTATTTTCAGCTCTACAAGGGTCTATATAACGAAACCCCATGAGACACGCCCATTGGGCGTGGCTTGTGTCCCAGAATATCTCCTGGAAATTTTTTTCCAAATGGGAAGCATGCGCATCAAAAACGGAAACGCATGCAAAAACGCATACAAACGCATAAAAAAGCTGCGTTTATTTGACGTCTTGCGTAAGATGATGCAGCTAAAAACCGCTGCGTCTGTAAACATTTTTACATGCGTTCATGGTTGCAGACGAAATGCTGTGGACCCAACCGCAAATGTGAACCTAGCCTTAGATGCTGACTTAGACATTTGAAGGCTTAACTAGACGGTGGTGCAAGCTGTACAGGTTAGTTGGCACCCACACATCCTCTGTGTTTTGACAATGCAGTGTTAAACTGCTTAAAATATTTTTAAAAATATGGTAAAAAATGTGTGGCTGTATTTTTAAAAGGAGTATAAACTATGCTTAAAATGGGTATTTCCACCTACAAGATCCTATTCCAATATGTATAAGGTGTAATAATAATAATATTAGCAAATACCTCCAGTTAGAAATGTAGTATAGTTCTTCTGATTTGCTATGAGTCTTTCTTCATGTGCAGGCATTACAGGACCTTAGGTATCTATGGCTACGACCACTGATACAGCGAATATTATTATTATCATTACACCTACTACATATTGTGATAGGATCTTGGAGATGGGAATACCACTTTAAAGGGGTTGTCCAGTCTAAAACTACAAGTCTGTAGCTGTCAGAATTCTCTGGTAATGGCGTTGAGGATGGCAAGTCATGTGACCGCAAATATGAGAAATGCATACTCCTGGGCACATTCCGCTTAGATAGGCACAGCATTGCTCAATGCAAGTGTACTGAGTGTGGCAGGTAACAGTCTAGTTGTAATGTGCCCAGTGGGATGCATACTCATACTAGTGATTACATGATAGTCGTTCCCAGTGTCGGCACCAGAGAATTCACACAAGGCGGTGCTCAAGATGTGAGGAATCACATGTCTAGAGTAACTACATGACTTCAGACTTGTAGATTAAGTCCAGACAACCCCTTTAAACTTTTTTTTTTCCATTCACTTTTTATGCGTGTGTAATGTGCTTCTATTTACGTTTCAATCTTTTACCTACCAAAATGTGATAAATGATCAGCTGGAATGACCACAATTTGGCCACTGTGTGCTTCTCTTGTAAAATTGTAAGCAGATGGAAATGATGTTGCTAGTCCTTGTGGTACTGATGGATTCATTCCCTGGTGAAGTGGAGAATGAGCTAAACCTAGGAAAGACAGACAAAAAACATAAGACAATGGTTACAGCTTATCTGTTAATAATACTCATAACTTATTTGTGCAGCCATTTGTAGTAACTGCAAAGTTGTTGCTGGCAAAAAATATGTAAAAGAAAACATACATTCAGTTAATTTTGCAAGTTATTCTGGTTAGGGTGAGAGGTTAAAAACAATAAAATGAAAATTTTGCCACGGTGGGTTTTTGAGTGTTTACAGTGTGGGGGGATTAAGTGAATTTTTTAAAATATTTTTTCACTTTATTACTTGTCACGCTAAAGCTATGTTCACATGTCTAGTAATCATCTCTGAAAACAGATCGAGCAGCAAATAGGGACAAGCGGACCCCCGTGGATGTTTTGGTACCAGAATTTGACCAAAACCCCATAGGTCCATTCTTATACCGGAATGGACCTATGATGTGATTTTTTTGACATAAAGTTCCTGATGAACCTATAAGATTGGGAAACGTTTTGAAGCACAGATGCAACCTTCCATATGAACAACCAATGATAATTATCAATATTTGAGAATTATTATGATGGGGTCCCCCTACATAGTGACCCTTATAATATATAAGTGAATCATCAGAGTGTTTAATAGGAACAACTAGTGTTATCCAGGGAAAACCATCATTGAGCGGGGACGCCATATCTCATACATCTAGGAAGCCAACCCAATCACCGTGGCTAGCCTGGATCAGCCTAGTGGATCATCTAGGATCTCAAAGATTTTGTGGTATGACCTGTGATATCTATGTCTTCTTCTATCCAGTAAGTCAGCTCATTAATAGTGATGAGCGACAGTGCTCGAATACCGTGTTATTCGAGCATGCTCGGGCGTTATCAGAGGATCTTAGGAGTGCTCAGATAATATGTTTGAGTCCCTGCAGCTGCATGTGTTGCTGCTGTCTCAACAGTTGCAAGACATGCAGCACAGGGACTCTAACATATTTTTCAAGCACTATGCAGACGCTCAATTAGCACACGAGCATGCTTGGAAAGCGCCTAATCCGAGAACATTCGCTTATCACTAATCAGTAATAGGGTTGTCCACTACTAGGACAATCCCTTCTTAAGCTAAGTGTTCGGCCCCGACAAAATAATAAAGCCTATACCACACTCTCGTGCCAGCTCAAGCAGTGTCAGCATTCGCGGTCCCAGGGCTGTCATGCAGTGGAATGACACGTGATGCTCGGCATCTAATCACCCCTGGTGTCACTGTCTCTGCCTTTGGACAAACTGAACATGAAAAGGAAGTCTGGGATCACCTGCAGCCTTGGCTACCTCTCCATGTTCAGTTTGTCCAAAGGTGAAGAAAGTAATGCCAGCGGTGATTGGGCGCGGTTGTCACATCACAACACAGCCCAGGGGAGAACGAGGGCAGACAACACGGGAACTGCGCCGACACGGAAGTTGAGTATAGGCTTTATTATTTTAATCGGGGGCGAACATTTTGTTTAAATTAGATTGTCCTAGTAGGGAACAATCCCTTTAAGCTTTCTAATATTTCTTATCTTGCATGTTTAATAGACTTATCTGCATATGTACATCTTTTATGTGCTTAATATGGAGTTCGATTATCTAGTCATACATTAATTTTGAGTTACTGCATCTATCCACTTTATTTGGACAACCCACAATACTACTTATCTGTGTCAGGCAGTCCTGGTGGTCCGGAGATAGAGTCCCAGAACCTTTTGCACAGGGTGAAATGTTATAAGGAATTTAATAAATATTGTTTTTAAAGGTATGTATGTTTACTTCTTCGAGTATTCCCTTACATACAGTGGGTACGGAAAGTATTCAGACCCCTTTAAATTTTTCACTCTGTGTTTCATTGCAGCCATTTGGTAAACTCAAAAAAGATAATTTTTTTCTCATTAATGTACACTCTGAACCCCATCTTGACTGAAAAAAAAAAAAAAAATATAGAAATTTTTGCAAATTTATTAAAAAAGAAAAACTGAATTATCACATGGTCATAAGTATTCAGACCCTTTGCTCAGTATTGAGTAGAAGCACCCTTTTGAGCTAGTACAGCCATGAGTCTTCTTGAGAATGATGCATCAAGTTTTTCACACCTGGATTTGGGGATCCTCTGCCATTATTCCTTGCAAATTCTCTCCAGTTCTGTCAGGGTGGATGGTGAACGTTGGTGGACAGCCATTTTCAGGTCTCTCCAGAGATGCTTATTTGGGTTTAGGTCAGGGCTCTGGCTGGGCCAGTCAAGAATGGTCACAGAGTTGTGCTGAAGCCACTCTTTTATTTTAGCTGTGTGCTTGGGATCATTGTCTTTTTGGAAAGTGAATCTTCGGCCAAGTCTGAGCTCCAGAGCACTGTGGAAGAGGCTTTCATCCAGGATATCTCTGTACTTGGCAGAATTCATGTTTCCATCAATTACAACCAGTCGTCCTGTCCCTGCAGCTGAAAAATACCCCATAGCATGATGCTGCCACCACGTTTCACTGTTGGGATTGTATTGGGCCAGTGATGAGCAGTGCCTTGTTTTCGCCACACATACCACTTAAAATTATCACCAAAAAGTTCTATCTTCGTCTCATCAGACCAGAGAATCTTATTTCTCATAGTCTGGGAGTCCTTCATGTGTTTTTTAGCTAACTCTATGCGGGCTTTCATATGTCTTGCACGGAGGAGAGGATTCCGTCAGGCCACTCTGCCATAAAGGCCCGACTGGTAGAGGGCTGCAGTGATAGTTGACTTTGTGGAACTTTCTCACCTCTCCCTACTGCATCTGTGGAGCTCAGCCACAGTGATCTTGGAGTTCTTGTTTATCTCCTCCCACGACTGCTCAGTTTGGCAGGACGGCCAGGTCTAGGAAAACGTCTGCTGGACCCAAACGTCTTAGAAACAAAAATCCAGAACACCAGTGAATGCATCTTGTAGCAATCGGAACATGGACCCGCTGTGTCAAGGCGTAGAACATCCAAATGAGAAAACGTCCAGCTCAACGAATTAGTGAAAACCAGTTTTATTCACCAAAGCTTCTTGAACAGAGGCTAAAATTTTCAGCACAGAGAAATAGCGATATCGATGCGTTTCTGGAGACTAAGCTCCCTTAAGGCACTGTCACACTTAGCGATCGCAGCAGCGATCACGACAACGAGATCGTTGGTGCGATCGCTATATGGTCGCTAGTTCGCTTCCAAACTCAAAGATCTCATCAGAGATCAGCGATCTGTATAACGATCTCTGCGGTGGTTGCAAAAACCTAGTCCCGCCTGCGCCGCTGGTAAAGTCGTTCATAAAGGGTGTCACACTCAGCGATTCAGGCTCACCAGAGGGACACCAACGACCAAAAACGGCTCAGAACGTTCATGAACGATCAGTGACATCGCAGCAGGGGCCACATCGCCGCTACATGTCACACACAGAGACGTCGCTAACGAGAACGCTGCTGCGTCATAAAATTGCTGACGCTTTAGCGATCTCGCTTAGTGTGACAGTACCTTTAAAGGCCCCGTCTCACATAGCGAGATAGCTAACGAGATCGCTGCTAAACAGCGATCTCAGCAGCGATCTCACTATGTCTGACACGTACCAGCGATCAGGCCCCTGCTGTGAATCGCTGGTCGTGTCAGAAATGCCTGGACTTTTTTTTGATTGCTGGTCTCCTGCTGGCCAGCATGCATCACTGCGTGTGACAGGCAGGAGACCAGCGATCAGCTGGTAACCAAGGTAAATATCGGGTTTCCAGGCGCGGGGCTGTGCCTGGAAACCCGACGTGTACCTTGGATACCAGCGCGCTGCTGCAGGGGAGCTGGTAACCAAGGTACACATCGGGTTTCCAGGCACTGTGCAGCGCCTGGAAACCCGACGTGTACCTTGGTTACCAGCTCCCTGCATCAGCGGGCTGGTAGGCGACGTTACCCGCAGTGTCGCTGTCCTGATCGCTGCCTGAGCTGCCTGTTTGGCAGCTCAGCAGCGATCATGTAGCGACACACCAGCGATCCTGATCGTTGTCGGGATCGTTGTTGTGTCGCTATGTGAGACGGGGCCCTAAGTCATGATATCTAATTTGTTAATTTAGATTAGATTTGTTAAATTAGATATCATGACTAAGGGAGCTTAGTCTCCAGAAACGCGTCGATATCGCTATTTCTCTGTGCTGAAAATTTCATCCTCTGTTCAAGAAGCTTTGGTGAATAAAAATGGTTTTCATTAATTCGTTGAGTAGGACGTTTTCTCATCCCAAACTTCTTCCATTTAAGGACTATGAAGACCAATGTGCTCTTAGAAACCTTGAGTACTGCAGAAATTCTTTTGTAACCTTGGCCAGATGTGTGCCTTGCCACAATTCTGTCTCTAAGCTCCTGGCCAGTTCCTTTGACCTCATGATTCTCATTTGGACTGACATGCACTGTAAGCTGTGAGGTCTTATATAAACAGGGGTGTGCCTTTAAAAATTGAGTCCTGTCAGTTTAATAAAAAACAGTTGGACTCCAATGAAGGAGTGGAACCATCTCACAAGGAAAGGGAGAGCATGTGACTTAAATATGAGTGTCTGAGCAAAGGGTCTGAATACTTATGACCATGTGATATTTCAGTTGTTTTTTTTTTTATAAATTTGCAAAAATTTCAACATTTCTGTTTTTTTTCAGTCAAGATGGGGAGCAGAGTGTACATTAAAGAGAAAAAAATTAACATTTTTGAATTTACCAAATGGCTACAATGAAACAAAGAATGAAAAATGTAAAGGGGTCTGAATACTTTCCGTACCCACTGTGTATCTACTAAATCTCATTCCCAAACCCCATAGAAGCAAACACGGACCCAAACTTTTGAGCAGTAAAATAATGGACGTAAGGGGTAGTGTTGTGAACACTTTTGATCTGGATTCTGAGTTTGGGCTCCATCTGGTGGTTGCTGCTGGTAATGGAGTTGGTCTGGCTGACAGAAGTCGATCACCTGAAGAGGATGATTGGAGATCAGGTGTTACAGACTGGGAGATTTATGTGAGCAACCTTCCCTTGGTTCTTGCCGGTGATTTGGTTTTCTTCCTGAGCCTTTTGGAAGTCTGCTTGCTCCCTGCTTTGTCCTGCATCTTTCAGATAAGTTTTGTCTGTTTTAATCTGTGTTTTTTTTCGCTTGTTGCTTTTCTCTGTTCTCTGCCTTGCTGGTGTGAGTTCAGCCGAGTTCCCTGCTGGGACCTGTGCTGGACTCTGCTTTCCTTGCCATAGCTTATTTCAGTTTATTCCCCTGTTATTTCAGTATCTGTTATTTTGCGTCCAGTTCACACCAGAGTTCTGATTTAGTGGTGGAGATGTCGTGTGGCCTCAGGATTTTTGCATATCAGACGTGTTGGAAATTTTCTTAGGGTTTTTTGCGGGATTGCAGACAGTATCCTTTCCTGTCCTGTTCTATCCAGACAGTTTGGGCCCCAGCATTTGCTTACTCTATTTTCTGCCTGTGTTTGTACTTCATCTGTCTCACCGCCAATATATGTTTGGGGGCTATCTATTCCTTTGGGGCTCTACTCCGGGGCAGTTTAGCTTTCCCCTTTCTCTCTTTAGGCTTAGTTAACTCTTTGGCTGTGTCGAGGCGTCTAGGGCATCGTAGGTACGTCCCAAGGCTAATTCTAGTTGTGTTCTCAGTTTAGGGGTCTGCAATCCGCTAAGTTACCAACCTCTCTGGGTGTCTGGTTGCCTAGCCTATTTCTCTATTATCCTCCTCGGTTACAGAATCATAACAGGGTAGGGGCTGGAAAAGGAAGCAAAATGGGGAAAAAAATCAGGACAATTGCCCTGCAAACAAATGTGGGTAAGGAAATTACATAAAATAACAGAATTTAATAATATTGAACTAGGAGGTGGAGGTCCAAGTGGAGGAGGATATTGAGGAGGTGGAATTGGTGGTGTAGGTGGAAAAGGCGAGGAGGAGGTAGCCAACACTGTTTTTGTTTTTTGTTTAATTTTGGTAAGCCCCAAAACATTGGGAATGGCAACTGCAACGAACAAGCTGAGTTGGAGTATAACAATCTCTGGGTGCGGCTGGTCGACTTCTCTAGTCAGCCAAAGGTACGCCTGGTTTAATTTTCATAAATGGGAGCTTGCCCACGTTAGCAGTGGACAGGCGGATGCGTCTGTCAGTGATCACACTCACTGCCGTGCTAAACATACCTTCCGACAGTACACTTGCCACAGGGCATGTCAGCAAATCCAAGGTGTAAAGAGCAAGCTCAGGCCATATGTCCAATTTGTAAACCCAGAAGTTAAATGGTGCAGACCCATTACTCCGTACGTGGAGAGGTGTGGACAGTCACAAACTTCTTCACCATGTAGTTGAAACACTACCTTCTGCTAATACAGACTGTATCAGTTGGTGGTACCAGGTGTTGTGGCGTGCTGAGGAAGGTTTTACCTATTTCGTCCAGACTAACTCTCCCTTAAGGTGGTACCAGTGGAAAGCGATTTTGGTCCACATAAGTACTCTGCCAATTATCTGATCTTCTTGTTGTGCTCTAGAGATTGTTCCTTTTGGTAGTTGTTGAATGGACAGGGGGTGATCTCGTTCTTTCGCTTTTAAGGTGGTTTCCACCGTCAACGGACACCACAATGGTGTGTCTTCCTCTTGATGAGCTTGTATTGCTTGGGTAGTGCTCTCAATACCTTCCAGACTGACTTCCTCTGAGCATTCTTGCATGAACTTCTCAGGCTCTAGTGGCATTCTCGACAGTCCGTCAGCATCCGCATTGCATTTCCCTGGGCTGTACTTAATACTGAAATTAAAGTCAGCTAATTCAGCTACACATCTCTGACCAGTTGCATTCAGTTTGGCTGTAGTGAGAACATAGGTCAAGGGGTTACTGTCCATGTAAACCTCAAACTCTTGCTATAATGGAGATAATCTCTAAATTGTTCAGATAGCCCAGTTCAATGCCAACTGCAATTTTCCAGAATATAGATGGTAATTTCTCTCGGCGTTTGTCAATGTTCTGGAATTGTATTCGATGACTCTCAATTTCCCATCTTGCTGCTGATACAGGGCAGCTCCCAGTCCAACTTGAGAAGCATCACAATGAAGAAAAAATGGTAAGTTGAAATCAGGATATCCCAATATGGGTGGTTTTACCAGGCAAATCCACTAGTTCTTCTAATACCTCCTGGTGTTCTGATGTCCAGACAATGGGCTGCTGGATGAAACGGCGTTGTTTCTTTTAAGTCCAGTCCTGCCCACATTCTTTTTCTCCATGGGTGTTGTTGATTCTGTCGTCCCCCCAAGAGGAGATGTAGTGGGGCGGCAATCCTGGAGAAGTTCCAGATATAAGTACGATGGTAGGAGAGGAATCCTGAATGGGGAATGATCTGCCTCACCTCCCCGATGGTAGAATGCCGCTTATCTTTTAAGGCTAGTACCGGAGCGATTTCTGCTGGGTCCATGGTATATCCTTCTCCGGACACAAATTTTCTTAGAAATCAGACTTGCCTTTTGAACAGTTCACACTTCTTTGAGGTCAACTTAACTCCATGTTGTTGATACCGCTGAAGCACGGTCCTCATTGGTTCAACATGCTCTCGGAAGGTTTTGCTGTGTACCACATTGTCACTCAAGTACAGCTGACAGATATCGTCCCACAATCCTTCTAAACATGTCTCCATGTTCCTCTGGAATTTTGCTGGAGCTAAACTGAGCCCAAACGGTATGCGGATCCACTCATATAATCCCCATGGTGTGATGAATGCTGTCAAGGATCTACTGGACTCCTCAACAAACCCTTGGTGGTATGCCTTACCCTGATCGAGGACATAGAACCATGTACTTCCTGAGAGGCTATCTAGCATATCTTTGATCTTTGGTATCGGGAGTCGATCAGGAACTGACTTTCGGTTTAGTCCCGGTAATCTCAGCAGAGTCTCAACGTACCGTCCTTCTTCCTAACTCAGACAATAGGAGAGGAATAAGATGACTGACTTTTGGACCCAACCTCTGTTGATTAGATCTTGTAAATACTCTTTCACTTTACGGTGTAATGGTTTCGGCACCGACATGTAACTTTTGGTTACTGGGGTTGTCTTTCAAATTAATCTTCAACTGCAACGACACAATACAGTTTATATCAGAGTCATCTTTAGAGAATGCATGACACTCTTCTCTCCGCATCTGTTTTGCTACCGCTAGATCATCAGTGTTCCAGGGGTACTAGGGGATCCCAGGAACTCGAGATGGGTCGTGCAATTTCCTCCTCTGGGCAACTACTGTTCCTTGGTGGGGGGACTGAATTCACGGTAGACCACTGGGCGGGTCTCACACCGGCTGGATATACCGCTTTGACAGTTTCAATCTGACCTGACACAGTCTTTGGATCCAGTCTAATTTCGTGTTTCGTGATATTCATCACCGCCACGGTCACTCAGGCAAACCCACGAGCAGGAATCGGAAGCACAGTCTCACCTTGAACTAGGACTTCTTGGAGTTCAGAGGAGTCTTTTGGCACAGTCCCTTCCGGACTTTTCTCCCCGGTTCCTTCGGGACTCCACAACCCACTCCATTTGGTTTGCAGGGATGATGGTTGGGAGCAGGCCTACCTTGACTTCTTTCAGGTCCATTGTATTCTGTGCTTTCTTTACTCTATTAATCATGTTTTCTGCCACAGTGTTGGGTATGACGAACTATGTGGCAATTGCATCCACCATCAGCGTCCCTGACTTGTCTTTCCTGATGATCTCATTGATTACATAATAACTGTTCTGTCTCCAAAATCTAATTTGTTACATCTGATTATCTGTTTGCATAATTTTGCAGTTATTTAACAGTATGAGTATAGAGAAACTTGCATATTCATAATCTTTTTTTGTTTAGTGTTTTGCCTCCATCTAGTGGCCAGAGTCTTGTTTGCGGTCTTATTTTCTATTTCTTGTATTCTAATTCTCTGCCCCTTTTGCAATGCATTATGGTAGCTCAGCCTCCATTTCCCTCAATTTTCCTTCATCCTGTATCCAAGAAGGAGCACATCCATTACTATCCCCTTGCGATAACATTGCCGGTATGTATCTATGTTCTCTATATTTAATTTCTGCCCTAATGTTAGCCTAGCATAGTCAGTTGTATCCCTGGTCAGTTCTAATTTTTAACCTTCATGTACAGTTTAAAACATGTATAATGTGTATTTCTGCTGTACCATGCACTGATTGTATGTACTTGATTGTTTACAGTTTCACAGCGCCAATATACTATCACGTTCAATAAATGCACAGACTCAACCACAGTCTCCTTATTGGACCACGGTATAGCGGTTTAGCTGCCTGTATAGCTACATGAGCCTGCCTCATTTAGTGAGGACAGAACAATAACCCAGGATAGGATCCTCTGCCACATTCTGATCACTGTAGCAAATAAACTCAGAACTCAACTTCAGTAGAGTGATGATTTTTAATCGTGTCCACAGTAATAACAGAAACGTTTCGGTCCTGAACTTGGACCTTCATCAGTCACATGGACTACTGTGAGTAATATCAGGTTTAAATTCTGTTCGATATAGGTGATCAAATATGGCAGCGGTTACCTGGGGGGTCCCGGTGGAGCAAAATGTGCCTGCGGTGGACGCGGTATCCGCCGCTAGTCCGTGCATCAGATGCACGGACTAGCGGCGGATACCGCGTCCACCGCAGGCACATTTTTGCTCCACCGGGACCCCCCAGGTAACCGCTGCCATATTTGATCACCTATATCGAACAGAATTTAAACCTGATATTCCGGGCATAGCCCCTCTTTTGCTGGGTCCACCTACTCACAGTAGTCCATGTGACTGATGAAGGTCCAAGTTCAGGACCGAAACGTTTCTGTTATTACTGTGGACACGATTAAAAATCATCACTCTACTGAAGTTGAGTTCTGAGTTTATTTGCTATATTTATATGGTGTGGGAACCTACTCAGATACTCCTATACGGCTGTGCACATGATTATTCACTTTACATTCTGATCACTGGTCACGAGAAAAGGTTCCAAAAGCTTGATGGTGTTGCTGTTCTTTGTGGCCCTGCATTTGAAAGTCACTTCAACCCAGCCTATGAAAGGAATTTCGGTCTGGTTGACGGCTTTGCAGTGGAGTTCCACTGGTCCTAAGAGTTCATTCAGCGACCGAAGGCAGGTATGTGGCAGGTGGCGCCTTCTCCATTCTTAATTTAAAAGAATTGCTTGGGCTCCTGTGACCCACAGTGCTTTTACCAGGAGTCCATCTAGCTGGCATCTAGCTGGCACTGTATATAGCACTTTCCACCGATTAGGCTGATGAGGCTGTAACACTTTAGAATAGGTTATCCAAAATTAGACCCTCACGGCCGTGGTACCGAACTCTCCCTGGGCGAACTGATCCTAGTGGGCCGACCCCTATATAGGGACCGTCAGGGGCAAGTGTTGTGAATGTGCTAGAAATGAATTCTGAGCAGAAGCTCCCTCTGGTGGTTACAAACAGTACTGAACTATCCAATGAAGATTGTGAAGATTGGCGATCAGGTGTTACTGACTGGTCTTATATAAGGGAGGTTCCCTCCCATCAGGGTTGCCGGTGATCAATTGTTCTGGTCTCATCTGTGATTCCTGTTCACTTTGTAGCTTGCTGTTTCGTGCCTGCATCTTCTGCTAACAGATAAGACATTTTCTTCTTTTAGTTTTTTGTGCTTGCTTTTTGCATTTTGTCCTGCACTTCTGTGGGGGTCTGCCGGGTCCCCTCCGGGGGCTTGTGCTCCTCTCAGTTTAGTTCAGCCACTGTTGTTTGTTCATTTGCCTTTTCCAGTTTTTTCAGTGGCTGCTGTTTAGTTTTGTTACACCAGAGAACTAATTTAGGTGGTAGAGGTCGTGTGATCTCAGGTGTTTTTGTAATTAGTAGAGTTGGTACTTTTCAGGGCTTTTTGGGATTGCAGTAAGTGTCCTTCCTATCCTTTTCTATTTAGGAAGTTTGGGCCCCAACATTTGCTCATACTATTTTCTGTCTATGTCTGTATTTCCCTTGTCTAACCGCCATTACATGTTTGGGGGCTTTCTATGTTCTTTGGGGATCTGCTCCGGGGCAGATAGTTTTCCTCTGTCTTTAGGTGTAGTTAGCTTCTCAGGCTGTGACGAGGCGTCTAGGACCAACGTAGGTACGCTCCACGGCTGCCTTTAGTTGTGGTGGTTAGTCAGGGTACTGCAATCCCATAGATTCCAACCTCTCTGGTGTATTTCCTTTTTGCTTGGTCTCCTCAGCTACCAAATCATAACAGCATCACCAGCCCAAAAACTGATATTTGTATGGTACTCACAGAAGGGAAAAATAGTGTTAAAGAAAGAAGATTGTCAGAGTTGTCAGAGATTTTTTTTTTTTTTTTTCCCTCTGTTTCTCTGAATGCTGAGGAGGATTTTTTTTTTTCTCTCAATGGAGTTTGCACAGTTGTCTGGCCGTGTGGATCAGCTTGCCACTGAAGTTCGGAGTATTGCTACCTATCTTGCAGGGTTGCCTGTTGTGGAACCTAGGATTCCCATGCCAGATTTGTTTTTAGGGGATCGAGCTAAATTTCTGAATTTCAAAAATAACTGTAAGTTATTGTTTTTTGCCTTAAAACCTAAGTCCTCAGGGAACGCAGCACAGCAGGTTCAAATTGTCATCTCTCTCCTGCGCGGCGATCCTCAGGATTGGGCTTTTTCCCTGACACCTGGGGATCCTGTTTTGAGTAATGTTGATGCATTTTTTCAGGCTCTGGGGTTATTGTACGATGAGCCTAATGTCACTGATCAAGCTGAAAAAGCCTTGTTGGCATTAAATCAGGGGCTTGAGGATGCTGAGTTATACTGTCAGATTCCGAAGGTGGGCAGTCCTGACCAAATGGAATGACGATGCTTTGGCAGCCCTTTTTCGGAAGGGTCTGTCAGAGAATGTAAAGAATGTTATGGTGGGATTCCCTGTCCCCTCTGGTCTTAATGATTCTATGTCATTAGCGATTCAAATTGACAGACGTTTGCGTGAGCGTAGAGGTATGCGTGGAATATTGTTGCCTTGTGAACCAGCTTCTGAACCCATGCAGTGTGATAGAGTGGTGTCTGGGGCACAGCGTCATGAGTTTTGAAAACGCAATGGGTTATGTTTCTACTGTGGTGATGCCTCTCATGCTATTTCAGTCTGCCCTAAGCGGGGAAGACGTTTTGCACGCTCAGTTGTCTTGGGTAGTGTTCAGACTAAATTTTTGTTGACTGTTACCCTGATTTGCTCCCTGTCCACATTTTCTGCTCAGGCTTTCGTTGATTCGGGAGCAGCTATTAACCTGATGGATTTTGATTTTCCTAAACGTTGTGGGTTTCCCTTGATACCCCTACGGAAGTCTATTCCCCTACTGGGGATCGATTCTACCCCTTTGGCTAAGAATAAACCTCAGTTCTCTACTCAGGTGATAATGAGGGTTGAGCTTGATCATCAGGAGAGTTGCAAATTTTTGGTGCTATATAATCTGCATGACATTATCGTACTGGGTTTCCCTTGGTTACAGTCTCATAATCCTATTTTGGATTGGAAATCTGTGTCTGTAACCAGTTGGGGCTGCCAATGTGTTAATACCAAAACTCCTGTTTTTTCTGCCTCCCCCCAGGCTCAGGATGTTCCTGACTTTTTGACTGATTTTTCTGATGTGTTTAACGAAAGTAAATCTGCATCCTTGCCCCCCCATAGGAGCTATAACTGCGCTATTGAATTAGTGCTTGGTAGTAAATTCCCTAAAGGTCGCCTTTTTAACTTGTCTGTACCTGAATATGACGCTATGTGGTCTTATATCAAGAAGTCATTGGAGAAGGGTCATATCAGACCATCCTCTTCACCCTTGGGTGCCGTTTTTTTCTTTGTGGCCAAAAAGGATGGTTCATTAAGGCCGTGTATTGATTATCGTCTCTTGAACAATATCACTGTGAAATATCAATATCCGTTACCCTTGATTTCTGACCTGTTTTCCAGGGTGAAAAGTGCTACTTGGTTTACCAAGCTTGACCTCAGGGGGGCATATAACCTTATTCGCATTAAGCACGACGATGAATGGAAGACGGCATTTAATACACCACAGGGGCATTTTGAGTACTTAGTGATGCCCTTTGGGCTCACTAATGCTCCTTCTGTCTTCTAGTCCTTCATGAATGACATTTTCAGGGATTTTGTGGATAAATTTCTGATTGTTTATTTGGATGATATCTTGATTTTTTCCAATGACTGGGACTCTCATGTGAAACATGTTCGGACTGTGTTCCAGATTTTGAGAGAGAATGCTCTGTATGTGAAGGGATCAAAGTGTCTTTTTGGCGTACAGAGGATCTCATTTCTGGGATTCATTTTGTCCCCATCTGTTATTGAAATGGACCCGGTCAAGGTTTAGGCCATCTGTGATTGGGTCCAACCTACTTCATTGAAGGCTCTTCAAAGATTCTTGGGTTTTGCCAATTTTTATCGTAAATTTATTGGTAATTTCTCGGTTATTGTTAAACCATTGACTGATTTGACCAAAAAGGGTTCTGATGTGGTGAATTGGCCTACTGAGGCAGTCTCTGCGTTTCAGGAACTTAAGCAGAGATTCACTTCTGCTCCTGTTCTACGGCAGCCTGATGTTTCTCTACCGTTTCAGGTGGAGGTTGATGCCTCTGAAATTGGGGCAGGTGCCGTTTTGTCCCAAAGAGATCCAGAGACCTCTAAAAGTAACCCTTGTGCCTTTTTCTCTCGAAAATTTTCTCCAACTGAACGTAATTATGACATGGGTAATCGGGAGTTATTGGCCATGAAGTGGGCTTTTGAAGAGTGGAGACATTGGCTGGAGGGAGCCAAACATCAGGTGGTGGTCCTCACGGACCATAAGAATCTGGTTTATCTGGAATCAGCCAAGCGACTTAATCCTAGACAGGCCAGGTGGGCCTTGTTTTTCACACATTTTAATTTCATGGTTTCCTTTCTTCCTGGCACTAAGAATGTTAAGGCGGATGCCCTCTCGAGGAGTTTCCTTGCGGACTCTCCTGAGTTATCTGATTCTGCTGTTATTTTGAAAGAGGATGTAGTTCTTTCCGCCATCTCGCCCAATTTGAGACTGGCTCTGGAAGGGTTTCAGGAGGATAAACCTGAGCGCTGCCCTATTGGGAAATTGTTTGTCCCAGACCGGTGGAAAAAGAGTGTGATGTCTGAGATTCATTGTTCCGCGTTGGCCGGTCATCCCGGAATTTTTGGTACCAGAGACTTGGTTAGTCGGTCCTTTTGGTGGCCTACTTTGTCTCGTGACGTCAGGGAATTTGTGCAGTCCTGCGGGACTTGCTCTCGCTCCAAGCCTTGCTCTCGCTCTAGTGGTTTGTTGATGCCATTGCCTGTGCCTAAGAGACCATGGACCCATATCTCTATGGATTTCATTTCTGACCTTCCTGTTTCTCAGAGAATGACCGTTATATGGGTGATTTGTGATAGGTTTTCCAAAATGATACATCTTGTGCCATTACCTAAGTTGCCTTACTCCTCTGAATTGGTGCCTTTGTTCCTTCAGCACGTGGTTCGGTTACACGGCATTCCTGAGAACATTGTGTCTGACAGAGGAGTCCAGTTTGTTTCCAGATTTTGGAGGACTTTTTGTTCTAAACTTGGTGTTCAATTGTCTTTCTCCTCGGCTTTTCATCCTCAGACCAATGGACAAACTGTGAGAACAAACCAGACATTGGAGACTTATCTGAGATGCTTTGTGTCTGCTGATCAGGATGACTGGGTCTCTTTTTTGCCTTTGGCTGAGTTTGCTCTTAATAATAGGGCTAGCTCTGCCACTTTGATGTCTCCATTTTTCTGCAATTTTCGGTTTCACCCTCGATTTTCTTCAGGACAGACGGAGGCTTCTGGCTGTCCAGGTGTTGACTCTGTTGTGGAGCGTATGCAGCAGATTTGGGACCAGGTAGTGGAGAGGTTGTCCCTCTCTCAAGAGAGGCCCAGCGGTTTGCCAACCGGCATAGGACTGATGGTCCTCGGTTTGAAGTGGGGGACATGGTCTGGTTGTCCTCAAGAAATATCCCTATGAGAGTTGCATCTCCTAAGTTTAAGCCTAGGTTGATTGGACCTTATAAGATCATGGAGATTCTTAATCCTGTTTCCTTTCGTTTACTTCTTCCAGGGACATTTAAGATCCATAACGTGTTCCACAAGTCCTTGTTGAAGAGGTTTGTCGAGCCAGTGGTTCCTATGGCTGTGCCTCCTGACCCTGTTTTGGTTGAGGGCAATCTGGAGTATGTGGTTGAGAAGGTACTGAATTCTCGTTTTTCTAGACGGAAACTGCAGTATTTGGTTAAGTGGAGAGGTTATGGTCAGGAGGACAATTCTTGGGTGTTTGCTTCGGACATCCATGCTAGGAGACTCATCCGTGCGTATCACAGAGCTCATCCTGACCGACCTGGTTGCTCAAATGAGGGTTCGGTGACCCCTCCTCAGGGGGGGGTACTGTTGTGAATGTGCTAGAAATGAATTCTGAGCAGAAGCTCCCTCTGGTGGTTACAAACAGTACTGAACTATCCAATGAAGATTGTGAAGATTGGCGATCAGGTGTTACTGACTGGTCTTATATAAGGGAGGTTCCCTCCCATCAGGGTTGCCGGTGATCAATTGTTCTGGTCTCATCTGTGATTCCTGTTCACTTTGTAGCTTGCTGTTTCGTGCCTGCATCTTCTGCTAACAGATGAGACATTTTCTTCTTTTAGTTTTTTCTGCTTGCTTTTTGCATTTTGTCCTGCACTTCTGTGGGGGTCTGCCGGGTCCCCTCCGGGGGCTTGTGCTCCTCTCAGTTTAGTTCAGCCACTGTTGTTTGTTCATTTGCCTTTTCCAGTTTTTTCAGTGGCTGCTGCTTAGTTTTGTTACACCAGAGAACTAATTTAGGTGGTAGAGGTCGTGTGATCTCAGGTGTTTTTGTAATTAGTGGAGTTGGTATATTTCAGGGTTTTTTGGGATTGCAGTAAGTGTCCTTCCTATCCTTTTCTATTTAGGAAGTTTGGGCCCCAACGTTTGCTCAAACTATTTTCTGTCTGTGTCTGTATTTCCCTTGTCTAACCGCCATTACATGTTTGGGGGCTTTCTATGTTCTTTGGGGATCTGCTCCGGGGCAGATAGTTTTCCTCTTTCTGTCTTTAGGTGTAGTTAGCTTCTCAGGCTGTGACGAGGCGTCTAGGACCAACGTAGGTACGCTCCACGGCTGCCTTTAGTTGTGGTGGTTAGTCAGGGTACTGCAATCCCATAGATTCCAACCTCTCTAGTGTATTTCCTTTTTTTGCCTGCTCTTCTCAGCTACCAAATCATAACAGGCAAGCCCAGGGGATTCAAATACCATGACTGCCGGTACTGAGAGGGCGACTCGAAAGGACTGAAACAAAGGGTTGCTGCGCGGGGAGCAAACTAGGAGGACAAGGTTAAGGTGACATGTGGGGAACCGGAACACAAAGGGTAGCCACGCGAGGAATTAGTAATCCAGGCAAGGCTGGACGAGTACCGAGGACGCGAGACGAAAGGACTGGAGAGAAGAAGCAAGGTACAGGGACCACCAGGAGTCCGGACGGTTGGGGGCACAGTGGGGGAGACAAGAGCTAGGCAGGGTTAGCAGGATCTAGAGACCACCAGAAGGCAATGTGGGGAAGTCAAGGGCTAGGCAGGGATAGCAGGATCCAGGGACCATCAGGAGCTTGGACGGCAGGAGGCACTGTGGAAGAGACAAGGGCTAGGCAGGGTTACACGGGCAAAAGGTAAACAATACAGAGAAGTACAACAGGGGCCTGAGCTAGTGAAACTAACAATACAATCAGGCACGGCCCAAGGGAGGAGATGACAAGAAATACCCTGTACGTTACTGCTATTGGAGGAGAGGTACTTCCGGGTCAGGAAGCAACAGCACCATAGAGCGCAGGAGACGCCCGCTACTTAAGCAGACCAGGGAGCGCGTGCGAACTCTGGAACCCAGCAGCAGGCCAGGAAACAGGAAGTACCGGAGAGGAGCGAGCACGCCCTGACCAGCAGCGCGCCGGGATGCCGGAGCAATCACCGAGCGGTGAGTCTTAGAAGACCAGCGGACACCCGCCACTGTAACAGTATCCCTTCCCTTACACCCCCTCTTCTTAAGACCGAAAAAGAATCTTCCCAAAATACAGGGCGCATGTTTTCCCACGGTTCCCTAGATCTTTCCTCAGTACCAAAACGCTTCCAGTCAATCAAGAAAAACGTCTTTCCCCTAATTTTCTTCATAGCAAGGACATCCTTCACTTCAAAGACATTCTCGATGCTAACAGGTGGCAAAATAGTACCAGGAGAAGAATGAAAACTATTAAATACCACGGTTTAAGAAGGGAGACATGAAAGGCTTTGGGGATACGGAGCGAGACAGGCAACCCCAACTTGAAGGCCACATCATTAATTCGTTCCAAGATCTCGAAGGGTCCAATATAACATGGTCCTAACTTGTAGGAAGGAATTTAAAGTCTGATGTATCTGGACGAGAGCCAAACATTGTTGCCGGGAAGAAAAAGAGGGAAACCCAAGCGCCTCTTATCCTCATGTTTTTTCATACTACTACAAGCTTTCTCCTGAGCACATCTTGTCTCCTCCCAAATCTTAAAGAAATCCACAGTCACAAAATTGGCTGCAGTGATGCCCGGGACCAGAGAAACTGAAAGTGGCATACCAGGATGTTGTCCGTAGACGATGAAAAAAGAAGACTTAGAAGAAGACTCGATGGTGAGTATTATATGCAAACTCGGCCCAGGGAAGAAGGTTGAACAAATCATCTTGATGAGCGTTGGTAAAATGTCGAAGACAGGATGTTAAGACCTGGTTAATTTGCTCCACTTGACCGTTGGACTGGGAAAGAGAGGCCGAGAAGTCCAAGGACACGTCCATGATTTTGCAGAGAGCTTTCCAAAATCGGGAAGTGAATTGAACTCCCCTGTCGGACACAATGTGTCGGGGGAATCCATGGAGCTTGAAGATGCGAGAAATGAAAATCTTCACCAACTCGAGGGTGGAGGGCAAACCTGGCATAGGAAGAAAGTGGGCCATTTTAGACAAGCGGTCCACGACCACTAGGATGACAGTTCTATCAGCAGAACAAGGAAGGTCAGTAATAAAATCCAACGCTATATGTTGCCAGGGAGCCGAAGGAACTGGAAGAGGAAGCAAGGATCCAGAGAGTAACTGCCTTGGGATCTTGATCCTGGAGAAGGACATACAAGAGGCAATGAACTATTTAACATCTTGGCGAAGGGAAGACCACCAATAGTAATGGGAGATGTGAGTGAGAGTCTTCTTGAGTCCAGCATGACTGGCCAATTTGGAAGAATGCCCCCAAAGCAACACTCCACCTCTGTCGTCCTCCTCAACGAAAGTCTTACCAAGCAGTAATGTGGAAAGGCTCAAGGGAGCCACAATGATAACCCTGGAAGGTTCGATAATATGCGAAGGCTCCTCCTCCACATCGGAAGACTGTAAGTATCTTGACAAACCATAGGCCTTGATGTTCTTGCTGCCGGGACGGAAGTGGAGTTCGAAGTCAAAACGGGCAAAGAATAGAGACAACCTGGCCTTCCGGGAGTTCAGCATTTGGGTGGATTGGATATAGGCCAGATTCTTATGATCCGTGAAGATTAAAATAGGATGCTAGGCTCCCTCGAGTTGATACCGCCACTCCTCGAGGGCCTTTTTGATAGCCAACAGCTCACGATCTCCAATAGAATATTGCACTCGGATGCAGAAAACACCTTAGAAAAGAAACCGCAGGTGACCAAGCGGCCCGAAGACGACCCCTGGGAAAGTACTGCTCCAGCTCCCGTGGAGGAGACGTCAACCTCGAGTATGAATTGTCTGCTTGCCTTCTGCCGATGAAGCACAGGGGCCCCCGCAAATGATTGCTTCAGTGACAAAGGTATTCTCAGCCTCCGGAGACGAAACATTGGGATTGGCTCCCTTACAGATGAGAGACGAAATAGGCAAGTACAGTGAGGAGAAATGAGGAATAAATTGTTTGTAATAATTTGCAAAACCAAGAAAATGTTGGATGGCTTTAGTTACGAAAGGACGCGGCCAATTGAGAATGGCGGACACCTTTTCTGGATCCATTCTTAAGCCTGAGTCAGAGATAATATACCCCAAAAAAGGTAGAGAAGTCTGTTCTAAAATACACTTTTCGAGCTTGGCATACAAGCGGTTCTCCCTCAGATGCTGCAGGACTAGCCGAACATTCCTCCTATGAGACAAAAGATCAGGAGAAAAGACGAGGATGTGGTCCAACGCAGGAGTATAATAAATCCTGGAAGATATCGTTAACGAACTCCTGGAGAACTGCGGGAGCATTGCAGAGGCTGAAGGGCATGACAAAATACTTGTTATGTCCATCCCGCGTATTGAAGGCAGTCTTCCACTCATCCCCGGAACGAATACGGATCAGATTGTAAGCACCACGAAGATTGAGTTTGGTGAAGATCCGAGACCCTCTTAAAGAATCAAAGACCTCCGGGATAAGTGGCAGAGGGTATTTGTTTTTGACTGTGATATAGTTTAGGCCCCTGTAATCTACACAAGGATGAAGAGAGCAGTCCTTTTTAACAAAGAAGAACCTCGCACCTGCAGGAGAAGACTTCCGAATAAACCCCTTAGCCAGATTCTCCTGGATGTACTTAGACATAGCCTGGGTCTCAGCATGGGATAAAGGGTAGATTTTTCCTCTGGGAGGTGTAGAACAAGGAGTTAGGTCGATCGGACAGTCATATGGCCAATGTGGAGGAAGCCTCTCCGCCTCCTTATCAAAGATGTCTACAAATGAATGATAGGCAGCAGGTAAACCAGCGGGGGCAGAAATGAACCGAGAGGAACTGGCGGGGCGAACAGACTGCAGACACCGTTCATGGCACAATTGTCCCCATCGGAGCACGCCACCGGAACGTCAATCGAGAATGGGTTCATGCGTTCTCAGCCAGGGAAGGCCAAGAAGGAGCACGTGTGAGAGTTTAGGCAGAACGTAGAAGGCCATCCTCTCCCGAAGCAGGGCTCCAACCTGCAATTCCACTTCCTCCGTAACTATGGTAATTGTCTCCTGTAGGGATCTGCCATCCACAGATGCAATCAAACGAGGATTCTCCAACGAAAAAAACTGGGATCCTATATTTGTTGACCTCTGAGCCTTATGAAGTTCCCTGCCACGCCCAAATCCACATACGCCAATTCAGAAAAGCAACTCTGGCAGAGGATCACTTGGACGTGCAAGGTTAGGGGTAGAAAGGAATCTGACACAACTAGGGAGGCCTCTCTTACCTGACGTATGTGGAGGCGTTTACCGACCTCTCAGGACAGGAGCGAAGTAGATGGGTCGCACTTCCACAGTAGAAGCATAATCCCTGCGCAAATCGCTCTCTCCGGCGTTGCTCCGCCATATTGAGCCAATCTACCTGCATGGGTTCAGGTGCTGAGGCAGAGGTAGTTACGGTAGATCGTGGACTGGGAAGCCTGTGAAAAGAAGAGGAGGAAGAGGAGGGTCGAGAGGATCTCCTCTCTCTTCCCAACTCTCGAGAGTGCTCCTGGAAACGCAGATCAATGCACGTAGCAAGGGAGATGAGATCCTCTAAGGAAGTAGGAGTATCTCGACCTGCAAGTTCATCATAGATCTTGCTAGACAGACCACGCCAGAAGCATGTGACCGATGCCTCAATATTCCAGCCCAACTCTGAGAACAAGGTGCGAAAGTGGATGGCGTATTGACTGACTGTGAGGGTGCCCTGACGAAGATTAAAAAGAGACTCAGTCGTAGATGCCAGCCGACCGGGCTCATCGAACAACATGCGGAAAGTATCCAGAAAAATCGGCAGCTAAGAGACGATAAGGTCATCTGACTCCCAAAGAGGATTGACCCACGCCAGAGCCTCTCTTCCAAATGAGAGACCACAAAAGCCACCTTGGCTTGGCCAGTGGGATATTGCTGGGGAAGCAATTCAAAGTACAGGCGCCACTGATTCAAGAAGTCCCTGAAAAGTTTGGGTTCTCCACTATATCTCAGCGGCTTCACGAGGTGGGGAGGAGGATTCGGTACAACAACCGGATCAGGCTCTCGGGGTATGGCCTGAGCGGAGGCTGTGGCAGCAGACTGGAGATTATATACAGGTCATCTACCGAAGCCATATAACTTGGCATACGAGATTGTGTGTCATGCTGCTGAGTTAGTTCCTGCTGGAGGCTGGCCAGTTGAGTAGCGTTGACAGGGTCAGAGGCCTGCAACGAGGACAAGCAAGTCTCCATGGACTGCATGAAGGACATTATGCAATTCTGATTCTCACGCAGATAAGCCAATTCCTTTTGCGCGGAGAATGAGGTACCGGCGGGGTCCATGGCCTGATTATCCTGTAATGCTCTAGAATAGGTTATCCAAGAGTGGACCCTCAGGGCCGTGGTACCGAACCTCCCCTGGGCGAGCTGATCCTAGTGGGCTGACCCCTGTTCAGGGACCATCAAGGGCAAGCCCAGGGGCTTAAAATACCACAACTGCCGATACCGAGGGGTTTGCTGCGTGGGGAGCAGACTAGGAGGACAAGGATAAGGTGACATGCTGGGAACCAGAACACAAAGGGTAGCCACGTGAGGAATTAGGAATCCAGACAAGGCTGGACGAGTACCGAGGACGGGAGATGAAAGGACTGGAGAGAAGGAGCAAGGTACAGGGACCACCAGGAGCCCGGATGGTTGGGGGCACAGTGGGGGGAGACAAGGGCTAGGCAAGGTTAGCAGGATCCAGAGACCACCAGAAGCAAGGACGGCAGAAGGCAATGAGGGGAAGAACAGGGCTAGGTAGGGATAGCAGGATCCAGAGACCACCAGGAGGCACTGATGAGGAGACAAGGGCTAGGCAGGGTTACACGGGCAAAAGGAAAACAATACAAAGAAGTACAACAGAGGCCTGAGCTAGTAAAACTAACAAGATAATCAGGCACGGCCCAAGAAAGGAAATGACAAAAAATACTCTGCATGTACCTCTATGGGAGGAGAGGTACTACCGGGTCAGGACGCAACAGCCCCATAGAGCGCAGGAGACGCGCACGCCAGCGACCTAAGCAGACTAGGGAGTGCGCGCGAACACAGAAACCCAGCAGCAGGCCAGGAAACAGGAAGTATCGAAGAGGAGCAAGCACGCCCCTGACCAGCAGCGTGCCAGGATGCCGGAGCAGTCACCGTGCGGTGAGTCTCAGAAGACCAGCCAACACCCGCCACTGTAACAGAGACTATCTTTACTGACCGAGGAAGACTCCTCCCAGGAGTATGACGTTAGACTTCCGAACTTGGCATTAACTGATGCCCCTGTGTCTCTTGCAGCTGTTGTAAAAGTGAACACACTTGGGGATAGTACTGACGCAGCCGTTTTACCTCATGCGCCAGTCTGGGGGTTGGTGGGATTTGGATTTGCTTCTGGGGCCTCCTCTGTGTCGCGGTTACCAGTCACCCTGCACTGGCAACCTCCTATCTTTTAACCTAAACGACCGTGACCATTTGCATTCCTTGGCATAATGTCCTTCCTCACCACATCTTAAACAGTAGACACATACCGCACTCTGATTTGATGAACGGCACGCCTCACAAGCTGTTTATCTTCTGCTTTGGAACTCACTCGTTGGTCTGAGAGATACAGATTCTGGCCTGGAAAGAATCAACTCTTTCACCTACATTAGGTCAGCTCGCAGTTCTCCTATTACGTCTTCCCAGTCTGCTCTGGCTGTCCTCCCTTTTGTTGGTGGTTTAAGGTTCACTCCCAGCAGTGGTACTGGAGGGTCTTCATCATGATCTTTGGAATGGCAATCGGGGGTCTCCAACTTCAGCTGACTCATTTTGGTGGTTTTAGGAGCAGAGCCCTTCTTTAACTTCTGTTCGCTCTCTGACTCCAAACTAGCTGTCTCATTCATTTTTTTCAATTAGTACTTCGTCCAGAATGCCAGGATCTTCTAGGTACTTGTTTAAGCTGTAACTTAATATTTTTGCTGATTAAGCCCGTCCCCAATGATCTCAAGAACTTCTTCTGGACTAGCCCAGCATCAAACTTATCCTCCGCCCCTACATGTCTGCCTGCGAACAACAGTCTATCCTTATGTTCAATCGCTCTGAACAAGAAACTTTGGGGTGATTCATTATGTGAGATGTTAATGAGTTGGTGCAATACTTCTGAAGAACTCTCCTCTTTAACCCCTTACTGCCATCAGACGTACTATCCCGTCCATGGTACCTGGGCCATGGACGGGATAGTACGTCCCGTGCGATCGGACGCGCTCCCGTGGGGAGCAGCCGATCGCGGCCGGGTGTCAGCTGATTATCACAGCTGACACCCAGCACTATGTGTCAGGAGCGGTCACGGACCGCTCCCGGCACATTAACCCCTGGCATACCGCGAACAAACATGATCGCGCTGTACCAGCGGCACAGGAGAGGATCGCGCAGGGAGGGGGGTCCCTGCGCGCTCCCCTGAGACCCTCAGAGCAGCGCGATGTGTCGCGCTGTTCCGAGGGTCCGTCCTCCCTCCAGGTCCCCGAATCCAAGATGGCGCCGGGGTCCTGCAGGGAGGCGGCTTCCTCAGTGCCTGCTGAGAGCAGGCGCTGGGGAAGCTTGCAGCGATGCCAGAGCGATCGCTGGTGTGACAGAGTGCTGTGCACACTGTCACACCAGCGATCTGATAAAATACTGTGATGTCTCACCCTGGGACAAAGTAAAAAAGTTAAAAAAATGAAAATAAAAAGTGTTAAAAAAAAATCATAAAAAAAAAATATATATTCCCCAATAAATTCATTTCTTCCTGTAAATAAAAAAAAAACAAAACAATAAAAGTACACATATTTGGTATCGCCGCGTCCGTAAAGACCCCCCCTATAAAACTGTCCCACTAGTTAACCCCTTTAGTGAACCCCTAGAAAAAAAAAAAAAAAACTAAGCAAAAAATCAATGCTTTATCATCATACCGCCGAACAAAAAGTGGAATAACACGCGATCAAAAAGACCGATATAAATAAACATGGTACCGCTGAAAACGTCATCAAAAACCAAGCCATCATAAAGCATCATCAGCGAAAAAATAAAAAAGTTATAGCTCGCAGAATAAAGCGATGCAAAAATAATAATTTTTTAGATAAAATTGCTTTTATTCTATAAAAGCGCGAAAACATCAAAAAATGATATAAATGAGGTATCACCGTAATCGTACTGACCCGAAGAATAAAACTGCTTTATCAATTTTACCACACGCGGAACGGTATAAACGCCTCCCCCAAAAGAAATTCATGAATTGCTGATTTTTGTTCATTCTAACCTCCCAAAAATCGAAATAAAAAGCGATCAAAAAATGTCACATGCTCAAAAATGGTACCAATAAAAACGTCACCTCGTTCCGCAAAAAATAAGACCTCACATGACTCTGTGGGCCAAAATATGCAAAAATTATAGCTCTCAAAATGTGGTGATTCAAAAAACTACTTTTTGCAATAAAAAGCGTCTTTTAGCGTAACAGCTGCCAATCACAAAAACCCGCTATAAATAGTAAATCAAACCCCCCTTTATCACACCCTTAGTTAGGGAAAAATAATAAAATTAAAAAAAATTATTTATTTCCATTTTCCCATTAGGGTTAGGGTTGCGGCTAAAGTTAGGGTTAGGGTTGGCGCTAACGTTAGGATTAGGGTTAGGATTAGGGGTGTGTTAGGGTTAGGTTTGTGGTTAGGGTTGGGACTAGGGTTAGGGGTGTGTTGGGGTTAGGGTTGGAGTTAGAATTGGGGGGTTTCTGCTGTTTAGGCACATCAGGGGCTCTCCAAATGTGACATGGCGTCTGATCTCAATTCCAGCCAATTCTGCGTTGAAAAAGTCAAATGGTGCTCCTTCACTTCTGAGCTCTGCCATGCGCCCAAACAGTAGTTTACCCCACATATGGGGTATCAGCGTACTCTGTACCCCAAGAGATATTGTGCAATTTGTCCTATTTCTTCTGTTACCCTTGGGAAAATAAAAAACTGGGGGCGAAAATATCATTTTTGTAAAAAAAAAATGATTTTTTTGTTTTTACGGCTGTATGTTATAAACTTCTGTGAAGCACTTGGGGCTTCATAGCGCTCACCACACATCTAGATAAGTTCCTTGTGGGGTCTATTTTCCAAAATAGAGTCACTTGTGGGGGGTTTCCACTGTTTAGGCGCATCAGGGGCTCTCCAAATGCGACATGACGCCCCCAGACCATTCCATCAAAGTCTGTAATCCAAAACGTCACTACTTCCCTTCCGAGCCCTGACGTGCGCCCATACAGTAGTTTTCTCCCACATATTGGGTATCAGCGTACTCAGGACAAATTGGAAAACAACTTTTTGGGTCCAATTTCTCCTGTTACCCTTGTGAAAATAAAATATTGGGGGCAAAAAAATCATTTTTGTAAAAAAAAAAAAAATTTTTTTATTTTTACGGCTGTACGTTATAAACTTCTGTGAAGCACTTTGGGGTTCAAAGTGCTCACCACACATCTAGATAAGTTCCTTGAGGGGTCTAGTTTCCAAAATGGTGTCATTTGTGGGGGGTTTCCACTGTTTAGGCAGATCATGAGCTCTCCAAACACGACATGGCATCCAGCCAATTCTGCGTTGAAAAAGTCAAACGGCGCTCCTTCCCTTCCAAACTCTGCCATGCACCCAAACAGTGGTTTACCCCCACATATGGGGTATCAGCGTACTCAGGACAAATTGCACAATAACTTTTGGAGTCTTGTTACCCTTGGGAAAATAAAAATTGGGGTGAAAAGATCAATTTTGTGGAAAAAATATAATTTTTTAATTTTACGGCTCTACGTTATAAACTTGTGTGAAGCACTTGGGGTTCAAATTGATCACCAAAGATCTAGATAAGTTCCTTAGGGGGTCTAGTTTCCCAAATGGGGTCACTTGTGGGGGGTTTCCACTGTTTAGGCACATCAGGGACTCTCCAAATGCAACATGGCGTCTAATCTCAATTCCAGCCAATTTTGGTTGGAAAAAGTCAAATGGTGCTCCTTCCCTTCCGAGCTCTGCCGTGCGCCCAAACAGTGATTCCCCCCCACATATGGGGTATCAGCGTACTCAGGACAAATTGGACAACAACTTTTGAGGTCCAATTTCTCCTGTTACCTATGGCAAAAAATAAAAAATTAGTGACTAACAGATAATTTTTGTGGGAAAAAAATAGGATTTTTTATTTTCATGCCCGGGCATTATAAACTTGTGTGAAGCACTTGGGGGTCAAAGTGCTCACCAAAGATCTAGATAAGTTCCTTAGGGGGTCTAGCTTCCAAAATGGGAACATGACCCCCATCAATGTTTGCATTCCAAAACGTTACTGCTTCCTTTACAAGCCCTGCCATGCGCCCAAACAGTTCCCCCCCACATATGGGGTATCAGCGTACTCAGGACAAATTGGACAACAACTTTTGGGGTCCAATTTCCTTGGGAAAAATCAAAAATTTGGGACTAAAAAATCATTTTTGTGGAAAATTGTTTTTTTTTTTTTTCACACCCAGGCATTATAAACTTTTATAAAACACTTTGGGGTTCAAAGTGCTCACAACAGATCTAGATAAGTTCCTTTGGGGGTCTAGTTTCCAAAATGGAGTCACTTGTGGGGGGTTTTCACTGTTTAGGCTCATCTGGGGCACTACAAGCGGAACATGACCCCCATCAATGTTTGCATTCCAAAACGTTACTGCTTCCTTTCCAAGCCCTGCCATGCGCCCAAACAGTTCCCCCCCCACATATGGGGTATCAGCGTACTCAGGACAAATTGGACAACACCTTTTGGGTTCCAATTTCCTTGGGAAAAATCAAAATTTGGGACTAAAAAATCATTTTTGTGGAAAATTGTTTTTTTTCACACCCAGGCATTATAAACTTTTGTAAAACACTTTGGGGTTCAAAGTGCTCACAACAGATCTAGATAAGTTCCTTAGGGGGTCTAGTTTCCAAAATGGAGTCACTTGTGGGGGGTTTCCACTGTTTAGGCGCATCAGGGGCTCTCCAAACACGACATGGCGTCCAATCTCAACTCCAGCCAATTTTAGTTTGAAAAAGTCAAACGGCGCTCCTTCCCTTACGAGCTCTGCCGTGTGCCCAAACAGTGGTTTTCCCCCACATATGGGGTATTGGCGTACTCAGGAGAAATTGCACAACAACTTTATCTGCCCATTTTCTCCTTTTACCCTTGTGAAAATAAAAAAAAGTTTGTAAAAGATCATTTTTGTGGCTAAAAAGTTAAATATTCATTTTTTCGTTCCACTTTGCTTCAGCTCCTGTGAAGCACCTGAAGGGTTAATTAAATTCTTGAATGTGGTTTTGAGTACCTTGAGGGGTGCAGTTTTTAGAATGGTGTCACTTTTGGGTATTTTCTGCTATATAGACCCGTCAAAGTGACTTCAAACGTGAGGTGGTCCCTAAAAAAATGGCTTTGTAAATTTTGTTGTAAAAATGAGAAATCACTGGTCAACTTTTAACCCTTATAATTTCCTAACAAAAAAAAATTTTGGTTCCAAAATTGTGCTGATGTAAAGTAGACATGTGGGAAATGTTATTTCTTAACTATTTTGTGTGACATATTTCTCTGTTTTAAGGGAAAAAAAATTCAAAGTTTGAAAATTGCAAAATTTTCAAAATTTTCGCCATATTTGCGTTTTTTTCAAAAATTAACGCAAGGTATATCGAAGAAATTTTACCACTAACGTGAAGTACAATATGTCACGAGAAAACAATCTCAGAATCGCGAAGATCCGTTGAAGCGTTCCAGAGTTATAACCTCATAAAGAGACAGTGGTCAGAATTGTAAAAATTGGCCCGGTCATTAACGTGCAAACCACCCTTGGGGGTGAAGGGGTTAAAGTGCCCTTTTAAAATCATCTTCAACTCTGGTAGGGTCAACTGACTTTTAATCTCTAGCATACTGAGGAAGGTTCAGTCCTGGGC
This sequence comes from Oophaga sylvatica, assembly GCA_033576555.1. Taxonomy (NCBI): domain Eukaryota; kingdom Metazoa; phylum Chordata; class Amphibia; order Anura; family Dendrobatidae; genus Oophaga; species Oophaga sylvatica. Next base: position 154,406,295 of record JARQOD010000007.1, read on the forward strand.
TGATCGCTTTCACCACTCCCTCAATGATCTCATCTGGCTGGTAGCCTTTCAATAATCCTGCATCGATCTGGTGCAACAAGTTCATATAAAACAGTTTCTCTTTCTGCTCACGCTCTCCAATCTGTTCCAGGATCTTAAACTCTTTCCTTATGGTGATTTGTGGTGTTGGAGAGCACTGTTTTCCTGATTTATCAAACCCAAGCAGGATAAAGGTTCTGTCACAGTCTGTCACATGTTCAGAGGGTTGGGTAGATTTTTGCATGGCTGTTAAGGCTTGGAATTGTTCTTTCAATTCCTGTAGTTCTGTCTGCGGAAGCAGATTCCCGATCTTGGTAATTGGTGCCGCCCCCTCCATCTTCCAACTTCAACCTGGTTAGAAACTGCGTTAGCGGGAGGCGGAGCCTAGCTGCACATGAGGAAGGAACTGAGCCTGTGAGCTCCTCTCCTCAACCCAGCCAGCTTTAGCATTATCACAGCGTATTTTTGCCCAAAATGGGGAAATCAGGAAGAGAAAAGGCTAAAGACTCCACTGGCACCCCAAAACCCCCAAGAAAGACAGGGGATTTGGATCATTATCTCCGGAGAAAGCCAGCTTCTGCACCAGTGCTTTCACCTAAGATGGCACCCGGAACCCTCTCTCTGTCTGACGCAGAGGACTCGGATATAGACACTGATGCTTGCTCAGGGCAATCACCCCGCAGGCCGGAGCGTTCCAACCAAGTCACCCGCTCTTTCATCCGCCGGACCATTGCTCCAGTGCTACAGGAGCTAGCCAGCATTAAGGCGGAGGTGTCGCATGTGGGACGCCGTGTGGAGGAGCTGGAGCAGGCCCACACTTCTTATGTGGAATTCGGCGATGGCATCTGTACCACGCTCCAGGACCACTCCAAGCACCTTAATGCGGCCCTCGGTGCTGCCGAGGACCTTGAGAACAGGAATCGCCGCCGCAATGTGCGAATGAAAGGTATCCCTGAGTCCTATGCCCCCGAGGCCCTGTGCTCTGTGGCACGCACTTTATTCTCTGCATTGCTGGGGGAAGAACCTGCTGAAGCTGTGGTTGTGGAGCACATCCACCGGGCCCTCAGAGCTCGCCCCAGGGACACTGATCCTCCCAGGGACGTTATTTGTGGTATACTGGACTACAACCATACTGCTGCGCTTCTCACTGCTGCGAGGGAGCAGGGGTCCCTGATGCTAGACGGGTCCCCAGTGGCCTTCTACCAAGACCTGGCCAGTTCTACCCTCCAGAAGCGCCGCTTGTTAAAGCCTCTTCTGACCCACCTGAAGGAACATGACGCCCAGTACAGATGGTTGTTCCCCTTTGGGCTCTTAGTCACACGCCACGACAAGAAAGTTACTATACGTCACCCAGAGGAGTTACCTACTTTGTGGAAGGCCTTATCCATCCCTTCACCGTCTGTGCCGTCCTGGCTGCCTGTTCCAGAGTCGTCCATACCACCGATCCAGCCGCGCCCGGACGATTGGCAAGTCACCCGCTCCAAGAACAAGTCACATCGTCGCTCTCTATCTGCCCGCGATGACGCGGCTGGAGACTGAGCTGTTACCGGACTGGCTTGCTGCTCTTGTTCTTGCCAGGACATGGCAGACCCGGTGTAATACCTTTGTTCTGGAGGTCTCCTGTCCTCCTTCTACCTGAAAACTGAAGTTTACATTTTCCACTTTGCAGCCTTCCTGTTGAATTGTTGACTCACTGTGGTTATATCCAACTTATGATTCTGTTCACTCAGGCTCGTATTTTTCTTCCTTACCTCTCTCTCCCCACTCTCCTCCCCATTTTTGGGCAAATACATTTCACTATGACCCAGGTTTTCTTGGGTCCCACAGGCTGGCTGGAGGTTATTGCAGGTGGGCTCTTATGCGATTCTTGCATCGCCTCCACTGCCCCCTCCTCCTTCAGGAGGGGTGCAATGTCTCCCGGCTCCCCTTGTGGATCCGCCTAGTTCACATTTCTCCAAATGTTCACAAGCACCGCTACTTATGGTGCTTTATTTTTTGTCTCTGTTTTGATCTTTCTTTTTTGTTTGTGTTCTTTCCCCCTTGTGTCCTCCCTGTCACACTCCTCTTTCCTTGGGGTCGCTCTCTGTCCTTGCTACGGTACACCGCTTTATCGCTTCTCTATCCTCCCAGTACACCTCCATGATGACTCCACGTGATATTGTTATTCAATCCTATAATGCTAAGGGTATGAATGCGCCTGCGAAACGTGCTCAGGTTTTGCGACTCCTTAAAAAAGATGGTGTCTCTGTTATTTTTATGCAGGAAACACATTTCCGCCACGATCATGTTCCACAGCTGTCTCGCTCTTCATTCCCAGTGTGGTTCCACAGTTGCAGCGACTCCCAAGCGTCGAGAGGGGTGAGTATAGCTTTTTGCCGCAATCATCACTTTCAGTTGCAAGCGCAGTTGGCAGATACAGATGGTCGATATCTTTTCTTGAAGGGTAAACTGGGAAACACTTTAGTGACTTTTGCTAATATTTATGCGCCCAATGTTCGCACAGTCGACTGGTTACTATCTACACTACGTCTTTTACAGCAATTTATGTCGGGGCTAGTGGTACTGGGTGGAGACTTTAATCTCACTATGGAGCCTCTCGTGGACTCCTCCACGGGCCGCTCCGCCATCTCTTTTCGGAATCTCAGAAGACTTAAACTGCTATTGGCGGGGTTGTCCTTGGTGGACGCCTGGAGAGTCCTCCATCCTGACACTAGGGATTATACGTGTCGCATCGCTCATACCAAAGACTTGATTACCTGTTTCTATCCCGACGCCACCTGGGGTGTTATTCTACGGGGATATTGGATCCATGACAGTATCGGACCATGCGCCTGTATCCTTAACACTGGCCTTACCTGGGGTGGGTGGTCTCGGATACACCTGGCGACTCAATGAGACACTACTGGACGTTCAAGATAATATAAATGCCATTGAAATACCTCTTCAGGATTTCTTCCATAGAAATTACACTCCAGGCATGTCAATCCCCATCGTCTGGGAAACTCACAAATCTTTTGTCAGGGGTGAATTCATCTCACTGGCCTCTAGACTTAAAAAATCTAGGGAGAAACAAACCGATGCCTTGCTCCTTCAAATTTGCAAATTGGAATCGCTCCACAAGCGATCTCTGTGCCAGCAACACCTCTCTGATCTCCTGTCCTTGCGTATGGCCCTTAAATCCCTCCTAAACCTAAAAATTGCGAAAAATTTCTTACACGCAAAACACCGTCTTTATGCTTCAGGTGACAGAGGTGGGAAACTTATGTCCGCTTACGTCAAAGAAACGTCTCCGCGTACATTCATCGCTGAGACGAGGTGCCCCTCGGGTGCCGCACACACTGAGACGGCACAAATCGCGCAAGATTTTCATCAATATTACACCGCCTTGTAAAACTTACATAACCCCATGTATGAATCTGCCCCCACTGCAGACCCCCATCCTGCTACTGTGGACTTTGTCTCCTCCCTGAACCTCCCTAAATTGAAACCTTCCCATCACGCGGAATTGTTATCTCCAATTGCGGTGGAGGAAGTGGAGGATGCTCTGAAGTCTACTCCATCGGGAAAATCTCCTGGCCCAGATGGTCTGACAATACTCTACTACAAAAAGTTTAAAGCTACCCTTCTCCCACACCTCACCCGACTTTTTAACGCCTTGATGACTGGCTCCTCCTTTCCTCCCCAATCCCTTTCTGCGGATATAGCTTTAATCCATAAGGAAGACAAAGATCCAGCACAGTGTAGTAGTTATCTGCCGATATCTCTTCTTAACTCTTATTTGAAGCTCTGGGCGAAGGTCCTGGCGAACCGAGTGTCTCGCTTGGTCCCCCTCCTGGTGCAGAGCGATCAGACTGGGTTTATACTGGGTAGAGAGGGAAGGGAAAACTCCACAAAGATCTTACACCTAATCCATGGAGCAGTTTCCCGAAAAACGCCTTTGTTGTTGTTAAGTACTGATGACGAAAAGGCGTTTGACCGCATAGATTGGTCCTACATGAAGTCGGTCCTACGCCTATTTAATTTTCCCGATCGCTTTATAGACTCCATTTTTACACTTTACACCTCGCCCACTGCCAGGGTCAGGGTGAACAATTCTTTTTCGGCTCCATTCTCTATATCCAATGGAACCCGCCAGGGCTGCCCCTTGTCCCCCAGTCTGTTCGCTCTGTGCCTGGAACCTTTGTTACAGGCTTTTCGTACACACCCAGACATCCGAGGCGCGTCCACGCCTAAAGGCGAGGCCCTCGTGTCCGCATACGCTGATGACATCATGCTTAGTATCACTAACCCGGAGACCGCTATACCCGCTGTGCTGGATCTTTTTCACCATTTTGGTACTCTTTCAAACTTCAAAATCAATTATAATAAATCGGTCGCGTTTGCTATCGGCTTCCCCAGGGACACTCTAAACCGCCTCCAACGAATGTCACCGTTCACCTGGAAGACAGACCATGTAAAATATTTAGGCATTCTTATTCCGAGGGCTATTTCTCGCCTTTACGCTCTGAACCACCTACGCCTACTCTCCTCGGTTAGGACACAGCTCCAGCGTCTACGAATACCGTTCATGTCTTGGTTGGGCCGAAAAAATTATCTGTCCACATATATAGTCCCAAAATTCCTCTACTTATTCCAGGCAGCTCCTATATTCCTTACCAATTCCTTTTTTCGTGCCTTACATGTTCTGTTCTCACGGTTCCTATGGAACCAACGTCCGGCTCGTATCGCTTTCTCGACTTTGACTCTGCCCACAGATCAGGTGGAGTGGGTATGCCTGACCTGAAGAAACTATTACTTCGCTTGCCATCTTCGTCGTTGGGTGGAGATAAACAGCTGGAACAAAAGGTCTTTCTTGTCCTCCCTAGAAACGGCTCTTCTTTCGCCTCGGGAGGCACTTGAGTTATGGGGTGTGCATACTCAGATCCCTCGCACAAGAGGCTTCTCCCCTCTCCTGAAGGGTCTGCTCCACACATGCCTGAACTGTCTACATCATGACACTATGAGTAAGTTCCCTTCTCCGCTCATGCCTGTACGCTTACTCCCTTTGTTGATCTGCTCGGATGAGGGTTTTTGGACTTTTCAGGGTTTGTGGAGCAAGCTGGTAACGCCTCTCAATTCCTTTTTTGCTGGAGACAATGTCCCTTCGGCGGAGGACCTGTCATCCATCCTCGGACCTACACACGCCAACTTTTTATCGCTAGCACATGTACATCATATCTGTCAGACCTTTATGGAGCAACATCGTCCCTTGCGGGCTGCCTCCAACTTGGAGCGGCTGTTGCTGGCACAGAGTCCTGTTAAAGGCGTGATCTCCACCATTTACAAATGGCTTATGTCTCTTCGCTCTGATACTGAGCCTACTTACCTTGCTGCCTGGGAACGGGAACTGGGGCACCCGTTGTCCCTACGAGTCGCCGGGTGTATTAAAAGACACGCACTGGGATTTTCTAGGTGCGTTCGCATTAAAGAGAATTCTTATAAACTGATTGCCAGGTGGTACCGAACCCCGTCCTTCCTATTTCGCCATGGCTTGCAGACCTCTGACATCTGCTGGAGATGTGGGACGGGCTCAGGAACTTATGCTCACATCTGGTGGGATTGCCCCCTCATTGTACCCTTCTGGAATGCGATACGACAAAAAATCAAAGATACCTGCCTCCTGCCTTGTGATTTACCCAGGGACTCAGTCCTTTTTTGGGTGCCGGCGACCGGTTACAACCCCATTAAGCACAAACTGGCGACCTTTATGTTGACGGCTGCCAAACTTCTAGTGCCTAGGCATTGGCTGTCTACTGTGGCGCCTTCTCTGGAGGAGTGGACTGTTGCTGTGGACCATATCAGGGACATGGAGGACCTGTCGGCATGGATCAACCATACCCGGGATAAATTCCAGACCATCTGGTCCCCGTGGATTGCCTTTCGTACCCCTTCGCCTACATAGTGTAAGTGACTCATTGGAGTGTTATTTTTGTATGTAAGATTCTCTGCCACGTGGTGTGCTGAGGCCGGAGACCGAGGGCACCCCCCTCCCCTTCTTCCTTCCCCTTACCTTTAACCCCTCTCTGCCATCAGACGTACTATTCCGTCCATGTGACCCTGGACCTAATTCCCATGGACGGAATAGTATGTCATGGGCGATCAGCTGCGCTCCCGGGGGGAGCGCAGCTGATCGCCGCCGGGTGTCAGCTGATTATCACAGCTGACACCCGTGACTGTGTGTCAGGAGCGGTCACGGACCGCTCCCGGCACATTAACCCTTGGCACACCGCGATCAAACATGATCGCGGTGTACCCGGGGCACAGGGGAGGATCGCGCAGGCAGGGGGCTCCCTGCGCGCTCCCCTGAGACCCTCAGAGCAGCGCGATGTGCCGCGCTGTTCCGAGGGTCCGTCCTCCCTCCAGGTCCCCGGATCCAAGATGGCGCCGGGGTCCTGCAGGGAGGTGGCTTCCTCAGTGCCTGCTGAGAGCAGGCGCTGGGGAAGCCTGCAGCGATGCCAGAGCGATCGCTGGTGTGACAGAGTGCTGTGCACACTGTCACACCAGCGATCTGATAAAATACTGTGATGTCCCACCCTGGGACAAAGTAAAAAAGTAAAAAAAGTAAAAATAAAAAGTGTAAAAAAAAAAAAAAAAATATTCCCCAATAAATTCATTTTTTCCTGTAAATAAAAAAAACAAAACAATAAAAGTACACATATTTGGTATCGCCGCGTCCGTAACGACCCCCCTATAAAACTGTCCCACTAGTTAACCCCTTTAGTGAACCCCTTAAAAAAAAAAAAAAAAATGAAGCAAAAAATCAATGCTTTATCATCATACCGCCGAACAAAAAGTGAAATAACACGCGATCAAAAAGACCGATATAAATAAACATGGTACCACTGAAAACGTCATCTTGTCCCGCAAAAAACAAGCCGTCACACAGCATCATGAGCGAAAAAATAAAAAAGTTATAGCTCGCAGAATAAAGCGATGCAAAAATAATGATTTTTTATATAAAATTGTTTTCATTCTATAAAAGCGCCAAAACCTAAAAAAAATGATATAAATGAGGTATCGCCATAATCGTACTGACCCGAAGAATAAAACTGCTTTATCAATTTTACCACACGCGGAACGGTATAAACGCCTCCCCCAAAAGAAATTCATGAATTGCTGATTTTTGTTCATTCTAACCACCCAAAAATCGAAATAAAAAGCGATCAAAAAATGGCACGTGCTCAAAAATGGTACAAATAAAAACGTCAACTCGTCCCGCAAAAAATAAGACCTCACATGACTCTGTGGGCCAAAATATGCAAAAATTATAGCTCTCAAAATGTGGTGATGCAAAAAACTATTTTTTGCAATAAAAAGCGTCTTTTAGCGTGACAGCTGCCAATCACAAAAACCCGCTATAAATAGTAAATCAAACCCCCTTTATAACCCCCCTAAGTTAGGGAAAAATAATAAAATTAAAAAAATGTATTTATTTCCATTTTCCCGTTAGGGTTAGGGTTGCGGCTAAAGTTAGGGTTAGGGTTGGCGCTAACGTTAGTATTAGGGTTAGGGTTGGCGCTAACGTTAGGATTCGGGTTGGGATTAGGGTTATGGGTGTGTTAGGGTTAGGTTTGTGGTTAGGGTTGGGACTAGGGTTATTGGTGTTTGGGGTTAGGGTTGGAGTTAGAATTGGGGGGTTTCTGCTGTTTAGGCACATCAGGGGCTCTCAAAATGTGACATGGCGTCTGATCTCAATTCCAGCCAATTCTGCGTTGAAAAAGTCAAATGGTGCTCCTTCACTTCTGAGCTCTGCCATGCGCCCAAACAGTAGTTTACCCCACATATGGGGTATCAGCATACTCTGGACCCCAAGAGTTATTGTGCAATTTGGCCTATTTCTCCTGTTACCCTTGGGAAAATAAAAAACTGGGGGCGACAAAATCATTTTTGTAAAAAAAAAAAATGATTTTTTTGTTTTTACGGCTGTATGTTATAAAACTTCTGTGAAGTACTTGGGGCTTCATAGCGCTCACCACACTTCTAGATAAGTTCCTTGTGGGGTCTATTTTCCAAAATGGGGTCACTTGTGGGGGGTTTCCACTGTTTAGGCGCATCAGGGGCTCTCCAAATGCAACATGACGCCCCCAGACCATTCCATCAAAGTCTGCAATCCAAAACGTCACTACTTCCCTTCCGAGCCCCGACGTGTGCCCATACAGCAGTTTTCTCCCACATTTTGGGTATCAGCGTACTCAGGACAATTTGGACAACAACTTTTGGGGTCCAATTTCTCCTGTTACCCTTGTGAAAATAAAATATTGGGGGCGAAAAAATCATTTTTGTAAAAAAAAAAAGGATTTTTTATTTTTACGGCTGTACGTTATAAACTTCTGTGAAGCACTTCGGGGTTCAAAGTGCTCACCACACATCTAGATAAGTTCCTTGTGGGGTCTATTTTCCAAAATGGGGTCACTTGTGGGGGGTTTCCACTGTTTAGGCGCATCAGGGGCTCTCCAAATGCGACATGACTCCCCCAGACCATTCCATCAAAGTCTGCAATCCAAAACGTCACTACTTCCCTTCCGAGCCCCGACGTGCGCCCATACAGTAGTTTACTCCCACATATTGGGTATCAGCATACTCAGGACAAATTGGACAACAACTTTTGGGGTCCAATTTCTCCTGCTACCCTTGTGAAAATAAAATATTGGGGGCTAAAAAATCATTTTTGTAAAAAAAAAAAAAGAATTTTTTTATTTTACGGCTGTACGTTATAAACTTCTGTGAAGCACTTTGGGATTCAAAGTGCTCACCACACATCTAGATAAGTTCCTTGAGGGGTCTAGTTTCCAAAATGGTGTCATTTTGGGGGGGGGTTTCCACTGTTTAGGCAGATCAGGAGCTCTCCAAACACGACATGGCATCCAGCCAATTCTGCGTTGAAAAAGTCAAACGGCGCTCCTTCCCTTCCAAACTCTGCCATGCACCCAAACAGTGGTTTACCCCCACATATGGGGTATCAGCGCACTCAGGACAAATTGCACAATAACTTTTGGAGTCTTGTTTCCCTTGGGAAAATAAAAATTGGGGTAAAAAGATCAATTTTGTGGAAAAAATATAATTTTTTTAATTTTACGGCTCTACGTTATAAACTTGTGTGAAGCACTTGGGGGTTCAAATTGCTCACCAAAGATCTAGATAAGTTCCTTAGGGGGTCTAGTTTCCCAAATGGGGTCACTTGTGGGGGGTTTCCACTGTTTAGGCACATCAGGGGCTCTCCAAATGCAACATGGCGTCCAATCTCAATTCCAGCCAATTTTGGTTGGAAAAAGTCAAATAGTGCTCCTTCCATTCCGAGCTCTGCCATGCACCCAAACAGTGGTTCCCCCCACATATGGGGTATCAGCGTACTCAGGACAAATTGGACAACAAATTTTGTGGTCCAATTTCTCCTGTTACCTATGGGAAAATAAAAAATTAGTGACTAAGAGATAATTTTTGTGGGAAAAAAATAGGATTTTTTATTTTCATGCCCGGGCATTATAAACTTGTGTGAAGCACTTGGGGGTTCAAAGTGCTCACCAAAGATCTAGATAAGTTCCTTAGGGGGTCTAGCTTCCAAAATGGGGTCACTTGTGGGGGGTTTCCACTGTTTAGGCTCATCTGGGGCACTACAAACGGAACATGACCCCCATCAATGTTTGCATTCCAAAACGTTACTGCTTCTTTTCCAAGCCCTGCCGTGCGCCCAAACAGTTTCCCCCCCCACATATGGGGTATCAGCGTACTCAGGACAAATTGGACAACAACTTTATCTGTCCATTTTCTCCTTTTACCCTTGTGAAAATAAAAAAAAGTTTCTAAAAGATCATTTTTGTGGCTAAAAAGTTAAATATTAATTTTTTCCATCCACGTTGCTTCAGCTCCTGTGAAGCACCTGAAGGGTTAATAAACTTCTTGAATGTAGTTTTGAGTACCTTGAGGGGTGCAGTTTTTATAATGGTGTCACTTTTGGGTATTTTCTGCCATATAGACCCGTCAAAGTGACTTCAAATGTGAGGTGGTCCCTAAAAAAATGGCTTTGTAAATTTTGTTGTAAAAATGAGAAATCACTGGTCAACTTTTAACCCTTCTAATTTCCTAACAAAGAAAAATTTTGGTTCCAAAATTGTGCTGATGTAAAGTAGACATGTGGGAAATGTTATTTCTTAACTATTTTGTGTGACATATTTCTCTGTTTTAAGGGAAAAAAAATTCAAAGTTTGAAAATTGCAAAATTTTTAAAATTTTCGCCATATTTGCGTTTTTTTCAAAAATAAACGCAAGTTATATCGAAGAAATTTTACCACTAACATGAAGTACAATATGTCACGAGAAAACAATCTCAGAATCGCGAAGATCCGTTGAAGCGTTCCAGAGTTATAACCTCATAAAGAGACAGTGGTCAGAATTGTAAAAATTGGCCCGGTCATTAACGTGCAAACCACCCTTGGGGATGAAGGGGTTAACCTTCTTCCTTTTTTCTTTGTCCAGTTATTTATTTTTCATTTAGGTTCATTTAATTCCCTTCTTTTTCTTTATTTCCCCTTATATTTTCTGTGTCTCCTTGTTTTATTTTGTTCTTAGTTCTTGTTCTTGTAGAATGTTATTGGGGTTCGTTAGTCCAGGAACCCAATTTGTGTGCCAAATCTCACGCAATACTAGTAGTGATCCTCGATCACGCTGTTTCATTCATATATATTGTGCTCTGTTTTATTGGACATGATCTGATATGATGACGCTTGGCTTATATTATTATGTGACATGTTTTGTTACTGTTTATACCCTTGATATGTGTTATACATGTGTGTTAATAAATACATATTCAACAAAAAAAAAAAAGAAAAAAAAGAAACTGCGTTAGCTCCTGGAGGAACGTCCTCATGACATCTTCAGCTTCTTTCTCCCCCAGCTCATCCATCTGTGTATTAATGGCGGTTACAAATTTTTTGCGGGAGCGTGCTTTAGAGTTCTGTTCTTCTGACATCTTTATATGTTCTGCCACTGCTCTCAATTCTTCACATGTTCAGATAGGGGAGGGACAGGTCTCATGAATTCTTTGGAACTCTGGGGAACCGTTACTCAGGGCGATCATGTACTGCAGCTTCCGCTGGCACAAGATGGATCCACTTGCTCACACAGATACAATTGGTAATAGTTGTTGTGAACATGAACAGTGTAGTTTAATGGCACAGCACATTCAGTACAATTCAAGTCTCTTAAGCACAGGCTTCATAAACAGTACAGCTGCTTCTTAGAGGCACATTGACTAACAGACGAGGCTGAAGTTTGTTTCTTATTCGGCAATTTTTTCTTTTCTGTTTTTTATAGGTTTAACAACAAAAAATAAGCATCACAATAATAACATACAATGCAGTGAGGTGCCCTGATGTGAATACACTTAAAAACAGCTACAAAAATAAAACTGGCACAAAAATGGGTATCAAAGTGGGTACCGAAGGGCGTTAATGAAAGGGTTAAATGACTTTGAGCCACTAATATCACACTGCAGACTTATAGAACAGGGAGACTCACATCAAACAGGTCTCTCCCACCTGGCCCAAATGGGTTATGGGCATCAGAACTGACATCAAAGTGGACAAACAGCCAATTTTCACAGATTTGAGTAAGTAACTGGTGTTTTTAAGGGGTTAAATGACTTTGGGCCATTGATCTCACACTAACATTACATAGAAAGTGATGCCCCGCATCAATCACAGGTCTTTTCAGCCTGGCCCAAATGGGTTCTGGGCATCAGAATTGGCATCAAAGTGGGCAAACAGCCTTGTTGATGTGAGTTGTGTTCGGCGGCGCAACAGACAATTCATTTTGTTATAGGTGGGCGGGAGAGATGGAGGGGTGGGGAGCTTCAGTCAAAAGAATTTAGGGTCTGAAATTTATCAGGTAGATGGGCAGGGACTAGTTTGATTATAGTGGGGGGATGTGAATAATATTGCCAATGACCATTGGGATAAGAGTAGACATGCCCTGTTAAAAAGGGAGGGTAATGAAACACAATTTGGCACTTATCTGAAGGAGATAAGGTGGATAGATCTATGGAGGGTGCGAAATATAGATAAGTATTGTTATTCTTGCTATTCGACAACATATGGCTCTCTGTCCCGTATTGATGTAGCCCTGGGAAATGAAAGGATGGATAACTTAGTACAGGAGGTGGAGTATTTGCTGAGAGTTTTGTCGGATCATAGCCCGTTATTGGTGTCAATTCAGTTTTAAGAAAAGGGCCAGGGATGGAAAATTCACCCCCTCTGGCTGCAGCTTCTGGACGTGGGAAAGATTGGGAAGGAAATAGCGGAATTTTTTAGGATAAATAAGGGCAGTGCAGAGCGTCATGTAGTTTGGGATACTATGAAGGCATACCTGGGGGGATCTTGTTTAGAGACGTATCAAGACATATGACTATCTCAACTCATATAAAGCGGTGATGGAGGAATTAAAGGCGGCGGAGGATGCGCTGAGTAATCATTATTCAAGGGATAAAGAAAACAGCATGAAGGCGGCTCAAGAAGAAGTTAATACATTGCATATGCGTAGGGCGGAGAGGTTGCGGGCATTCCAAAAAGAGGCATTTTATGCGGAAGGAGAAAAAGTGGGCCATCTGCTTTCAGTGGTGGCTCCTGCGCAGCAAGACCCATCACATGTATATCCAATAACGTCAGAGCGGGGTAATGTGGTTACACAGGGGGAACAAATTTTGGAGGTGTTTTGGGAGTTTTACAGTAAGCTATATTCCTCGAGGTTGCAGCAGGAGGAGGGAGATTTTGACAGATTTCTGGGGGAGGCTGACCTACCTAAACCTAGTAAGGAAGACAGAGGTTGGCTAGATAAACCACTTGCAGAGGAAGAACTGAGGGCGGCCTTGGCGTCCATGGCAGGGGACAGGGCTACGGGGGCAGATGGTATCCCGGCAGAGATATAAGACGTCCTCAATGACGACATAATCAAATTAAAGGAGGTACTTAATGATTCACTGGAGAGGGGTGTGCTGCCTACTTGTATGAGGGAGTCCATTATTGTGGTTATCCCTAAGGCTGATAAGGACCCACTGCTGTGGAAATCTTACAGACTAATATCACTCTTGACGGCAGATGTTAAGATCTTGGTGAAGGCCCTGGCAAACAGGCTAATTCGAGTAATTGATAAAGTGGTTCATTCGGACCAATCTGGGATCATGCCTAACAAGTCTACTGCTGTCAATTTAAGTAGGCTTTATTTTAATATACAAAATCCCAGCTGAAAATGCGAGTAGGAGAGTAGTGGTATCTCTGGATGCACATAAAGCAATGGACAGTGCAGAATGGAAATACCTGTGGTTGGTTCTGGAACACCTGAGTTTTGGGTCAGGGTTTATTTCTTGGGTGAGGTTGCTGTACTCCTCTCCAATGGCTAAAATTATAGTGAATAATAAATTATCTGACAGCTTTCCGTTGTTTAGGGGTACGAGGCAGGGATGCCCATTGTCCCCGCTGCTATTCGCCCTCGCTGTGGAGCCCCTAGCTGCTAAAATAAGAACACAGGAAGTAAAGGGGTTTGTGTATGGGATAATGGAGGAGAAGGTGGAACTGTATGCCGATATTTTGCTTTTTTTGGAAGATTCCGGGGAGACATTGAGGAGGGTGGTGACACTAATTGAGGGTTTTGGACAGATCTCGGGACTCACAATTAATTGGGATAAGTCATGTGTTCTGCAGATTGATGGGGATAATGACAGTATTAGGAAGGTAGAAATATAAACTAAACTATGGGTAGTTCAAACATTTAAGTATTTAGGGATCCATATAGCTCTTCCACTGATGAGGTTTGAGGAACTTAACTTGGGGCCGTTATTACAAAAAATATCGTATCAAAATTTCAGCATGGAATAAATTGCACCTTTCGGCAGTGGGTAAAGTGAATCTCCTTAAGAAGATTGTAATGCCCCAGGTCTTATACCTTTTACATAACTCCCTTGTTTGGCTCCCACAGTGTAGGTTTCAAAGAATTAAATCATTGTTTGGGGAATTGGTATGGGGTTGGAAGAGTCCGAGACTCAAACAAGAAATATTGCAGAGGCCCAAAGAGGAGGGTGGTTTGGCACTCCCTAATCCCTGGCTATATTTCCTATCGGCGCACTGCCAACACTTTAAAAGCTGGGGAGAAGTAGTGGGGGGGCAGGTGCCTAGTAGTTTAAAGTATTCAATAAGGATTTTGCCGCTGAATAAGGGACGGGAGGCAGGCATTTTTATGAAAATGGGATCTCAGTACCATACTATTAATCTAATCAATAAAGTATGGCAAAAAGTTAAGCAGATTAGGGGAATAATAGGTTTTATCAGATTTTCAACTATCTGGGATAACATACACTTTCAGGAGTTTAGGCAAATGAAAGGTTTTGGGGCCTGGAAAGATGCGGGCATTAGCTTGAAAGGGCAGTTGATTTATCAGGGTAGGCTTAAACCATTCGAAATGTTACAGCAGGAATTTTAATTAAATCAACTAAATTTGTACCAATATAGAAGGGTTCAACATGCATTCCAGTCACAAAGTAGAAGAGGAGCTATAGAGATACAGGCAGACCTCAAGCTGGATTTTATCCTTAATTAAAAATAGTGATATGAGGGGGGAAATATCAGAAATCTATAGGGACTTGCTACATATTTTCCTTGGTAATCAAACTATCAAGGCTAGAAGAAAATGGGAGGTAGAGCTGGGTGAGATAGATAATGATAGGTGGGAATCTATACTAGAGTATGTACCTAAGATATCTATGAGTGAACCTGGGAGACTGTCTCAGTTGTATGTAATACACAGGTTGTATAGAACCCCTGATATGCTCTTTAAAGCTGTGGTGAGGCCTAATTCTGATTGCCCAAAGTGCTTGCAACCTCAGGCAGGTCTATTACACATGCTCTAGCATTGTTCCAGACTGTCATCCTTCTGGATTGTCGTGTTGAATGGCATTGGAGTGGTGTATGGGTGTGCGGTCCCTAGGGATCCGTTGGTATGCATTTTAGGATATGTGGAAGAAATAATAACTGATAACAGGTCTAAAATAGAGACTACGAGATTGTTGTTTATCGCGAGAAAATTAATTGCAAAAATACTGGATCAGAGAGGAGCCACCGTCGAGACGGGAATTCATTGCTCAAGCGGATCATATAATTCTACTGGAAAGAAGCATCTACAATAAGAGAAATAAGCTAGATCTATTTCATAAACTGTGGCAGCCATGGATAGATAAGAATTAGTTTTGATGTACCAATGCACAACTTTGTAATGTTGGAATTATGTTAAATAGAATTATTGTTTGACATTGTTAATAATGGATGCAATGTTGCTCGCTTCTGGTATGGTCTCCAGGAGTGGGGGTAAGGGGGGGTGGGGTAATTTACCTTAAAAACGTAAAATGTGAAAGTATAATGGATATGTCATATCTGTTTTAGTTATATTTTAATAAAAAATTATCTGATTTAAAAAAAAAACTGGGCAACAGCCAATTTTCACAGATTTGAATAAGTATGATAAATAAGGGGTTAAATATCTTTGGGCCACTGATCTTACACTAAGAATACACAGAAAGTGATGCCTTGCATCAAACACAGCTCCCTCTAGCCTGGCCCAACTGGGTTCTGGGCATTAGAATTGGCATCAAAGTGGGCAAACAGCCGATTTTCACAGATTTGAAAAAGTAACTGATGCTTTTAAGGGGTTAAATGACTTTGGGCCACAGATCTCACACTAATACACAGATAGTGAGACCCTGCATAAAACCCAAGTCCAACTAGCCTTGCCCAAATGGGTTCTGGGCATCAGAATTGGCATCAAAGTGGGCAAACAGCCAATTTTAACAGATTTGAATAAGTAACTGATGCTTTCATGAGGCATGGGGTTAAATGACTTTGGGCCACTAATCTCACACAAAGAGTACACGGACATTAATGCCCTGCATAAAACGCATGTCCCTCCAGCCGGGCCCAAATGGGTTCTGGGCATCAGAATTGGCATCAAGGTGGGCAAACAGCCCCATTTTCAGATTGGAATAAGTAATTGATGTTTTTAAGGGGTTAAATGTCTTTAGGTCACTGATCTCACACTAACAATACACAGATAGTGAAGCCTCGCATTAAACCAGGTTCCTCTAGCCTGGCCCAGATGGGTTCTGGGCATCAGAATTGGCATCAAAGTGGGCAAACAGCCGGTTTTCACAGATTTGAATAAGTAACTGATGTTTTTAAGGGGTTAAATGACTTTGGGCCACTGATCTCACACTAAGATTACATAGTATCTAGTCATGGATAATGGCCTTGACAGGCTCAGATTGGATGATGGTATGTTTGGGGAGACCCCTCTCCATTTTCGTCTCAACTGGCATTGTTCATGGAGGGTAGTGGATGGCTGGATCTGTGGAGGATGCGTCATCCTAAGGGAAGGGAATACACTTGTCACTCGCCTACCAGACACACTTTGTCCCGTACAGATTATATATTTGGATCCAGTAGTTTAGCAATATGGGTAGATGATATAGAGCATGGTAATAAAGGGGTCTCAGATCATAGTCCGATTGTACTTAGACATACAGTGGTGGCCAAAAGTATTGGCACCCCTGCAATTCTGTCAGATAATACTCAGTTTCTTCCTGAAAATGATTGCAAACACAAATTCTTTGGTATTATCTTCATTTAATTTGTCTTCAATGAAACAACACAAAAAGAATTGACCTAAAGCCAAATTGGATATAATTCCACACGAAACCTAAAAAAGGGGGTGGACAAAAGTATTGGCACTGTTTGAAAAATCATGTGATGCTTTAATTCGTGTAATCACCAGCACCTGTAACTTACCTGTGGCACATAACAGGTGTTGGCAATAACTAAATCACACTTGCAGCCAGTTAACATGGATTAAAGTTGACTCAACCTCTGTCCTGTGTCCTTGTGTGTACCACATTGACCATGGAGAAAAGTAAGAAGACCAAAGAACTGTCTGAGGACTTGAGAAACCAAATTGTGAGGAAGCATGAGCAATCTCAAGGCTACATGTCCATCTCCAAAGACCTGAATGTTCCTGTGTCTTCCATGCGCAGTGTCATCAAGAAGTTTAAAGCCCATGGCACTGTGGCTACCCTCCCTAGATGTGGAAGGAAAAGAAAAAATTGACGAGAGATTTCAACGCAAGATTGTGCGGCTGGTGGATAAAGAACCTCGACTAACATCCAAACAAGTTCAAGCTGCCCTGCAGTCTGAGGGTACAACAGTGTCAACCCGTACTATCCGTCGGCGTCTGAATGAAAAGGGACTGAATGGTAGGATACCCAGGAAGACCCCACTTCTTACCCCGAGACATAAAAAAGGCACGCTGGAGTTTGCCAAAACTTACCTGAGAAAGCCTAAAACATTTTGGAAGAATGTTCTCTGGTCAGATGAGACAAAAGTCGAGCTTTTTGGGAAAAACCATCAACATAGAGTGCACAGGAAAAAAAAAAAAGAGGCATTCAAAGAAAAGAACACGGTCCCTACAGTCAAACATGGCGGAGGTTCCCTGATGTTTTGGGGTTCCTTTGCTGCCTCTGGCACTGGACTGCTTGACCGTGTGCATGGCATTATGAAGTCTGAAGACTACCAACAAATTTTGCAGCATAATGTAGGACCCAGTGTGCGAAAGCTGGGTCTCCCTCAAAGGTCATGGGTCTTCCAGCTGGACAATGACCCAAAACACACTTCCAAAAGCACTATAAAATGGTTTGAGAGAAAGCACTGGAGACTTCTAAGGTGGTCAGCAATGAATCCCATAGAACACCTGTGGAGAGATCTCAAAATGGCAGTTTGGAGAAGGCACCCTTCAAATATCAGGGACCCGGAGCAGATTGCCAAAGAAGAATGGTCTACAATTCCAGCAGAGCATTGTAAGAAACTCATTGATGGTTACCGGAAGCGGTTGTTCGCAGTTATTTTGGCTAAAGGTTGTGCAACCAAGTATTAGGCTGAGGGTGCCAATACTTTTGTCTGGCCCATTTTTGGAGTTTTGTGTGAAATGATCAAGGATTTGATTTTTGCTTCATTCTCTTTTGTTTTTTTTCTTGCAAGCAAATTAAATGAAGATAAAAATAGCAAATAATTTGTGATTGCAATCATTTTCAGGAAGAAACTGAGTATTATCTGACAGAATTGCAGGGGTGCCAATTCTTTTGGCCACCACTGTAGATTTGGACAACTGAATTATAATATATTTTGGAAGCTAAATCCATTCTGGTTGAAACTAATAGGCTCTAATGATATAACTATAGATAAATTAGATTATTTCATTTCGTCCCACCCGGAAGCCCAGAATTTGAACCTGTTTTGGAATGCCCTTAAGGAATGTTTAAGAGGATGTTTATCTTCTACAATCTCTTATATTAAACGGGTAACATCAAGGGAGGACGACGAGATGGAACAACGACTGAAGGATTCAAAAGCTGCGTATATCTCTAGTCAGACTAATGAGAATAGAATTGAGTGGCTGACCTCCCAGAGACTATATAACCCAATACATGGACACCAAATCTAAATGTAAATTATTTTTTACCCGTCAATCCTATTTTGAACTGGAGAACTAGGCAAGTAAATGTTTGGCTTTTCTGATGAGCCAGCACAATACGTCTAAGACCATACTCCAAATTCAAAAATCGAATGGTTCGGTGGTGCCCTCAACTAAGGGTATACTCCATTGTTTTTATGAATATTATAGAGCGTTATATAGCTCTAAGGCTGGTTTTACACTTACCGTGTTTTTGCGGCCCCAATGCATTTCTATGGGGCCGCAATAACGGGCTGCAAAAATTTTACTGAGAGCCGTGTGCAGTATGGCCGTGAGGGCCGTAAAAAAATATCGAGCTTGCTCGGTATATTTCACGGCTTACGGACACGGCCCCTATAGAAAATTAATGACTTTCGGAAGTTATGATGTTCCGTAACTCCGGTTATGCGTAACGGCATTTTTTCTTTCCAATACTTTTCTATAGTACTGTAAATGGCGATCCGCACGTTCTTTGTGGTCCGTTATTGCGGCAGACCTTAAAAATTGTGGCGATACGGCCTGCAAAAAAGGCCCGCAATAACGGGCCGCAAAAAAACCGGCAAGTGTAAAAGAAGCCTAAGGCTGGAGTCACACACACAGTCTAAAAAATCGGACCGTTTTAGACGGTCGATAATCGCACAAATGTTTCCTGAACATTGATCCGTCTGTCATCAAATTTGAATGCGAGGATGCGATTTTGACGCATCTGAGCATACGTTTCACATCTGTTTGGCGAGATTTTGTCGGTGGCTAGCAAAACCGACATATAATGGATCCAAATTATAGTTTTTAAATCACAAAAGAAATAGATATATACACATAGAATACACACACACATATATATACAGTTAGGTCCATAAATATTTGGACAGAGACAACATTTATCTAATTTTGGTTCTGGACATTACCACAATGAATTTGAAACAAAACAAATCAGATGCAGTTGAAGTTCAGACTTTCAGCTTTCATTTGAGGGTATCCACATTAAAATTGGATGAAGGGTTTAGGAGTTTCAGCTCCTTAACATGTGCCACCCTGTTTTTAAAGGGACCAAAAGTAATTGGACAGATTAAATAATTGTAAATAAAATGTTCATTTCTAGTACTTGGTTGAAAACCCTTTGTTAGCAATGACTGCCTGAAGTCTTGAACTCATGGACATCACCAGACACTGTGTTTCCTTCTTTTTGATGCTCTGCCAGGCCTTCACCGCGGTGGTTTTCAGTTGTTTGTTTGTGGGCCTTTCTGTCTGACGTTTAGTCTTTAACAAGTGAAATGCATGTTCAATTGGGTTGAGATCAGGTGACTGACTTGGCCATTCAAGAATATTCCACTTCTTTGCTTTAATAAACTCCTGGGTTGCTTTGGCTTTATGTTTTGGGTCATTGTCCATCTGTAGTACGAAACGACGACCAATCAGTTTGGCTGCATTTGGCTGGATCTGAGCACACAGTATGGCTCTGAATACCTCAGAATTCATTTGGCTGTTTCTGTCCTGTGTCACATCATCAATAAACACTAGTGAAACAGTGCCACTGGCAGCCATGCATGCCCAAGCCATCACACTGCTTCCGCCATGTTTTACAGATGATGTGGTATGCTTTGGATCATGAGCTGTACCACGCCTTCGCCATACTTTTCTCTTTCCATCATTCTAGTAGAGGTTGATCTTGGTTTCATCTGTCCAAAGAATGTTCTTCCAGAACTGTGCTGGCTTTTTTAGATGTTTTTTAGCAAAGTCCAGCCTAGCCTTTTTATTCTTGATGCTTATGAGTGGCTTGCACCGTGCAGTGAACCCTCTGTATTTACTTTCATGCAGTCTTCTCTTTATGGTAGATTTGGATATTGATACGCCTACCTCCTGGAGAGTGTTGTTCACTTGGTTGGCTGTTGTGAAGGGGTTTCTCTTCACCATGGAGAGTATTCTGCGATCATCCACCACTGTTGTCTTCCGTGGGCGCCCAGGTCTTTTTGCATTGATGAGTTCACCAGTGCTTTCTTTCTTTCTCAGAATGTACCAAACTGTAGATTTTGCCACTCCTAAAGTTGTAGCAATTTCTCGGATGGGTTTTTTCTGTTTTTTGCAGCTTAAGGATAGCTTGTTTCACCTGCATGGAGAGCTCCTTTGACCGCATGTTTCCTTCACAGCTAAACCTTCCAAATGCAAACACCACACCTCAAATCAACACCAGCCCTTTTATCTGCTTAATTGAGAATGATATAATGAAGGGATTGCCCACACCTGTCCATGAAATAGCCTTGGAGTCAATTGTCCAATTACTTTTGGTCCCTTTAAAAACAGGGTGGCACATGTTAAGGAGCTGAAACTCCTAAACCCTTCATCCAATTTTAATGTGGATACCCTCAAATGAAAGCTGAAAGTCTGAACTTCAACTGCATCTGATTTGTTTTGTTTCAAATTCATTGTGGTAATGTCTAGAACCAAAATTAGATAAATGTTGTCTCTGTCCAAATATTTATGGACCTAACTGTATATATATTATATATCTATGATATTATATTTATATATATATATAATATATATGTATATATATATATATATATAGATATATATATCTATAGATATATTAGATATATATACACACACAGTACAGACCAAATGTTTGGACACACCTTCTCATTCAACGATTTTTCTGCATTTTCATTACTGTGAAAATTGTAGAATCACACTGAAGGCATCAAAACTATGAATTAACACATGTGGAATTATATATTACACTTTACAAAAAAGTGTGAAATAACTGAAAATATGTCTTATAGTCTAGGTTTTTCAAAGTAGCCACCTTTTGCTTTGATTACTGGTTTGCACGCAGAAAAGGTGAACGGATGGATTCTACATGCCTGGTTCCCACCGTGAAGCATGGAGGAGGTGGTGTGATGGTGTGGAGGTGCTTTGCTGGTGACACCGTTGGGGATTTATTCAAATTTGAAGGCATACTGAACCAGCAAGGCTACCACAGCATCTTGCAGCAGCATGCTATTCCATCCGGTTTGCGTTTAGTTGGACCATCATTTATTTTTCAACAGGGCAATGACCCCAAACACACCTCCAGGCTGTGTAAGGGCTATTTGACCAAGATGGAGAGTGTTGGGGTGCTATGCCAGATGACCTGGCCTCCACAGTCACCAGACCTGAACCCAATCGAGATGGTTTGGGGTGAGCTGGACAGCCACCGCTTCAATTTTGAATAATCCCCAACAGTGTCACCAGCAAAGCACCCCCACACCATCACACCACCTCCTCCATGCTTAACGGTGGGAACTAGGCATGTAGAGTCCCACCGTTCACCTTTTCTGCGTGCAAACAGTAATGCAAAATCCTACATGGTGTATAATTCATAGTTTTTCCTCATTGTTTTAAATGTTAATGTAGAAATACAGGTAATCTTTTGATGGTTAGTGTGTTCTAAATTTTCGTATGTATGAAAATATAAAAATCTTGATATAATATGTCCAACTATATGTACTTATATATATATATATATATATATATATATATATACATACATACAGTACAGACCAAAGGTTTGGACACCTTCTCATTCAAAGATATTTCTGTATTTTCATGACTATGAAGTTTGTAGAATCACACTGAAGGCATCAAAACTATGAATTAACACATGTGGAATTATACATTACACTTTACAAAAAAGTGTGAAACAACTGAAAATATGTTTTATAGTCTAGGTTCTTTAAAGTAGCCACCTTTTGCTTTGAATACAGGTTTGCATGCAGAAAAGGTGAACGGCTGGACTCTACATGCCTAGTTCCCACCGTTAAGCATTGAGGAGGTGGTGTGATGGTGTGGGGTGCTTTGCTGGTGACACTGTTGGGGATTTATTCAAAATTGAAGCGGTGCGCGGTCCAGCTCACCCCAAGCCATCTCGATTGGGTTCAGGTCTGGTGACTGTGGAGGCCAGGTCATCTGGCGTAGCACCCCAACACTCTCCTTCTTGGTCAAACAGCCCTTACACAGCCTGGAGGTGTGTTTGGGGTCATTGTCCTGTTGAAAAATAAATGATGGTCCAACTAAACGCAAACAGGATGGAATAGCATGCTGCTGCAAGAGGCTGTGGTAGCCATGCTGCTTCAGTATGCCTTCAATTTTGAATAAATCCCCAACAGTGTCACCAGCAATGCACCCCCACACCATCACACCTCCTCCTCCATGATTCACGGTGGGTACCAGGCATGTAGAGTCCATCCGTTCACCTTTTCTGCGTGCAAAGCAGTAATCAAAGCAAAAGGTGTCTACTTTGAAGAACCTAGAATATAAGACATATTTTCAGTTGTTTCACACTTTTTTGTAAAGTGTAATGTATAATTCCACATGTGTTAATTCATAGTTTTGATGCCTTCAGTGTGATTCTACAATTTTGATAGACATGAAAATGCAGAAAAATCTTTTAATGAGAAGGTGTTTCCAAACTTTTGGTCTGTACTGTATATATATATATTGTGAGACAGTGAATGGGTGCGTACTGGACGGGGTGTATATCTCGCCCAGGTTTCTTAGCTGGGTCGCATAAGGAATATATAGTACGTTCACTCCACTCCCCATCCAGTACAGGCTTGCAGCTCAACCCTGAGTACACGCATGCAGCCTAATTAAGCAGCCAGAAATAGGTGGTAGAGTTACACAGACAGAGCTCTCAGTCTGAATCTGGCTTCAGACGCGGCAGGAGTCTCCTGCAAGCCCATCCCTGGTAATTATAAATTTGTGTTGTTGTGGCCAGGCTGATAGAGCCTAGTTCACGGTAGTGATGTAACTGCCTGTGTTTAGCTAGCAGCCTGACAGGCTTAGGATTTTATTTTATGATTTGATTTATGTGTATTGCTGTGGACTTTCAATAAAACTGGCAGCGGCCAGTTTACACCAGTGCTGCTGTCTGTGATTGGACTCTTTATGCCACTCCGTCCACCCGAGACGGCGATCCCGGAGCTAAACCCCCTGAACTGGTTACAATATATATATATTGTGTCACCAGCAAAGCACCCCCACACCATCACACCTCCTCCTCCATGCTTCACGGTGGGAACCAGGCATGTAGAGTCCATCCATTCACCTTTTCTGCATGCAAAGCAGTTATCAAAGCAAAAGGTGGCTACTTTGAAGAACCTAGAATATAAGACATATTTTCAGTTGTGTCACACTTTTTTGTAAAGTGTAATGTGTAATTCCACATGTGTTGATTCATAGTTTTGATGCCTTCAGTGTGATTCTACAATTTTCATAGTCATGAAAATACAGAGAAATCTTTGAATGAGAAGGTGTGTCCAAACTTTTGGTCTGTACTGTATATACACACATGTATTCTATGTGTACATATCTATTCTTTCTATTATTTATTAAACCTGTGAGTGTAATTTTACAGTATAGCCAGGGATGAATTGCCAGCTTTTCTAAAGGACACCGGTGCGCTGTTCTCGCAAGTCACATGTGTGGTCCGTTTGTAATACGATTTTTCATTGCACCCATAGACTTGCATTGGTGATTCTAGACCGAGAATCGGTGACAATCGCAGCATGCTGCAATTGTCTCGGTCCGAGGAAAACGGCCGAGAAAAAAATCAGATTCTGGGAGCTGCTCCATAGATTAACATTGGTCCGAGTGCAATGCGATATTTCATCGCATTGCACTTGTGCGTTTTTGTCGCCAGTGTGACCTCGGCCTAAGAGTGGGTTTGGTATCTTAGAATGTCTGGATTATTTATCGGACATAAAATTCCCCACATTGAACTCTACTCAGCGGGTCTTTCTGGATGCTGATTTTACTATAGAGGAAATAAAAGGGTACCATGGTGGATATGGCCTCTGGGAAGACTATGGGACCGGATGGGTTCCCCATTGAATTATGCAGAAAATATTGAGATATATTGGCACCACTTCTCTTAGGGGTGTTTCAGGGGATTTGGGAGGGAGGGAGCACTACTGGTCTCCTTTTATGAAGCAAATATTATTGTACTTAAGAGGGGAAGGACCCCCTTGAGTGTGGATCTTATCGCCCCATATAGCTGGTAAATGTAGATTATAAAATTTTCACTAAGGTCCTGGCCACTAGACTGAACTCGGTTATATTGGATCTTATATATCTGGACCAGACTGGCTTCATGCCTGGTAAGAGTACTTTTATTAACATTAGACGAGTCGAATCGGTGGTTCAATATAGTTGTTTTATGCCTGATAAAAACTGGCCTCTGGCGTCGTTGGATGCGGCTAAAGCCTTTGACTCCCTTGAATGGCCCTTCCTGTCTGCATGTCTACAGAGATATGGTTTTGGTGTTAAATTTCAAAAGTGGATTGGCGTAAAGCTCGTTTCACATTAGCGTTGCACTGAACTGCGTCGGCCAGCGCTCTGCCGCCGCTAAGCTCCGCCCCCGGCCGCACAACCTCCCGATCGCTCCGCCTATGGGCGCATGACGCTGCATGCAACCTGCGCACCCTACCTTTAGCATTGGCTTCGCAGGCCATACGCAGGTATGCGTTTGCCGGCGCATGTCCTTGAGACGGTGCGCCGACCTGAGCCCAACGCACCGTGTTGCATTTTGGTGCGCTTGGCGCACCGTCAAAAGGACCCATGCGCAGGCAAACGCATACCTGTGCACGGCCTGCGTACCCAATGTTAAAGATAGTGTACGCAGGTCACATGCAGCGTCATGCGCCCATAGGCGGAGCGATTGGAAGGAGGCGAGGCCGTGGGCGGAGCTTAGCGGCAGCCGTGCGCTGACCGACACAGGTCAGTGGAACGCAAGTGTGAAACTAGCCTAATATACGCAAAACCTAAAGCTCGTATAATTATAAATAATTCAGTATCGGAATCGTTTTCTCTATCTAGAGGAACGCTGTCAGGGTGTCCCCTCTCCCCAGCCCTTTATGCTCTTGTGATTGAGGCGATGGCAATACACATAAGGTCCTCCCCAAATATAAGGGGTATAAATATAGCAGATCGTCTAGACACTGGGCAATAAAAATGAAAAAAGCATATACAGAATGGGAGGAATAGGGCTAAGCAACAACACATGTGAAAAAGATTTGGGTATACTAACAGATCACAGACTGAACATGAGTCAACAGTGTGATGCAGCAGCAGAAAAGGCAAATACAATTCTAGGATGTATAAACAGAAGCATACAGTCTAGATCACGTGAAGTCATTATTGCCCTCTACTCCTCTTTGGTCAGACCTCATCTGGAATACTGTGTCCAGTTTTGGGCACCACATTTTAAAAAGACATCAACAAACTGGAGCAAGTTCAGAGAAGAGCGACCAGAATGGTGACTGGTCTGCAAACCATGTCCTATGAGGAACGGTTGCAGGATTTGGGAATGTTTAGCTTGCAAAAGAGAAGACTGAGAGGAAACTTAATAGCGGTCTACAAATATATCAAGGGCTGTCACATTGTAGAAGGATCATCTTTATTCTCTTTTGCACAAGGAAAGGGATGAAACTGAATGGGAGGAGACAGATTAGATATTAGAAAAACTTTTTGACAGGGTGATCAGTGAGTGGAACAGGCTGCCACGAGAGGTGGTGAGTTCTCCTTCAATAGAAGTCTTCAAACAGAGGCTGGACCGATATCTGTCTGGGATGATTTAGTGAATCCTGCTTTGAGCAGGGGGTTGGACCAGATGACCCAGGAGGTCCCTTCTAACTCTACCATTTTATGATTCTATTGGCTTATATGCTGATGACATGGTGATATTCATGTATAGGGTAGAAGAGACGCTGACACAGGTGATTGTTACCATAGATAAATTTAGTAAATACTTGGGTTTATATATAAATTGGGATAGATCCGCCTTATTGACCCTCTCCCGTAGCCCAATGGCCCACCTTGATAATAATAATAATAATCTTTATATAGCGCCATCATATTCCGCAGCGCTTTACAGTTTAACAGTTTCAAAACACAAGTCATAAGTAACAACGTTAACAATACAATAATTAAAGCAAAATAAGACGACCCTGCTCGTGAGAGCTTACAATCTACAATGAGGTGGGAGAGATACAAAGTACAGGTGTATATATACAATGGTGCATTTACAATGATGGTCCAGCCATCTTGAGGGAGTAAGGGATGGATGGAGATAGTGAATGGGCTACACACACACACACAATTACACATAGAATGACTTTGATTAGTGAATGTGATAGGCCGCTCTGAACAGATGTGTTTTGAGGGAGCGCCTGAAACCATGCAAATTGTGGATAGTCCTAATTTCTTGGGGTAGAGCATTCCAGAGGATTGGCGCAGCGCGGAAGAAGTCTTGGAGTCGGGAGTAGGAGGTACGGATTAGTGCAGAGGTTAGTCGAAAGTCGTTTGCAGAGCGCAGCAGTCTGTTAGGCCGATAGATAGAAATGATGGAGGAGATGTAGGGGGGTGCTGCACTGTGGAGAGCTTTGTGGGTGAGAACCAGTACTTTGAATTGGATCCTATAATGAATGGCAGCCAGTGTAAGGACTAGCAAAGAGCGGACGCGTCCGAGTATCGATTAGCTAGATGGATGACCCTGGCTGCTGCATTAAGGATGGACTGGAGAGGGGATAGTCGAGTAATGGGGAGGCCAAGTAATAGAGCGTTGCAGTAGTTCAGGCGGGAGTGGATCAATGCTACAGTGAGGGTTTTTGTTGTTTCCATGGTGAGAAAACACGGATTTTGGTAAGAACTTACCGGTAAAATCCTTTTCAGCGAAGGAAGGGAGGGAGACACAGGAATTCATTACTGATGGGTAGGCAGAGCCCCAGATCAGGATGTCACCTCAGATCAAAAGCGTGCTGACTGGCTGGCCCCTCCAGCTCGGGCTCCTCCTACTCAGCTCCAGTCGTACCAAAGCTTTAGGGAAGAACCAAGATCACCAGCGGAGCAACATAACCCCTTCTGAAGAAACTTCAGAGCAAAACACAAGGATACAGGTTATGCATGCAAAGTAAGCCAAAAACCACAGAGTTCCAGGTACTATTCACTGAACCTGACTACTGCGATGAGCTGGCGATGCTGGAACAGAGCCTTAGCGCGCTGACCTCAGCCCAGATATCGCAATCAGACAAGGGTCGCGCTGCATCTGAAAACATCAACACACTTCTGCCTTGGGAGGGTGCTGTGTCTCCCTCCCTTCCTTCGCTGAAAAGGATTTTACCGGTAAGTTCTTACCAAAATCCGTGTTTCAGCTGCAGATGGAAGGGAGGGAGACACAGGAATTCATTACTGATGGGACATCCCAAAGCAGTTCAAAAATAAGGGTGGGAAAAAACCAACAAAAGGCAGAAACCCAACAACCTTAACAACAAAGCGCAACCAGCGCTAAACACAAGTTCATCCAGAACTTTAAACTACAGCTGCCTGCAGGACCCTACGTCCGAGGGCTGCATCAGCGGAAGCACTGACGTCCACTTTATAAAACTTCGTAAACGTGTGGACAGAGCGCCAAGTTGCCGCCCGGCAGAGCTGCACTGCCGAAGCACCTTGATGAAAAGCCCACGAAGAAGCCACAGCCCTCGTGGAATGGGCTTGAATCTTAATCGGGCAAGATTCACCCTGAAGACGGTAAGCTTCCAATATAGCTAACCGGATCCAACGAGCTATAGAATCCTTGGAAGCTCGTTGACCACGCCGACGACCAACTGGAACCACAAATAGGGAGTGCGTCTTACGAAAACCTTGAGTAATAGATAGATAAAACTTCAAGGCCCGCACTAAATCCAATGTGTGCAAAGCTCGCTCTTTCACATTCTTCGGATCCGGGCAGAATGAAGGCAACACAATATCCTGGTTGACATGAAATTGTGACACCACTTTAGGTAAAAAATCACCCCGAGTGCGAAGCACTACACGATCCGGAAAAAACTCCAGAAAAGGAGGCGAACAAGAAAGAGCTGCCAACTCAGAAACTCTCCTCAAAGAAGTGACTGCAACAAGGAAAGCCACCTTCCAAGAAAGTAAAGAAAGGCTAGCAGAAACCATAGGCTCAAAAGGTTTATGCTGAAGAGCCTCCAAAACAAGGTTGAGCCGCCAAGGAGACACGGGTGCCTTCCGCGGCGGAAACTTACGAGATATACCTCGGAAAAAGGAGAGCACGTCTTTATTCGAAGCAATGGTTCTCCGGAACAATAAGGACAGAGCAGAAATCTGACCTTTCAGGGTGCTGACTGCCAAACCCTTGCCTAGCCCATGCTGCAGAAAAGCCAACAGATTGGGAATGGAAAACTCTCTCGGGTTCCGAGAGGACCCCAAACACCACGAAAAGAAGGTTTCCCAAGTTTTGTGGTAAATCCTAGTAGTAGCCGGACTTCTTGCAGCACGAAGGGTAGCAATGACCTCGGCTGAGAAACCTCTACAGGTCAAGATTTCGGTCTCAAGAGCCACGCCGTCAAACGCAGGGACATCAAGTCCGGATGACAAACGGGCCCCTGAGTCAACAAGTCCGGTTGAAGAGGGAGTGGAAAAGGAGGTGCCGCCAACAGCGACATTATTGTCGAGAACCACACCCTTCTTGGCCAGTCTGGAGCTATCAAAATAGCTGGAATTCTCTCTAGTCTGATCGGACGCAGTACTAGAGGAAGTAAGGATATCGGCGGGAATACATAGATCAGCTCGAACTGATCCCACTGAGCCACTAGAGCATCCACCGCCACAGCCTTCGGGTCCTTGTACCTGGACATGAACGTCGGTAACTTGGCATTGGACCTGGATGCCATCAAATCCACTTGGGGAGTTCCCCAACGAGAGCACAGTAGTGCAAAAACTTCCGGGTGGAGGCTCCATTCCCCGGGACCCATCCTTCTGCGACTGAGAAAGTCCGCTGTAATATTCTGAACCCCTGGAATGTGAATCGCCGAAATGGCTGGTACACTGGCCTCGGCCCAAATCAGGATTCGGGACACCTCTACCATGAGTCTGGAACTCCTTGTCCCGCCTTGGTGATTGATATACGCGACAGCCGTCGCATTGTCTGTCTGCACTCGGACTGGCAGACCGCTCAAAGGGACCGTCCAATGTTGGAGGCAAAGGAAAATCGCCCTCAATTCCAGGATGTTGATCGGAAGAACAGACTCTTCCGATGACCATACCCCCTGAATCCAGAGATTGTTCCAAACACCCCCCCAGTCCGTCAGGCTGGCATCGGTGGTTATGACTGACCACTTCGGAGGGAGGAAAGACTTCCCCAGGGAGAATGCCCCTGGAAGTAACCACCATTCTAGAGAATCCCCACCGCGCGAGAAATGGTGACACTGCAATCCAGCGATTGCGACCGGTTCCATCGACTCAAGATGAACCTTTGGAGAGTCCTGGAATGGAACTGGGCAAAAGGAATTGCCTCCATGGACGCCACCATCAGTCCCAGAAGACGCATACACTCCGCAGGGACATTGCTGTTGAGGATTTCATAATCTGCACATGTCGAAGAAGACATGATTATTTGTCTAGTGGTAGAGAAACTACCGACCGAATCGTGTCGAGCTGCATCCCCAGAAAGAGGATTGCCCTCGATGGTTCCAGAAACGACTTCTCCCAATTGACCAGCCAACCAAAGTCCTTCAGAAGCTGAAGAGACAAATCTCGAGCCGTCACTGCCTCTTCTTCCGAGGAGGCCACTATCAAAAGATCGTCCAGATAAGGCAGAATCGTAATCCCCTGTCTTCGAAGGATTGCCATGAGGGGCGCCAGAATTTTTGTAAAGACTCTGGGCGCTGAGGCTAAGCCGAACGGCAGAGCCACGAACTGATAGTGATCCTGACCTATGGCAAACCGAAGAAAACGCTGATGAGCCCTTCCGATGGGAACATGCAAATAGGCGTCGCGAATGTCGATTGACACCAGAAAATCGTTCTGTGACAGAGCTGCTACGACGGAGCGGAGTGACTCCATGCGAAATTTCCGGGCGTGGACATGCCGGTTTAATCGCTTGAGATCCAGAATCGGGCGAAATTTGTTCTCCTTTTTGGGAACTACGTAAAGGTTGGAATAAAAACCTTTTCCTCGGTCCTCTGACGGAACCGGTATTACTACACCCTTTTGTAGCAGAAATTCGACTCTCGCTGTAGCGCGACAAAAAGCTCGGGTTCTGACGGAACGCAAGACTGACAAAAAACAGTTGGGGTCGAGAAGCAAACTCTATGAAATAGCCTGCCGACACTACCCGCGTTACCCAGAAATCTGGAACGCGAGCCGTCCAAGTCGCCTTGAAATGAAGTAGGCGACCCCCCCACTCGAGAGTCCTCGAGTGGACCCCTGGCGTCAATCTGACTTGGCGGGCTTCTTGTCGGATTCCCGCTTGTCCTGGCGGAAATTCTGCTTCCAAGGAGTACGGGTTTTCTGAGAAGACTTTTTTCCTGAGAAAGAGGAACGACCCGATCCCCACGAGGAGTGACTAAGTCGTCCTCGGCCCCGAAAGGACCGCCGACCGCTATAGCCACCAGGCTTACCGGATACCGAAGCCATGGCCCTACGCTGTGGCAATGCTGCTTCCTTCGCCTTAGCCTTGGAAATCAGCTCTGTGAGGTCGGATCCAAAAAGGAGGCCACCCTTGTAAGGTAAAGCCAATAAACCCTGTTTGGAAACTGCGTCCCCGGCCCACTGTCTGAGCCATAAAGCTCTTCTGACTGTGACCGCTAAAACCTGCGCTCTCGCCAGCAGGGATGCCGTATCCAGACCGGCATCAAAGATATAACGGGCTGCAGTTTCTAACAATTGGTAAGTTTCACGTATATCAGGTAACGGAGATCTGTTCTGCAACTCCGTCTTTAAACGTGCCAACCAGCCTAGAGAAGCTCTAACAGCACACATGGATCCTAGCACCGCTCGGAATCCATGCCCCGCAGCCTCATAGCTTGCTTTTGCCGCCATTTCCGTTTTTCTGTCCAACGGCTCCTGCAAACTCGCTTTCCCCTTAACAGGGAGTAGAGAGGATTTACTAAGCTGGGATAAGGAAACATCCACTTCAGGAGCAGAAATCCAATTATCCTTTAACTCCGCAGAGCAAGGATAAAGTGCATCAAAGAAATGCGTTCCGTGAAAACGCTTATCTGGGCACAGACGTTCCTCTTCTATTACACTATTAAGCTCCCTCAGAGCTGGTAATGTTGTACCGAAGCACGGGACTCCTGGAACATACGTGCTGATTTACCAGGACGACTAGTTACCTCCTCTGGTAACTGTAACATCTCTCTCATGGCTTCAATCAATGCCTCCGTACGTTTCGCCAGAAAAGAACGCCCCTGCGGTTCGTCCTCATCTGAATCGGATATTTCTTCCGAATTTAAAGGGGAACTCTGTCCAAAATCGGATACATCTGACTCGCTCCGTGTAGAGGCCGGTAACGGCCTGCGTCGCTTCCTCTGAGAGGAATTAGCAGACACATATTGACCTAAAAGGTCAGACAAGTTGTTAATCGAGCGAGCGATATCATCCAATTTTGCCCCACTGTCGACCGCAGTGCTAGACGCTGTTGAGGTCTGCGTATCTGATTGCCGCAGTGATACTGGGACATGGTCCGCGGCTTCTGAACTCTGTTCAGACATGCTTCACCTGTGTTTGCAGGTCAAAGAGGCAGTACCAGCAAAAAATATGCGTTTTTTTTTTTGTTTTTTTTTTATAAACGCTGAAGGGTTAACGCTCCCACAGGAAGGGTTACCCCAGCGGCATTCAGTCAAAAACGCTGGCAGAAATAACCCTCAGAAGGGTTAATGTTGCAATCTCTCCACAATATATATATACTGTGTGAGCCCAGCGAATTTTCAAGTCTCTAATAAGACTGCAGCTGCAGGATAGTGATCGCTGCGCTGCGGGGTGAGAATTCAGCACTCACCCAGCTGGCCGTGGTGTCTATGCGGAGAGGAGCGGTCTGAGGAGCCCTGGAGCCTGTGTAATGGCCGCCACAGTGGGGGAGTCGGAGGAGAAGCGCCAGAGCGCGCGTCTTCCTGCTCAAAGACCGGGAAGCGATAGGCCACGCCCCCTGCCAGCTCAAATATTGAGCGCAAACTCCCTGGCTCCTGCTCCCTCCCTGTCCTGCAGGCATCTGCCTGCGGACAAAAAATCACCACTTCTACATGTACCGGCACTGTCACCGCAGCGCTGCAGCATACTGACATACATGTAATAGCGCTGCCACTCAGACGCTAAAGCACTCACACATTAATAATAAAATTTTGTGTGGAGTACTCACCAGCTTAGCGCCACAGGGACCCCTCAGGATTTGTGGCGCTTGTGCCCATGCTTCCCCCCAGGGCGAGGAACGCAGTGACCGCACATGTGGTTTGCGTCCCCGCCAGGGAAGCTCTCCTCATCCCCCAGGGCCGGCAAGATTCTGCAGGGACCATAGTGTAAATACAGATCCGCCGAGGGAGAGGGTGGGGTACAGCAGCGCTGGTACCCCTGAGACCTCTAGACCAACTGGTGATCCAAGTCTCTTGTCCGAAATAAAATAATAAAATCTTCTGAGGAGCTGCATTAGCAGCGACCATCCTCTGGGACCTCAAATCTTAGACTGGAGCTGAGTAGGAGGAGCCAGAGCTGGAGGGGCCAGCCAGTCAGCACGCTTTTGATCTGAGGTGACATCCTGATCTGGGGCTCCGCCTACCCATCAGTAATGAATTCCTGTGTCTCCCTCCTTTCCATCTGCAGCTGAAAGGGCGGATTCTGGAGATGTTCTTTAGGTGTAGGCGGAAAGAGCGGGCAAGAGATTGTATATGGGAGGTGAAGGAGAGATTGGTGTCAAACATAACACCCAGACAGCGAGCCTGCTGCCGGGGTGTTATTATGGTGCCGCCCACGGAGAGGGAAATGTCAGATTTAGGGAGGTTAGTAGATGGCGGGAGCAGAAGGAGTTCAGTTTTGGAGAGGTTAAGTTTCAGATAGAGAGCGGACATGATGTTGGAGACTGCGGACAGACAGTCGGTGGTGTTCTGTAGTACAGCCGGGTAAGGTCGGGGGATGACGTGTATAGTTGTGTGTCATCAGCATAAAGATGGTACTGAAAGCCAAATCTGCTGATGGTCTGTCCAATTGGGGCCATGTAGAGAGAGAAGAGAAGGGGGCCAAGGACTGAGCCCTGGGGTACACCGACAGTGAGAGGAAGAGGAGATGATGTGGAGCAAGAGAACGAAACACTGAAGGAGCGGTCAGAAAGATAGGAGGAGAACCAGGAGAGAACAGTGTCCTTAATACCTAGTGACTGGAATCAAATACCCAACAAAAATATATGAAAAACTGAGCCAATTTATAGAAAAATGCAAAAACAATTTTATTAGTTTACAAAAACAGTTTAAAAAAACAAAATAACAATCATTATACACAATAGTAGTAACAAAGGAGAAGGCAAAACAACCTAGATACTGCTACTCAGAACAATGAATGCAAAAGAACATAAATCACATAATGCTCAGTATAATGTCAAAAAATATATGTATGACGATGCCGTGATATGAATATATAGAACTGTCCATCAATGAAAAGATAAATAAAAAACAATATCTCTAGATATATACAAATAAAGTGTACAGTGCACATTATATGGAGATTATAAACATAATTTTTTAATTAACCTATCAGTATAAGAATTATTAAAAGGTGCATAGTGCAAAAATGATGATGAATACAGTGCTCAAAAATGAACAATAAAGATGTAAAAAATTACACTAAATACTGAAAAAGAGGACAGTTCCAATATGCTACCACTGCGTCTCATAGACACATATCCAATATGGAGAAAAATGTAAGGAGATAAAAAGCCTGTAACAGCAGTCAGAAGATATGAATATATATATATACACACATACACTTATATATAAGGGACGCGGCCGAATGCCTATATCCTATGAGTCAGTATCAACATATATCAAAATAAAGCGTATATAAGATATGATAAATCAATGCATAAGGTGAGTATAGCAATTAACTGCACATGTGCAGATGAACCCAAATGCTGCTCTAATTATTAACATGCTAGTTGTATATATGCACTTATATATTGAGGACGCAGCAGAAAGCCTATATACCTATAAGTCAGTATTGATATATATCAGGATGAGGCGTATATAAGATCTCATAAATCAATGCATAGGGTAAGTATAGCAATCGACTGCACGTGTGCAGATATACCCAAAGTTGCTAAATGCTAAATGCTATGAACCCATATATAGTGCAGGTTATATATATACCTAAATGGCTCAAATTGTTAGCGTGCTAGTTATATATATGTGTAGATATTGCTATATGACATTGCTGAAGGCAAGAAATATATCATATGTCCCCATGAGAATGAGTATGTGTTTCAGAGAGATGCATATGCTGCTATAATGCTGTTGCCATAGTTCAAGGCTCCAACCCCAAGCATAGTGGAGGAAAATCCTTCCTGAGTGGCCATAAATAACATGGCACTATGTTAAGTCTGCAGCAAGCATAAGCGGTAAATAAAGATGTATACAGAGCATTCAAAACTTACTGAGTAGCGGGCAGGAAAGCCCCGACGCGCGTTTCGCTAAGTGCTTCCTCGGGGGGCGAGGAGTTCAGTTTTGGAGAGGTTAAGTTTCAGATAGAGAGCGGACATGATGTTGGAGACTGCGGACAGACAGTCGGTGGTGTTCTGTAGTACAGCCGGGGTAAGGTCGGGGGATGACGTGTATAGTTGTGTGTCATCAGCATAAAGATGGTACTGAAAGCCAAATCTGCTGATGGTCTGTCCAATTGGGGCCATGTAGAGAGAGAAGAGAAGGGGGCCAAGGACTGAGCCCTGGGGTACACCGACAGTGAGAGGAAGAGGAGATGATGTGGAGCAAGAGAACGAAACACTGAAGGAGCGGTCAGAAAGATAGGAGGAGAACCAGGAGAGAACAGTGTCCTTAATACCTAGTGACTGGAGCCTAGACAGTAGGAGACGGTGGTCAACCGTGTCGAAAGCTGCAGAAAGGTCGAGAAGAATGAGCAGGGAGTGGCACCGTTACGTTTTGCTGTCAGAATGTCATTGGTCACTTTGATGAGTGCAGTTTCAGTCGAATGTAGGGGTCGGAAGCCGGACTGTAAAGGGTCTAGGAGGGAGTGAGTGGAGAGGTAACGGGTGAGGCGGGAGTAGACTAGGCGCTCCAAAAGTTTAGAGATGAAGGGGAGATTGGAGACCAGTCTGTAGTTGTTTGTGCAGGAAGGGTCGAGAGCGGGTTTCTTTACTAATGGAGTAATGATGGAGAGTTTGAAGGAGGATGGGAAAATGCCAGAGGAGAGTGAGAGATTAAAGATTGTAGTTAGGTGAGTTGTGACAACTGGAGAGAGAGACTGGAGGAGGTGTGAGGGAATGGGGTCGGTAGTACATGTAGTCGGACGAGAGAGAAGGAGTTTGGAGACTTCTTCTGTGATGGGATCAAATGTGGAAATTGAGCCAGGGGAAATGCAGGGAGGGATGGGAGTCACAGCACTTGGTGGTTGAGAGCAGATTTCCTGACGGATAGTATCTATTTTTTCTATAAAGTGGGAGGCCAGGTCGTCAGCACAAATGTCTGTGATAGGGGCTTGTGCTTTTGACCTGAGGAGGGAGTGAAAAGTGTCAAAGTTTCTTGGGGTTGTTGGCTAGTGAGGAGATCAGGGTGGTGAAGTAGGTCTGTTTGGCAAGGTGAAGGGCACCTTGATACCTTATCTTCGTTGCCTATTGTATCTCATTTTAAATATTTTGGAATTAATATATCTAAGTACAGTGAACTTGACTTACAACTTAATATTCTTCCATTATTGGAACTAGTCAAGCTTAAATTTGCATCTTGGAGTAAACTCCCGTTATCTGTCGCTGGTCGTATAAATCTAATTAAGATGATTTTACTTCCTAAGCTTAGCTACTCCCTCCAACATAGTGCTGTATCGATTCCTAAATCCTTCTTCACAAATTTAAATTCTTTGACCACGTCTTTTATATGGGGGAAAACTAGACCCAAGCTTAAATTATCTACTTTACAGAGGCCTAAACAGATGGGGGAGGCGGCATTGCTAGACTTCTTTCTATATTATCTGGCAGGGCAGGTTAAGGCTTTAAGTAAATGAATGCCTGATAAGTATTTACCTAAAGCCCGGGTCTCACATAGCGATAGGTGTATCGCTACATTATCGCTGCTGAGCTGCCAAACAGGCAGCTCAGGCAGCGATCAGCACAAGGACACTGCGGGTAAACATCGCTTAGTTATCCGCAGTGTACCTTGGTTACCAGCTCCCTGCATCAGGGAGCTGGTATCCAAGGTACACAGCGGGTTACTAGGCACAGTCCCGCGCCTGGAAACCCGCTGTGTACCTTGGTTACCAGCGGATCGCTGGTCTCCCGCCTGTCACACGCAGCGATGCGTGCCTGTCAGCGGGAGACCAGCGATCAAAAAAATGTCCTGACATTTCAGCGACAATCAGCAATACCCGACAGGGGGGCTGATCGTCGCTGAATGTCACACACAGCGATATCGCTGGTGAGCTCGCTGCTGCGTCACAAAACTAGTGACTCAGCACTGATCTCGCTAGCGATATCGCTATGTGAGACGGGGGCTTAACTCGGAAAGCCACCTGGCCTATGCTGCAAAAATTGATTGCCTGTTGGGTTTCCTAGAAACAGATAAGCTTAATGTCCCTCGATTATTGCCCTTACTTCGATTAGCGCGACCAGTTTGAAGACAAATTAAAAAAGTAATCAGTTTGAGGACATTATAGAGGAAATGCCGTTGTGGAACAATGCTTACTTCCCGGTACTGCTAAACCATCCATCTACTGACTTCTGGATTTTGCATAATCTTTCCTCGGTCAAGGATCTATACGATCATGGTACCCTAATGTCCTTTGAGCAAATACAAACTAAATATAATATCCCAAAGTTCCAATTTTTTCACTACCTTCAACTCCGATCAGCCTACCAATCAAATTTACGCTGTATGGCAATGAAGCAAACTATCTCATCTCTCCCTTTAATAGGAATCCTTAACTCACAGGGTCCCAGGGTCTTATCTCTTCCTTAGACACAAACATGTTGTCTGTGAGAACTGACTCTCCTATAATGACAAAGTGGGAAGGTCTCATCCCATATGTTCAAGATGAGGATTTGGAGGAGATCCTTGAATCTCCAATTAGGGTTTCCCCATCCATCAATAATAGAATTACTCAATTATACATGATATATCAATCATACTTGACTCCGATACAGCTTTTCAAAATGGGCCGGTTCCAATCATCATAATGTTTGAGATGTCACTCATCAGAAGCAGATTTTGCACACATGGTATGGGGCTGCCCTATTATCCATTCCTACTGGAAGGAGTTAACATCGTTGTTGATATCCTTAGTACAAACTCCTATTCCTCTCCGTCCACTAGTTTG
Organism: Oophaga sylvatica; assembly: GCA_033576555.1. Lineage (NCBI taxonomy): Eukaryota > Metazoa > Chordata > Amphibia > Anura > Dendrobatidae > Oophaga > Oophaga sylvatica. The sequence goes on from JARQOD010000007.1 coordinate 154,444,233, forward strand.
TCAATTTGGGGTGTTGGATGAAGAAACATGGGGACACTATGTTAAGATCTTCCTACGTGAGACACTTTTTTTTGGCTCGGAAGGTGTTGGCATTACGTTGGATGAGTGCTTCACATCCCTCTTTAAGAACCTGGACTGAATTGGTAAATTCAATCATACCATATGAGCGAACACTATATCAAAACAGGGGCTGTTTGGGGAAATTTGACAAGATTTGGGACAGGTGGAACTCTTCTCATCTTACTTTACTAACGCTTAGTGGCCCAGTACCACCGTGAATGTTATGGTTTATGTTTTATGGCATCACATGGAGGTTACTATTGTGAAACTGTGCTTGGCGGCGGGATAGTTGTAGTTTAAGAAGATGTGTAGTTTCTTTTTCTTTCCTTTTTGAGGTATATGTTGCTAAACATGTATGTGGTTGAATGATGTTCTTTGTTCACTTGTTAATTGGTCTAATTTCCATACAGCAATATATGGACTTGTGACATTAACATTGTATAAACAGTTTATTGTGTGAATCTGCAATTCTCTCATAACCGTCTTGACAAATGCACATGTAATATTTAGATTGCATACAAGTGTGTAAATTTTGTTTTATGGTTAATAAACAAATTAAAAGAAAAAAAAATTACATAGAAAGTGATGCCCTGCATCAAACACAGGTCCTTCTAGCCTGGTCCAAATGGGTTCTGGGCATCAGAATTGGCATCAAATTGGGCAAACAGCCCATTTTCACATATTTGAAAAAGTAACTGATGTTTTTAACCCCTTCATGACCCAGCCTATTTTGACCTTAAAGACCTTGCCATTTTTTGCAATTCTGACCAGTGTCCCTTTATGAGGTAATAACTCAGGAACGCTTCAACGGATCCTAGCGATTCTGAGATTGTTTTTTCGTGACATATTGGGCTTCATGTTAGTGGTAAATTTAGGTCGATAATTTTTGCGTTTATTTGTGAAAAAAATGGAACTTTGGCCAAAATTTTGAAAATTTCGCAATTTTCAAATTTTGAATTTTTATTCTGTTAAACCAGAGAGTTATGTGACACAAAATAGTTAATAAATAACATTTCCCACATGTCTACTTTACATCAGCACAATTTTGGGAACAACATTTTTTTTTGTTAGGAAGTTATAAGGGTTAAAAGTTGACCAGCGATTTCTCATTTTTACAGCAAAATTTACAAAACCATTTTTTTTAGGGACCACCTCACATTTGAAGTCACTTTGAGGGGTCTATATGGCAGAAAATACCCAAAAGTGACACCATTATAAAAACTGCACCCCTCAAGCTACTCAAAACTACACTCAAGAAGATTATTAACCCTTCAGGTGCTTCACAGGAACTAAAGCAACGTGGAAGGAAAAAATGGACATTTTAATTTTTCCAACAAAATTGTTCTTTTAGCATCAATTTTTTAATTTTTGCATGGGCAAAAGGATAAAATGGACCCTAAAATTTGTTGGGCAATTTCTCCTGAGTACACAGATACCTCATATGTGGTCATAAACCACTGTTTGGGCGCACGGCTGGGCTCAGAAGGGAAGGAGCGCCATTTGACTTTTTGAATGGAAAATATGCTGGAATATTTAGCGGATGCCATGTCGCATTTGGAGAGTCCCTGTGTGCCTAAACATTGGAGCTCCCCCACAAGTGACCCCATTTTGGAAACTAGACCCCCCAAGGAACTTATCTAGATGCAGAGTGAGCACTTTGAACCCCCAAGTGCTTCACAAATTGATCCGTAAAAAAAAGAAAGTACTTTTTTTTTCACAAAAATGTTTTTTAGCCTCAGTTTTTTCATTTTCACATGGGCAACAGTATAAATTGGATCCTAAAATTTGTTGGGCAATTTCTCCTGAGTACACAGATACCTCATATGTGGTCATAAACCACTGTTTGGGCACACGGCAGGGCTCAGAAGGGAAGGAGCGCCATTTGACTTTTTGAATGGAAAATTAGCTCCAGTCGTTAGCGGACACCATGTCATGTTTGGAGAGCCCCTGTATGCCTAAACTTTGGAGCTCCCCCACAAATGACCCCATTTTGGAAACTAGACCCCCTAAGAAACTTATGCAGATGCACAGTGAGCACTTTGAACCCCCAGGTGCTTCACAAAAGTTTATAACGCAGAGCCGTGAAAATAAAAAATCATTTTTTTTTCTCAAAAAATGATTATTTAGCCCCATATTTTTTATTTTCACAATGGTTACAGGAGAAATTGGACCCCAAAAGTTGTTGTCTAATTTGTCCTAAGTACGCTAGTACCTCACATGTGGGGGAGAACCACTGTTTGGGCACGCGTCAGGGCTTGGAAGGGATGTAGTGACGCTTTGAAATGTCGACTTGATGGAATGGTCTGCGGGCGGGCAGAGCCCCTGATGTGCCTAAACAGTAGAAACCCCCCACAAGTGACCACATTTTGTAAACTAGACCCCTCAAGGAACTTAACTAGATGTGTGGTGAGCACCTTGAACCCCCACGTGCTTCACAAAAGTTTGTAATGCAGAGCCGTGAAAATAAAAAATCATTTTTTTCCTCAAAAACTGATTTTTTTAACCCGCAATTTTTTATTTTCACAAGGGTAACAGGAGAAATTGGACCACAAAAGTTGTTGTACAGTTTGTCCTGAGTACACTGGTACCCCATATGTGGGGGGGAACCACTGTTTTGGCGCATGGGAGAGCACAGAAGAGAAGGAGCGCCATTTTGGAATGCAGACTTGATGGAATGTTCTGTGGGCGTCATGTTGCGTTTGCAGAGCCCCTGATGTGCCTAAACAGTAGAAACCCCCCACAAGTGACACCATTTTGGAAACTAGACCCCCCAAGGAGCTTATCTAGATGTGTAGTGAGCACTTTGAACCCCCAAGGGCTACACAGAAGTTTATAACGCTGGGCCATGAAAATAAAAAAATCATATTTTTTCCACAAACATGATCTTTTAGTCCCCAATTTTTTTTATTTTCCCAAGGGTAACAGGAGAAATTAGACCTCAAAAGTTGTTGTCCAATTTATCCTGAGTACGCTGATATCCCATATGTGGGAGAAAACTACTGTATGGGCACACTTCGGGGCTCGGAAGGGAAGTAGTGACGTTTTGAAATGCCGACTTGATGGAATGGTCTGCGGGCATCATGTTACGTTTGCAGAGTCCCTGATGTGCCTAAACAGTATAAACTCCCCACAAGTGACCCCATTTTGGAAACTAGACCCCGCAAGGAACTTATCTAGATGTGTGGTGAGCACTTTGAACCCCCAAGTTCTTCACAGAAGTTTATAACGCAGAGCTGTGAAAATAAAAAATCATTTTTTTTCCACAAAAATAACTTTTTTAGTCCCCAATTTTTTTTTCCCAACAGTAACAGGAGAAATTAGACCCCCAAAGTTGTTGTGCAATTTTTCCCGAGTACGCTGATACCCCATATGTGGGGGTAAACCACTGTTTGGGCACACGTCGGGGCTTGGAATAAAGGGAGCACTGTTTGACTTTTTGAACGCAAAATTTGCAGGAATCAATGTTGGCGCCATGTCGCGTATGGAGACCCCCTGATGTACCTAAATAGTGGAAACCCCTCAATTCTAACTCCAACCCTAACCCCAACCCTAATACAAACCCTAACCATAACCCTAACCCCAACACACCCCTAACCCTAATCCCAACTCTAACCATAAACCTAACCACAAGCCTAACCCTAATCCCAACCCTAACCCCAAAACACCCCTAACGCTTATCCCAACCCTAACCCTAATGCCAACCCTAACCCTAATTCCAACCCTAACCCTAATTCCAACCCTTACCCTAGTTCTAACCCTTACCCTAGTTCTAACCCTAACCCTAGTTCTAACCCTAAGGCTGGGTTCATATTGCGTTTTACCAGCCCGTTCAACACATAGCGTTGACGGGCTGGTAACGGTATAGCATAACGCGATCGCGTTATGCTATACCCGCTAGTGCAGAGGAATCAGCGATGATTCATCTGTGCTAGCGGTGATGGAGCCCAGACGCTGCAGCCTGCGTCCAAGGCTCCGTCACTGAATGACGACACGTCGCGAACGCATGCCGCTTCATGGCATGCGTTGCGATGCGCACACAAATGGGGTGAATGGCAGCGTTAACGGACTGCGTTACACCGCGTTATACCGCGGTGAAACGCAGTCCATCTAACGGACTGCCATAATGCAATATGAACCCAGCCTGACCCTAAGGCCCCGTGCACACGTTGCGGATTCACTTGCGGATTTTTCTAAAATCTAAAATACGCAGGTAAAACGACCTGCCTTTTACCTGCGTATTTAGCGCGGATTTGCTGCGGTTTTTCTCTGCGGTTTTACGCCTATAATGGAATAGGTGTAAAATCGCTGCGGAATCCGCACAAAGAATTGACATGCTGCGGATTTAAAACCGCAGCAAATCTGCGCTGAAAAATCTGCAGCATGTGCACAGCGTTTTTTTTTACCATTTATTTGCATTGTACTGTACATGGTTTCTGGATCTGCTGTGAATCCGCAGCGCCATATCCGCTGCGGATCAGCAGCGAAATCAGCTGCGGATCAGCAGCGAAATCCGCTGCGGATCAGCAGCGAAATCAGCTGCGGATCAGCAGCGAAATCAGCTGCGGATCAGCAGCGAAATCAGCTGCGGATCAGCAGCGAAATCAGCTGCGGATCAGCAGCGAAATCAGCTGCGGATCAGCAGCGAAATCAGCTGCGGATCAGCAGCGAAATCCACAACGTGTGCACAGGGCCTAATAGGAAAAAAAAAAAATTCTTTATTATTTGTCCCTACCTATGACAGGGGGGGTTCACTTACTTTTTTTTATTTTGATCACTGTGACAGTTTATCACAGTGATCAAAATAAATTTTTTTACTATGTAGGGCGCACTGCGCATGCGCCGGCCGGCGGGCGCACTGGCATGCGCCCGCCATTTTCCAAGATGGCGGCGCCCATGAAGAATCCCGGGCAGCCGCCGGGAAGGATCCAGGGACATCGGTGGACCGGGAAAGGTGAGTATGGGGGTCGGAAGTGAGGGGGGGGGGGATCGGAAGGTGGGGGCAGCGGAGGCCAGGACGAGGGGTGCTTTTAGTGACGGCGGTGACCGACCGCTGCCATCTTTCGGTGGCGGCGGCCGATCGCCGCCGTGAATCCGTGTGGGGGGGTCAGGGCTCGGTGTCCAGCCATGGCAGATGCTATTGCAGCATCGGCCATGGCTGGATTGTAATATTTCACCAATTATATTGGTGAAATATTACAGATTGCTCTGATTGGCTGTTTCACTTTTAACAGCCAATCAGAGCGATCGTGGCCACGGGGGGGTTAAGCCAACCCCCCTGTGGTGAAGCACAAAGGGTCCTGTGCCGGCGGGTCGGGTGACCTTTCAGTGACCCCGGTCACCCGACCCGCAGGGACGCGATCCTTTCATGACGCCACATAGGCGTCATGGGTCGGATTGGCACAGGTTTTCATGACGCCTACGTGGCGTCATGGGTCGGGAAGGGGTTAAGGGTTTGAATGACTTTAGGCCACTGATCTCACACTAAGAACACACATATAGTGATGTCCAACATCAACACAGGACCCTCCAGCCTGGCCCAAATGGGGTCTGGGCATCAGAATTGGCATCAAATTGGGCAAACAGCCCATTTTCACAGATTTGAATAAGTAACTGATGTTTTTAAGGGGTTGAATGACTTTAGGCCACTGATCTCACACTAAGAACACACATATAGTGATGTCCAACATCAAACACAGGACCCCCCAGCCTGGCCCAAATGGGGTCTGGGCATCAGAATTGGCATCAAATTGGGCAAACAGCCCATTTTCACAGATTTGAATAAGTAACTGATGTTTTTAAGGGGTTGAATGACTTTAGGCCACTGATCTCACACTAAGAACACACATATAGTGATGTCCAACATCAAACACAGGACCCTCCAGCCTGGCCCAAATTTCGTCTGGGCATCAGAATTGGCATCAAATTGGGCAAACAGCCCATTTTCACAGATTTGAATAAGTAACTGATGATTTTAAGGGGTTAAATTAATTTGGGCCACTGATGTCACACTAAAATACACAAATAGTGATATCCTGCATCAAACCAGGTCACTCCATCCTGGCCCAAATGGGTTCTGGGCATCAGAATTGGCATCAAAGTGGGAAAATAGCCCATTTTCACAGATTTGAATACCTGATCTTTTTAAGGAGGGAACTGAATTTGATGCAAAGCATCAATATGCATGTAAAAGATGTGTGAGATCAGTGGGCCAAAGTCATTTAACCCCTTACAAACATCCGTTACTCATTCAAATCTGTGAAAATGGAACGTTTGCCCACTTTGATGCCAATTCTGATGTCCAGAACCCATTTGGGCCAGGCTGGAGGGACCTGGGTTTGATGCAGAGCATCACTATCTATGTATTCTTAGTGTGAGATCAGTGGCCCAAAGTTATTTAACCCATTAAAAACATCAGCTACTGATGCACCGCCATGTGAGATGCAGAGTCTAGTATCTGGAAGGATGGTTCAATCACGGTGACTCCGATGGCTCTAATAATTCCTTAGGTTAGGTGGCAATTATAAAGGGGGAGATAACTGATATATGAGACTGTGAGTTATGTTGATGCCCGCAAGGTATGAGGCCGTGGACAAAAGAAGCAGACACCGGGGGTCCCGTGCAAACTTGAAAGATGAACTTTACTGAAGATTGGTAACAATTCTTATATTTTTCAACATAACAGTCATGGGTAGCAGATATAATTTTTCTTACACATTGGGACTGTCAAATCCTTTTCTCGGTCCCGGCCTTGGAAGGATGGTGGTAACTTTCCATTTGACTCACTGTGCTGCGGGAAGTGGGAGGATCAGCTGACCTTAATCAGATCTGAGTATCTGGGAAATCTGCTGCGCAGTCCTGCAGTTCCTTCTTTTGTCTCAGCACTTGGTTGCTGTAAACATGGGGCAGTCCGAATAGGGTGCTCTTTGTACTCCCCGCTAGTCCCAATCAAGGAGCCCCAATTTTCTACCTCCTCTCACCACCAGAACCAAACGTCACACCACCGTTTTCAGTCTCACACCCCCACCTCCGACTGCCACTTGTTTTCCAATCAGAAAAACAAGTTGCAATGCCAAACTAAGGCAGAAGAGGGCAGCATAGTACTACAAATTGTAATACCAAAACAAGGCAGGAGAGGGCAGCATAGTATTAAATAATTTACCTCCTCCCAAGGCAAGACGGGAGCCGGTGTCACCATTGCAATCATGTAAGGAATAGAGAACACACTTACCATATGAAATATAACATACATTAGTAATGTTTTTTCTGGTCACTACACTACTTTTTCAATTCTGTGAAAATGGGTTGTTTGCTGAGGGAGATTATCCCTGTGACACAATTCCTTCCGGGACTTATCTTCCTGCTCCTGATAGACTTTCTCAACTGGCAGTACAGGGATTAGCCCAGCTCCACTCTGTAACTGAATTCTGTGTCACTATGGTTCAATTGCCTGAACTTTTATGAGACAGCTCACAGACACACACCACTCATCTGGATGCTGCCAGAGTAGTACACAAGTTTCTCACAATCCTGCTGGGGCTGTTAACCACTCCCTGTCTCCTGTGACTGTTAACCCCTCAAGCTGCTGGATGCTTTTGAAGAAAAAACAGTTAACACTACTTCTGCATGTCACAGGTACCCCTTGAATGTGGTTTTGAGGACTTGAGGGGGTGCAGTTTTTTGAATGGTGTCAGTTTTGGATAGTTTCTGTCATCTACACACGTGGTCAAAATTGTTGGTACCCCTCGTTATATGACAGAAAACCCCTCAATGGTCAAGAATGGCTAAGAGGAAAACATTGAACTATTCTGAAGTGGCCTTCTATGAGCCCTGACCTAACTCCTACTGAACATCTTTGGAAAGAGCTGAAATATGCCGTCTGGCAACCTTCAAACACGAGACAACTGGAGCAGTTTGCTCTTGAGGTTCAAAAGTCTCACTGACAGTTACAAGAATCGTTTGATTGAAGCGATTGCCTCAAAAGATTGTGCAACAAAATATTAAGTTAAGGGTACCATCATTTCTATCCAGGCCTATTGTCATGTGTGCATCGCCACGAAGATCGTCGCGGTTGCACATTCTGACTTCTCACAGCTGAGTTGCTGTTTCTTTGTGTTTGGCAGTTAGGGAGTTAATTCTGTCTGTGCTCAGTTCTGGGACTGGGTGCAGTTTCTCCCGGCTGCAATTAATTATTTGTTGATTGGTTTCCTTTAAATCTCTGGTTGTCTGTGTTGGGAGTTGCCAGTGAAATTCTTCATGCAGACCACAGATAGGATTGTATCTGTATAGACTTAAGTTAAAGAGCTCCTTAGTTGTTTTAAGCTCACCTTGCTTAGAGTTTAATATCCCAGATCATTTATGTTCCTTCTGTGTTTGAGTGTGTATGCAAGTCTGTGTTTTCTCCAGTCTGTCTTATATGTCTAATCTGTGTATTTAGCAGAGATCAGCCCATATCCCTTTGGTGGTAATCAGAATCCTTCTTAGGACTGATTACAGGGTTCAGGGACTGATAGGAGACAGGGTTAGGCTGGAGACTTGGACCTCTGAACCATTATCAGTACCTCCAAGGTGAGGGATTAGTTAGGACCCCAGTTTAGGGTCAGGTTAGACCCCCGATCCTCCTCTTTCCTGTGACAGTGTATCAAGTCCTCAAGATTAACCCTGAGTTCAACGGATATCGTGTCAGGTAAATCTATTCTAAATTTACATGCTGATGTTGCTAATCTATATGTTGTATAGAGTGTTGTTCTTTTAAGAATAGTTTACTGACATCGTACACATATCATAAGACCGCGTGACATTTTCACTGGCCCATAAAATTATTCCCAGTTGCCATGGATCCAGTAGCCCAGCTGGCTCTGCAGTTGCAGGGATTATCCATGGAGCTGACGGACATTAAGTCCAAAGTTTTGTCTCCCTCGGAGCAAACCAGATTTGAACCTAAAGTAGCTCTCCCGGACAGGTTCACTGGTGGGCGAGACAACTTTTTTACCTTCAGGGAAGCATGTAAATTGTATTTTCGGCTTTGGCCTCGATCATCAGGGAGTGAAGAGCAGAGAGTGGGAATTGTTATCTCGCTCCTACAAGGGGACCCTCAATCCTGCGCCTTCTCCCTTCCTCCGGGATCCCCGGCTCTACAGTCAGTAGAACGATTTTTTACTGCCCTGGGTTTGGTATATGATGACCCAGATCGGGTCTCTCTTGCTGAGACAAAATTACGTAAGATACAGCAGGGAGATCGTCCGCCGGAGGAATTTGCTTCTGAGTTCCGTAGATGGGCCACAGATACTCAGTGGAATGACCCAGCTCTTAGGAGCCAGTTTTGTCATGGGCTTTCTGACAAATTAAAGGACGTTTTGGCTCAGTATGATTCTCCTCCATCACTGGAGGCTGCTATGGCCCTAGCTATCCGTACTGATAGACGGCTCCGGGAGAGGTGCGAGGTAACTCCGCCCCCTGTTGTTACTCCACCTACTACTAAAGTCCCTTATGTTGAGGTTCCCCTTGTCTGTTCGGAGGAGCCTATGCAGTTGGGAGGGACATCATTTCGTAGGAGGGGATTGGCGGTACGCCGCAGGACTAGAAGGTGTTTCTTCTGCGGGAAAGAGGGACATTTTGTTGGGGGATGTCCATCCCGTGCCTTGTTGAGCAAAAAGTCGCCGGAAAACTGTTAATCCCAGGTTGTGTGGTGGACGACAACCTGGGAGTATGTATTTCGTCCGCTAGTTCTTCTCAGTTCCTTGTACCAGTGGAGGTGGTGGTTGGTACGAGAGTGGAGAGATTTTCTGTTCTTCTTGATAGTGGGTCCGGGGCTAATCTGGTTGACGCTCAGTTTGCTCAGGCTCAAGGTATGCATCTGAGTGTATTGGTCAAACCGATCCCTATATTCTCCATTGACGCCAGGCCTCTCGGCCAAGGTAGCTTTGTTCATGAGGTTCATAACATTGACCTTCGGGTAGGGGCAATACATAGGGAACTATTATCTTGTTATGTGTTGGAGGGTCTACCTACTCCTATTGTGTTGGGACTTCCTTGGTTGGTTAAACATAACCCTGTGATTAATTGGCAGTCCAGAGATATAAGCCAATGGGGGGAGTTTTGCAAAAGTAACTGCATGAACACAGTCATCAGTGCGGTCGTGCCTAGTACTTTGCCTCCTTTTTTGGAGGACTTTGGGGATGTGTTCTCTGAGGAGGGGTGTCAGGAGTTGCCTCCTCATCGCGTGTATGACTGCTCTATTAATTTACTTCCTGATGCTAAGTTACCTAAAGCTAGGTTATATAACCTTTCTGGTCCTGAGAGGCAGGCTATGAAAGATTATATTTCGGAAAGTCTGGCCAAAGGGCATATTAGACCTTCATCTTCCCCAGTGGCCGCGGGGTTCTTCTTTGTGAAGAAAAAAGATGGAGGCCTACGCCCTTGCTTGGATTTCCGCGAACTTAATCGGATTACTGTTCGAGATCCGTATCCACTCCCTCTGATTCCTGATCTCTTCAATCAAATTGTTGGCGCCAAATGGTTCTCTAAATTGGATCTCAGGGGGGCGTATAATCTGATTAGGATAAAAGAGGGGGATGAGTGGAAAACGGCGTTTAACACACCGGAGGGACATTATGAGAACCTTGTCATGCCTTTTGGTCTGACTACTGCACCAGCAGTATTCCAACATTTTGTTAATGACATTTTTCATCATCTGGTGGGGCTGTTTGTGGTCGTATATTTGGATGACATTTTAATTTACTCACCAGATCTTGTGTCTCACCAGGAGCATGTGAGACAGGTGTTGCAGATCTTGCGAGACAATAAACTATACGCCAAACTGGAAAAGTGTGTATTCGCCGTACAGGAACTTCAGTTTTTGGGTTTCTTGGTGTCAGCCTCCGGTTTCCGTATGGACCCTGAAAAGGTGAGAGCAGTGCTTGAATGGGATCAGCCAGAGGATCTTAAGGCTCTGCAGCGTTTTCTGGGGTTTGCTAACTACTACCGGAAATTTATTTGTAATTTCTCATCTGTTGTCAAACCTCTCAATGACATGACAAGAAAAGGGACGGATTTTTCTAAATGGTCGGACAAAGCTTGCCAAGCTTTTTCCTCTTTGAAAAAATGTTTTGCTTCGGCACCCGTTCTCATCCAACCAGATGCATCACAGCCGTTCGTTGTGGAGGTGGACGCGTCTGACGTAGGGGTGGGTGCAATATTGTCCCAGGGTCCGTCCCCTGGTAAATGGCATCCGTGCGCTTTCTTTTCTAAAAAATTGTCGTCCGCCGAAAGGAATTATGATATCGGCAATAGGGAACTTTTGGCCATTAAGTTGGCTTTTGAAGAATGGCGTCACTTTTTGGAGGGGGCAGTCCACCCGGTCACCGTCATTACTGATCACAAGAACCTGCTGTATTTGGAGTCTGCTAAGCGTCTGAATTCCAGACAAGCTCGATGGTCGTTGTTTTTTACCAGGTTTAATTTTGTTGTCACTTATCGCCCTGGATCTAAGAATGTTAAGGCGGATGCCTTGTCTCGCAGTTTCCCAGGGGCCGGGAAAATGGATGACCCGATTCCTATCCTTCAGGGGGGGTGGTAGTGTCGGCTGTATGTTCTGAGCTTGAGGAGGAGGTGTTAGAGGCTCAGGGGGACGCCCCTGCAGGACCTCCAGGGAGACTGTTTGTCCCAAATCAGTTGAGACAAAAGGTTATTGAGGCACATCATAATTCTGCTTTAGCAGGACATCCAGGGAGTAAGGCTACTTTAGATCTCCTTTCTCGCCGGTTTTGGTGGCCTAACGTTAATAAAGATGTTTTAACTTTTGTCGCGTCCTGTGGGGTTTGTGCTCGCTCTAAGACCCCTCATACCCGTCCGTCTGGGACCCTCTTACCCTTGAAACTTCCGGAGCGTCCATGGACTCATTTGTCTATGGACTTCATCACGGACCTTCCTCAGTCGTCAGGGAAGACTGTCATACTGGTGGTTGTTGACAGGTTCAGTAAGATGGCACATTTCATTGCTCTTCCTGCCCTCCCTAATGCTAAAACTCTGGCGCAGGTGTTCATTGGGGAGATTGTGAGACTTCATGGGTTGCCTTCTGATGTGGTGTCAGATAGGGGGTCTCAGTTTGTGTCCAAGTTTTGGAGGGCATTTTGTTTACGTCGGGGGATGCAATTGTCATTTTCCTCGGCTTTTCATCCGCAGACCAATGGTCAGACAGAGCGTCTGAATCAAAGCCTAGAGACTTATCTTCGGTGTTTTGTCTCAGAGAACCAGGAGGACTGGTCTTCTTTCTTGCCTCTGGCAGAGTTCGCTCTTACAACAGGCGGAGCGAGTCCACTGGTAAGTCCCCGTTTTTTGGGGCATATGGTTTTCATCCCCAGTTTTGTACATTCAATGGGGGGGGCCCTTCTGGGGTTCCTGAGGAGGAGCGTTTCTCGTCGTCACTTGCTTCAGTGTGGAGAGGTGTATTGAATAATCTGAGTGCTATGGGGAACCGTTATAAACGTATGGCTGATAGGAGGAGAGTTTCTGGTCCAGATCTTAATGTGAACGATCTGGTATGGTTGTCTACCAGGAATATAAAACTTAAAGTTCCCTCCTGGAAGCTGGGCCCCAGATTCATCGGGCCGTACAGGATCAGTTCCATAATTAATCCTGTGGCATTTCGTCTGGACCTCCCTCCTACGTTTAAAATCCACAATGTGTTCCACAAGTCATTACTTAAGAGGTACGTGGCACCAGTCATACCATCACCTCTACCTCCTCCTCCAGTGGTGGTCAATGGTAACTTGGAGTTTCAAGTGTCAAAGATCATTGACTCACGTCTGAATCGCCGGTCCCTTCAGTACTTGGTGCATTGGAAGGGGTATGGTCCAGAGGAGAGGACGTGGGTTCCTGCGTCTGACATTAACGCAGATCGTTTGGTGCGGACCTTCCACAGAACTCACCCGGGCAAACCTGGCCCTGAGGGTCCGGAGGCCCCTCGTAGAAGGGGGGTACTGTCATGTGTGCATCGCCACGAAGATGTCGCGGTTGCACATTCTGACTTCTCACAGCTGAGTTGCTGTTTCTTTGTGTTTGGCAGTTAGGGAGTTAATTCTGTCTGTGCTCAGTTCTGGGACTGGGTGCAGTTTCTCCCGGCTGCAATTAATTATTTGTTGATTGGTTTCCTTTAAATCTCTGGTTGTCTGTGTTGGGAGTTGCCAGTGAAATTCTTCATGCAGACCACAGATAGGATTGTATCTGTATAGACTTAAGTTAAAGAGCTCCTTAGTTGTTTTAAGCTCACCTTGCTTAGAGTTTAATATCCCAGATCATTTATGTTCCTTCTGTGTTTGAGTGTGTATGCAAGTCTGTGTTTTCTCCAGTCTGTCTTATATGTCTAATCTGTGTATTTAGCAGAGATCAGCCCATATCCCTTTGGTGGTAATCAGAATCCTTCTTAGGACTGATTACAGGGTTCAGGGACTGATAGGAGACAGGGTTAGGCTGGAGACTTGGACCTCTGAACCATTATCAGTACCTCCAAGGTGAGGGATTAGTTAGGACCCCAGTTTAGGGTCAGGTTAGACCCCCGGTCCTCCTCTTTCCTGTGACAGTGTATCAAGTCCTCAAGATTAACCCTGAGTTCAACGGATATCGTGTCAGGTAAATCTATTCTATATTTACATGCTGATGTTGCTAATCTATATGTTGTATAGAGTGTTGTTCTTTTAAGAATAGTTTACTGACATCGTACACATATCATAAGACCGCGTGACACCTATTTCATGAGTTTTATTTTTCAAAAAATTCTGTGGAAGCATGGTTGAAAAGCAATGTCTGACTTTCATTTGCTCATTTTCATAGATTTTTCATTTATTACTTTTGTCAGATTCAAGTTATTTCTGTGACCATTGTGGGGTTTTCTGTCATAAAACGAGGGGTACCAACAATTTTGACCACGTGTGTAGATGACAGAAAATATCCAAAACTGACACCATTCAAGTCCTCAAAACCACATTCAAGAAATTTATGAAACCTTCAGGTGCTTCACAGGAATTAATGCAATGTGAAAGGGAAAAATGAACATTTAACTTTTTTACAAAATTTTTTTCACAAGAGTAACAGTAAAAAATGGACCCCAAAATTTGTTGTGCAATTTCTCCTGATTACGCTGATACCTCATATGTGGGCTAAAACTACTGTTTGGGCACATGGCAGGGCTCGGAAGAAGCACGGCTTGACTTTTTGAATGCAAAAATGGCTGAAACAGAGAGCGGACGCCATGTTGCGTTTGTGGATGCTCTGCTGTGCCTAAACAGTGTAAATCACCCACAAGCAGCGTCGGACTGAGGCACCGGGATACCGGACAAATCTCCGGTGGGCCCCTCCCCCAGCCCCTGCCTCCTTCATTAGTCACTGCCCTGCATGTCAATAGTGCCTACAACTGACCGGCCATGCTGGGTGCAGATGTCAGGCGCATCGGCGGCTGCGCACAACTCCTAGACTAGACGCAAACTCCCCTCATCCAGCTGAGAGCACTGCGCCAGCCATTTCCACGTCATCCTAGAAATCCCAGACGTTGGTAGGCTGTTCTGTGCGCACAGGACCTGTGATGAGGTCACAGGAGGGGAGGAGTCAGGGTCACATGATCAGGGGCCTCTGTATGCAGGACTTTGGGGTGCTGGTTGTCATGGTGCTGGATGAGGGGAAGTTTCTGTGTGGGGTAAGGAGGGGTTTACAGGGTGGATGTAGCAGAGCTGTTTGTGTATGAGGTGTACGGAGCAGAGCCACGTGTGTACGGGGTGTACGGAGCGAAGCCATGTGTGTACAGGGTGTACGGAGCGAAGCCATGTGTGTACGAGGTGTACGGAGCAGAACCGCGTGTGTACGGGGTGTACGGAGCGGAGTCGCGTGTGTTCGAGGTGTATGGAGCGAAGCCGCGTGTGTACGGGGTGTACGGAGAGGAGCCGCGTGTGTACGGGGTGTACGGAGCGGAGCCGAGTGTGTACGGAGCGGAGCCGCGTGTGTACAGGGTGTACGGAGCGGAGCCGCGTGTGTATAGGGTGTACGGAGCGGAGCCACGTGTGTATAGGGTGTACGGAGCGGAGCCGCGTGTGTATAGGGTGTACGGAGCGGAGCTGCGTGTGTATAGGGTGTACGGAGCGGAGCTGCGTGTGTATAGGGTGTACAGAGCTGAGCTGCGTGTGTATAGGGTGTACAGAGCTGAGCTGCGTGTGTATAGGGTGTACAGAGCGGAGCTGCGTGTGTATAGGGTGTACAGAGCGGAGCTGCGTGTTTATAGGGTGTACGGAGCGGAGCTGCGTGCGTATAGGGTGTACGGAGCGGAGCTGCGTGCGTATAGGGTGTACGGAGCGGAGCCACGTGTGTATGGGATGTACGGAGCACCTCACGGAGCAGAGGCGCGTGTGTATGGGGTGTATGGAGCAGAGCCATGTGTGTACGAGGTGTACGGAGTGAAGCTGTGTGTACGGAGCGGAGCGGAGCCACGTGTGTATAGGGTGTACGGAGCAGAGGCGCGTGTGTATGGGGTGTACAGAGCGGAGCTGCGTGTGTATAGGGTGTACAGAGCGGAGCTGCGTGTGTATAGGGTGTACGGAGCAGAGCCGCGCGTGTAAGGGATGTACGGAGCAGAGGCGCGTGTGTATGGGGTGTACGGAGCAGAGCCATGTGTGTACGAGGTGTACGGAGCGAAGCTGTGTGTACGGGGTGTACGGAGCGGAGCTGCGTGTGTATAGGGTGTACAGAGCGTAGCTGCGTGTGTATAGGGTGTACGGAGCGTAGCTGCGTGTGTATAGGGTGTACGGAGCAGAGCCGCGTGTGTGTGGGATGTACGGAGCAAAGGCGCGTGTGTATGGGGTGTACGGAGCTGAGCCATGTGTGTACGAGGTGTACGGAGCAGGGCCGCGTGTGTATAGGGTGTCCGGAGCAGAGCCGCGTGTGTATGGGGTGTACGGAGCGGAGCCGCGTGTGTACAGGGTGTACGGAGCGGAGCCGCGTGTGTATAGGGTGTACGGAGCGGAGCCGCGTGTGTATAGGGTGTACGGAGCGGAGCTGCATGAGTATAGGGTGTACGGAGCGGAGCCATATGTGTACGAGGAGTACGGAACGGAGTCACATGTGTACGGGGTGTATAGAGCGGAGCTGTGTGTGTACTTGGTGTGCGGAGCGGAGCCGTGTGTGTATGGGGTGTACGGAGCGGAGCAACGTGTGTACGGGTGTACAAAACAGAGCCCTGTGTGTACGAAGTGTACGGAGCTGAGCCATGTGTACAGAGCAGAGCCATGTGTGTACGAAGTTTACGGAGTGGAGCCATGTGTGTATGAGAGGGGAGCGGGGAAGGAACAGGCACCGGGAGAGAGGAGAGCTGGGCGAGGAACCGGTGTCTGTGTCCGCAGCTGGCTCTAGGCTGTTCCTCATCCAGCAGTGGGCAGTCTGTGGACGCCCAGCCGTGCACTATGGCGGCTGTGGAATTCACCGGGACCAGCAGCTGCAATGGGAGCAGCGACACCTCCAGCCCCGGTGAGGAGAGGATGAGGCGCCTCTTCCAGACATGTGATGGGGATGTCGATGGCTATATCAGCAGGTATGGGGGGGCACAACTTTCCAACTTACTCCTGAATAGTTGGCTGCAGGGTTCACTTATCCCCCTGTGAGTGCAGGAGGCTGGGCTGAGAGCCCTTGTGCCCACTGATGATGCCACCCTCAGGGCCCTGGGGGCACAGGGGCTCCACTCATTCTGCTCCGGTACAGCACATGTCCCTCCTTGCCCCTGTGCTGCCCACCTTTCCTGGGTACAGCAGGGGGAATCTGCTGGCAGGGTGAGTCCTCAAGGCGCTGCTGCCATTGCTCTGAGAAGTGGAGTTATTTCAGCAATTCCTGACATTTGTGCCCATGTACTTAGAACAGATTATGAAGGGCAGCGCTGGCACATGAGAAATCCCAGCGGGATGTGACATTCGGGCTCAGTCTTACAGGATTTATGGCAGATATGACACATCTTAGTTTACCTGAGGCCATGTTCACACTGAAGTGTAAGTGCACCAGAATCTGAAGCAAAAAAATCTGGGGCTGACCCTGTGGTGCTCGCTGTGGGGTCTGCGCGTGGAATACCCCATCCCATTGTGTAAGGCCACGGGCCACCCACTGCGGTGTCCAGGAAGATTGTTCACTAGGTGACATGTCACAGGTTTAAAGAAATCCACTGGAATGACCAGCAGTGCAGATTACCCATTGGAGTTTATGGGGCGATTTGTGGGTAGTTCATATGTTGATCTGCTCTGTGGAGACTGAGGTAGGCTCATACTGACGGTGTTTTTTCTCAGTTTTTGCACTAGAAAATCTTTTAAAAAAAAACACCAGTTTTAGAGTTTGTGTTGTAAAACACTGCCAAAAAACCCTCTGTGTGAACATGTTCTATGAGAGGAAAAACAATCTATTTTTCAAGAAGAAAACTCTTCGGGAATTATTACTTTTCTCTTGGGTTTTGTAGACCTAAAATCTCCTTTATATTAGTATTTTCTGGACTTCAGCTCTTTTTCAACACTTTATTCTTGCTGGAGCTTTTTCTTTGTGGGGGAGCGTCTTACTGACAGTCAATGACTTTAAAAAATCTTTATAACGAATAAGAAAACAGTAGCTTTTTTTTTTTTAAAACGAAAGCACTGACATACGCTTGAAAAGATTTATGATCTTGACATCTTTTTAGCTTTCCCATTGACTTATATTTTAAAGGGAACTTCTCATATCACCAAATAATGTTAATCTGCAGATATGGGGTTAATCTGCTGGTTGATATCAGCCGCCGCCTGAATCAGCGTGGGAAGCGATGAGGAGAGGTGAGTATAGTTTTATATATATACAGTACAGACCAAAAGTTTGGACACACCTTCTCATTCAGCGATTTTTCTGTATTTTCATGACTATGAAAATTGTAGAATCACACTGAAGGCATCAAAACTATGAATTATCACATGTGGAATTATACATTACACTTTACAAAAAAGTGTGAAACAACTGAAAATATGTCTTATATTCTAGGTTCTTCAAAGTAGCCACCTTTTGCTTTGATTACTGCTTTGCACGCAGAAAAGGTGAACGGATGGATTCTACATGCCTGGTTCCCACCGTGAAGCATGGAGGAGGCGGTGTGATGATGTGGGGGTGTTTTGCTGGTGACACTGTTGGGGATTTATTCAAAATTGAAGGCATACTGAACCAGCATGGCTACCACAGCATCTTGCAGCAGCATGCTATTCCATCCGGTTTGCGTTTAGTTGGACCATCATTTATTTTTCAACAGGACAATGACCCCAAACACACCTCCAGACTGTGTAAGGGCTATTTGACCAAGAAGGAGAGTGTTAGGGTGCTACGCCAGATGACCTGGCCTCCACAGTCACCAGACCTGAACCCAATCGAGATGGTTTGGGGTGAGCTGGACCGCTCACCGCTTCAATTTTGAATAAATCCCCAACAGTGTCACCAGCAAAGCACCCCCACACCATCACACTACCTCCTCCATGCTTCACGGTGGGAACTAGGGATGTAGAGTCCATTCGTTCACCTTTTCTGCGTGCAAAGCAGTAATCAAAGCAAAAGGTGGCTACTTTGAAGAACCTAGAATATAAGACATATTTTCAGTTGTTTCACACTTTTTTGTAAAGTGTAATGTATAATTCCACATGTGATAATTCATAGTTTTGATGCGATTCTACAATTTTCATAGTCATGAAAATACAGAAAAATCTTTGAATGAGATGGTGTGTCCAAACTTTTGGTCTGTACAGTGTATGTGTATATATATATATATATATATTTATAATATATATATATATATATATATATCCTGGTTGCATGATACCCTGTATGAGGGGGGGCATGTAACTATGAGGAGGGCTGCAGTATATTCTGTGGTTGGGCTGTATTATACTATATGAAGGGGGCTGCATTATATTCTATGGGGGGCTGCATTATACTCTATGATGCTTGCTGCATTATATTCTATGGGGAGCTACATTATATTCTATGAGGAGGGCTACATTATATTCTATGAGGAGGGCTATATTATACTATATGAGGGGGCTACATTATACTATATGAGGGGGCTACTTTATATTCTATGAGAGGGGCTACCCCAACCCCTGCTAATAATTACTACCTTATATTATACCCTGATATTAGCGCGTTTTACCGCACAATTGGCGGTCTTGTATTTATTTCTATGTAGCTACATAGTGGGCCCCAAGAATGATTTTCTCTGGTGGGCCCAAGGTGCTCCAGTCCGACGCTGCCCACAAGTGACCCCATTTTGGAAATTAGACCCTTCAAGGAAAGTATCTAGATGTGTGGTGAGTAACTTGAACCTCCAGATGCTCACAGAAGTTTATAACATAGAGCAGTGAAAAAAAAAAAAAAAAAAAAAATCACATTTTCCCCATTAATGTTTTTATAGCCCCATATTTTTGGCTTTCACAAGGGTAACTGGAAAAAATGCACCATACAATCTGTTGTTCAATTTCTCCTGAGCACACAGATAACCCAATATGTTGTTGAAAACTACTTTTGTCACATTGGAATAGCCCCTGAAATGCCATAACAGCAGAAATCCCCTACAAGTGATGTAATTTACAAACCACACCTTTCCATAAATTCAGCCAGGGGTGCAGTGAGCATATTGACACCCGAAGTGTCTCACAGAAATTTACACACTTGGCCAGTGAAGAAAGAATAATTATAAAATGTTGTTTTAGCCCCAAAAACTTTTTATAAGGGCTAATAGGAAAATATGGGCTGAGTGCGCAAATACCCTACATGTGATCGGGAACTACTTTAGAGGCACAGTGCAAAGCTCGGAAGGGAAGGAGCGCCATATTATAGTGCAGATTTTTCTTCTATGGTTTGCAGGTGCCATGACCTACTGGGAGAGCCACTGAAGTGCAAGAACAGAAGAACTCCCCATAACTGACCCCATTTTACAAACTACACCACTTAATGAATAAAGGTGCAGTAATAATATTGACACCACAGGTTTGTCACAGAATCTTAGACCATTGGGAAGTGAAGAAAAGTTTTTTACATTTTTACCACAAAAATGTTGTTTTAGCCCCAGATTTTAGATTATCACAGAGGAAAATGGATAAAAATATCATCAAAATGTGTCACACAATTTCAGCTGAATGTGGAAATACCCCATATGTGGCTGTACAGAACTGCTTAGTCACACAGACTAGGGACGGATAGAGGGCTATTTACATCCCAGTGCGCAAATTTTCCTAGAATAGTTTGCGGACTCCATATACAGAGCCCTTAAGTGCTAGAAGAGCAGTAAACCCCCTCAAGTGACCCGAATTTGGAAATTAATCCTCTTTGGGAATTTCTCTACAAGTGTAGAGATGATTTTGACTCTATGGGTGTTTTCCAGAAACAAGCAGCAATGGATGTTGCTGAGTGAATACTGTAAATCTGCTATTGTGGTACCCAGTACGCTGTAGTGCTCATTACATTATGCCCTGCTCGTGCTTCTGAAGACAAGCACTAGGAAATTAGGTGGGCTCTCATTGCTAAGGAATTGCAAAACGTGGACGCTAAATGTGGTTTAGGCACACTGGGGCTCAGAAGGGAGGGGGACATTTGGATTTGAAAGTGCAGAATTCGCTGGATTTCTTTTGGGGGGTGAGGAGCCATAGCACTTTTCCAAAGCCTTTGTACTATCAGTAATGTGGAAGTCGCCTATGTTTCCTCTGACGGATGACGGACCTTAGAGGGGGCTTTTTTTGTGGATTGGGTCGAAACAGTTATTGGGAACATGTTACATAACATTTTGGATCAGGTTTATACTGCACTCTATGCTGACCTCTTGCTGGTACATCGGGATTTCCATTTAAATCTACGAATGACGTGATTCAGAGAACCCCCAGGGATCCACTAACTATAATGAGGCAGCAGTTAGTTACTTTCAACTCTGTATGGCCTCTATTCAGTGGCGTCCTTTTTAGAAGTGCAAAAAAATGTGTCAGATCATGTTTTTATGTACACTTAAAATGACGGACACCACCGTATTACAGGCCAGACAGCATTTAAAGTGTCTCCATCTGCCTCTATCTAATGTATCTTCCGCCAAGGGTTCTGTCTGGAACAAGTATTTCAGAGATTTACACGGAAACCCTAGTGTTTATACGCAGTGACCGTTTAAGTCATGACGACATAGCACGCCATGGAACGGTAACTGACACCTGCTCATGATGTGCTAGGTCCACCATTGGCCGTTAAAATGTTAATGTGGTCTGTGGCCAAAAATCAGCTAAGAGGAGCTCAGAAAGAGAGATGATAAAACACGGATTTTGGTAAAAACTTACCTGTAAAATCCTTTTCAGCGAAGGAAGGAAGAGAGACACAGTATTCATTACTGATGGGTAGGCGGAGCCCCAGATCAGGATGTTACCTCAGATCAAAAGAGTGATGACTGGCTGGCCCCTCCAGCTCGGGCTCCTCCTACTCAGCTCCAGTCGTACCAAAGCTTTTAGGAAAAGAGCCAAGATCACCAGCGGAGCAACATAACCCCTTCTGAAGGAACTTCAGAGAAAAAACACAAGGATACAGGTTATGCATGCAAAGAAAGCCAAAAACCACAGAGTTCCAGTACTACTCACGGAACCTGACTACTGCGATGAGCTGGCGATGCCGGAACAGAGCCTTAGCGCGCTGACCTCAGCCCAGATAATCGCTATCAGATAAGGGTCGCGCTGCATCTGAAAACATCAACACACTTCTGCCGTGGGAGGGTGCTGTGTCTCTCTTCCTTCCTTCGCTGAAAAGGATTTTACAGGTAAGTTTTTACCAAAATCCGTGTTTCAGCTGCAGATGGAAGGAAGAGAGCCACAGTATTCATTACTGATGGGACGTCCCAAAGCAGTTCAAAAATAAGGGTGGGAAAAACCAACAAAAGGCAGAAACCCAACAACCTTAACAACAAAGCGCAACCAGCGCTAAACACAAGTTCATCCAGAACTTTAAACTACAGCTGCCTGCAGGACCCTACGTCCGAGGGCTGCATCAGCGGAAGCACTGACGTCCACTTTATAAACCTTGTAAACGTGTGGACAGAGCGCCAAGTTGCCGCTCGGCAAAGCTGCACCGCCGAGGCACCTTGATGAAAAGCCCACGATGAAGCCACAGCTCTCGTGGAATGGGCTCGAATCTTAATCGGGCAAGATTCACCCCGAAGGCGGTAAGCTTCCAAAATAGCTGACCGGATCCAACGAGCTATAGAATCCTTGGAAGCTCGTTGACCACGCCGACGACCTGCTGGAACCACAAACAGGGAGTCCGTCTTACGAAAACCTTGAGTAATAGATAGATAAAACTTCAAGGCCCGCACTAAATCCAATGTGTGTAAATCTCGCTCTTTCGCATTCTTCGGATCCGGACAGAGTGAAGGCAACACAATATCCTGGTTAACATGAAATTGTGACACCACTTTAGGCAAAAAATCACCCCGAGTGCGAAGCACTACACGATCCGGAAAAAACTCCAGAAAAGGAGGCGAACAAGAAAGAGCTGCCAACTCAGAAACTCTCCTCAAGGAAGTGACTGCAACAAGGAAAGCCACCTTCCAAGAAAGTAAAGAAAGGCTAGCAGAAACCATAGGCTCAAAAGGTTTATGCTGAAGAGCCTCCAAAACAAGGTTGAGCCGCCAAGGAGACACGGGTGCCTTCCGCGGCGGAAACTTACGAGAGATACCTCGGAAAAAGGAGAGCACGTCTCTATTCGAAGCAATGGTTCTCCGGAACAATAAGGACAGAGCAGAAATCTGACCTTTCAGAGTGCTAACTGCCAAACCCTTGTCTAGCCCATGCTGCAGAAAAGCCAACAGGTTGGGAATGGAAAATTTTCTCGGGTTCCGAGAGGACCCCAAACACCACGAAAAGAAGGTTTCCCAAATTTTGTGGTAAATCCTAGTAGTAGCCGGACATCTTGCAGCACGAAGGGTAGCAATGACCTCGGCTGAAAAACCTCTACGGGTCAAGATTTCGGTCTCAAGAGCCACGCCGTCAAACGCAGGGACATCAAGTCCGGATGACAAACGGGCCCCTGAGTCAACAAGTCCGGTTGAAGAGGGAGTGGAAAAGGAGGTGCCGCCAACAGCGACATAATTGTCGAGAACCACACCCTTCTTGGCCAGTCTGGAGCTATCAGAATAGCTGGAATTCTCTCTAGTCTGATCCGACGCAGCACTAGAGGAAGTAAGGATATCGGCGGGAATACATAGATCAGCTCGAACTGATCCCACTGAGCCACTAGAGCATCCACCGCCACCGCCTTCGGGTCCTTGTACCTGGACATGAATGTCGGTAACTTGGCATTGGACCTGGATGCCATCAAATCCACTTGGGGGGTTCCCCAGCGAGAGCACAGTAGTGCAAAAACTTCCGGGTGGAGGCTCCATTCCCCGGGATCCATCCTTCTGCGACTGAGAAAGTCCGCTGTAATATTCTGAACCCCTGGAATGTGAATCGCCGAAATGGCTGGTACACTGGCCTCTGCCCAAATCAGAATTCGGGACACCTCTACCATGAGTCTGGAACTCTTTGTCCCACCTTAGTGATTGATATACGCGACAGCCGTCGCATTGTCTGTCTGCACTCGGACTGGCAGACCGCTCAAAGGGACCGTCCAATGTTGGAGGCAAAGGAAAATCGCCCTCAATTCCAGGATGTTGATCGGAAGAAAAGACTCTTCCGATGACCATACCCCCTGAATCCAGAGATTGTTCCAAACACCCCCCCAGCCCGTCAGGCTGGCATCGGTGGTTATAACTGACCACTTCGGAGGGAGGAAAGACTTCCCCAGGGAGAATGCCCCTGGACGTAACCACCATTCTAGAGAATCCCGCACCGCGCGAGGAATGGTGACACTGCAATCCAGCGATTGCGACTGGTTCCATCGACTCAAGATGAACCTTTGGAGAGTCCTGGAATGGAACTGGGCAAAAGGAATTGCCTCCATGGACGCCACCATCAGTCCCAGAAGACGCATACACTTCCGTAGGGACATTGCCGTTGAGGATTTCATAATCTGTACATGTCGAAGAAGACATGACTGTTTGTCTGGTGGTAGGGAAACTACCGACCGAAACGTGTCGAGATGCATTCCCAAAAAGAGAATTGTCCTCGATGGTTCCAGGGACGACTTCTCCCAATTGACCAGCCAACCGAAGTCCTTCAGAAACTGAAGAGACAAATCCCGAGCCGTCAACGCCTCCTCCTCCGAGGAAGCCACGATCAAAAGATCGTCCAGATAAGGGAGAATCGTAATCCCCTGTCTTCGAAGGAGTGCCATGAGGGGCGCCAGAATTTTTGTAAAGACCCTTGGCGCTGAGGCTAAGCCGAACGGCAGAGCCACGAACTGGTAATGATTCTGACCTATGGCAAATCGAAGAAAGCGCTGATGAGCCTTTCCGATGGGAATATGCAAATAGGCGTCGCGAATGTCGATTGACACCAGAAAATCGTTCTGTGACAGAGCTGCCACAACGGAACGAAGCGACTCCATGCGAAATTTCCGGGCATGGACATGCCGGTTTAATCGCTTGAGATCCAGAATCGGGCGAAATTTGTTCTCCTTTTTGGGAACTATAAAAAGGTTGGAATAAAAACCTTTCCCTCGGTCCTCTGACGGAACCGGTATCACTACACCCTTTTGTAGTAGAGATTCGACCTCTCGCTGTAGAGCGACAACAAGCTCGGGTTCCGACGGAACGCGAGATTGACAAAAAACATTTGGGGGTTGAGAAGCAAACTCTATGAAATAGCCTGCCGACACTATCCGCGTTACCCAGGAATCTGGAACGCGAGCCATCCAAGTCTCCTTGAAAAGAAGCAGGCGACCCCCCACTCGAGAATCCTCGAGTGGACCCCTGGCATCAATCCGACTTTGCGGGTTTCTTGTCAAGTTCCCGCTTGTTCTGGCGGAAACTCTGCTTCCAGGGAGTACGAGTTTTCTGAGAGGATTTCTTTCCTGAGAAAGAAGGACGACCCGATCCCCACGAGGAGTGACTAGATCGTCCTCGGCCCCGAAAGGACCGCCGACCACTATAGACACCAGGCTTACTGGACACCGAGGCCATGGCCCTTCGCTGT
Organism: Oophaga sylvatica; assembly: GCA_033576555.1. Taxonomy (NCBI): domain Eukaryota; kingdom Metazoa; phylum Chordata; class Amphibia; order Anura; family Dendrobatidae; genus Oophaga; species Oophaga sylvatica. Next base: position 154,469,414 of record JARQOD010000007.1, read on the forward strand.
GGTAATGCTGATTCCTTCGCCTTAGCCTTGGAAATCAGCTCTGTGAGGTCGGATCCAAAAAGATGGCCACCCTTGTAAGGTAAGGCCAACAACCCTTGTTTGGAAACTGCGTCCCCGGCCCACTGTCTGAGCCATAAAGCTCTTCTGACTGTGACCGCTGAAGCTTGCGCTTTGGCCAGCAGAGATGCCGTATCCAGACCGGCATCAAAGATATAACAGGCTGCCGTTTCTAACCATTCACAAGTTTCCCGTATCTCAGATAACGGAGATTCATTTTGCAACTCCGTCTTCAGACGTGCCAACCAGCTTAGAGAAGCTCTAGCAGCACACATGGATCCTAGCACTGCTCGAAATCCATGACCCACAGCCTCATAGCTTGCTTTTGCCGCCAATTCTGCCTTTCTATCCAAAGGCTCCTGTAAGCTCGCTTTTCCCTTAATAGGGAGTAGAGAGGATTTACTAAGCTGAGACAAAGACACATCCACTTCAGGAGCAGAAGTCCAATTAGCCTTTAACTCCGCAGAGCAAGGATAAAGTGTATCAAAGAAATGCGTTCCATGAAAACGCTTATCTGGACATAGACGTTCCTCCTCTATTACACCATTAAGCTCATCCAGAGCTGGCAATGTTGTGCGCGAAGCACGGGACTCCTGGAACATGCGTGCTGATTTACCAGGACGACTAGTTACCTCCTCCGGTAACTGTAGTATATCTCTCATGGCTTCAATTAATGCCTCCGTACGCTTCGCCATAGAGGAACGCCCCTGCGGCTCGTCCGCATCTGAATCGGATATTTCTCCATCCGAATTTAAAGGGGAACTCTGCCCAATATCAGATACATCTGACTCGCTCCGTGTAGAGGCCGGTAACGGCCTGCGTCGCTTCCTCTGAGAGGAATTAGCAGACACATATTGACCTAAAAGGTCAGACAAGTTATTAATCGATCGAGCGATATCATCCAATTTTGCACCGCTGTCGACCGCAGCGCTAGACGCTGTGGAGGTCTGTGTATCTGATTGCCGCAATGGCACTGGGACATGGTCCGCGGCTTCTGAACTCTGTTCAGACATGTCTCACCTGTATGAGCAGGTCAAAGCGGTAATACCAGCAAAAAACTATGCGTTTTTTTTTTTTTTTTCAAACGCTGAAGGGTTAACGCTCCACCAAGCAGGGTTACCCCAGCGGTATTCAGTCAGCAAATTTAGCTGGTAGAAATAACCCTCAGAGGGGTTAATATTGCAAACTCACCACAATATATATATATTTGTGAGCCCCAGCCAATTTTTATGTCTCTGATGAGACTGCAGCTGCAGGATAGCGATCGCTGCGCTGCGGGGTGAGGAATCAGCACTCACCCAGCTGGCCGTGGTGTCTTATGAGGAGAGGAGCGGTCCGAGGAGCCCAGGAGCCTGAGTAATGGCCGCCACAGTGAGGGGGTCGCAGGAGAAACGCCAGAGCGCGCGTCTTCCTGCTCAGAAGACCGGGAATATTTAGGCCACGCCCCCCGCCAGCTCGAATAATGAGCGCGAACTCCCCGCTCCTGCTCCCTCTCTGTCCTGCAGCTATCTGCCTGCGGACAAAAAATCACCACATCTACTTGTAACAGCGCTGTCACAGCAGCGCTGAAGCATACTGACATACATGTAGTAGCGCTGTCACAGCAGCGCTGAAGCATACTGACATACATGTAGTAGCGCTGTCACAGCAGCGCTGAAGCATACTGACACAAGTAATAGCGCTGCTCATTCAGACGCTAAAGCACTCACACATAATTATATCATTAAAATTTGTGTGGAGTACTCACCAGCCAAGGCGCCACAGGGACCCTCAGGGGTTTCTGGCGCTGTGCCCATGCTTCCCCCCAGGGCGAAGAACGCAGTGACCGCACGTGTGGTTTGCGTCCCGCCAGGGAAGCTCTCCTCATCCCCCAGGGCCGGCAAGGATTCTGCAGGGACTTTGAGTAAATACAGATCCGCCAAGGGAGAGGTTGGGGTACAGCAGCGCTGGTACCCCTGAGACCTCTAGACCAACTAGTGATCCAAGTCTCCTGTCCGAATATTAAAATAATAAAATCTTCTGAGGAGCTGCATTAGCAGCGACCATCCTCTGGACCTCAAATCTTAGACTGGAGCTGAGTAGGAGGAGCCCGAGCTGGAGGGGCCAGCCAGTCATCACTCTTTTGATCTGAGGTAACATCCTGATCTGGGGCTCCGCCTACCCATCAGTAATGAATACTGTGGCTCTCTTCCTTCCATCTGCAGCTGAAAAAGAGCATTTTGGTGATAGATGCTTTTTAAACTTACCATATGGGTGATCAGCATGCCACATACAAGGCATAATTCCACTGGATAACCAGGGATTAGCAGCCAAATGTGAGGTGGAATCTGGCACCCAAGGTCCAGACAGTACTGTCCCTCCTGTTACCATAAGATTAGGGCTCAATCCAATAGTAGGACATGCGGCTGGATGCATCTGAGAAATATCAGTAAGATCTTTGTTTTCTCTGAAATATAGCAAACATGAAAACCATTACATATTCATACAATTGTGAAAATATACAACACATGTATGTGGGGTTTCAAGGAACAAATACAAAAATGCTGCAATAGTTACTACTACATGAAATGTAATCATCATTGGCACGCTTGGAAGACAGAACATTAGTTAATTTCAGGGCTCATAAATGTACAAAATGCAATAAAATTACTGAAACATTAAAAATACTAGATTTTTATCTCCAAATGTTAGGTGTTATATTTCAACCTCAAGTTAGTCATATATTTGAAAGTGCATTTTATACTTAAATAATTTGTCCACTACTTGGACAACTTCTTCTCATAACCCTTGCATGGTCCCCATAAAATAACAAAAGCTTATACTCACCTCCCGTGCTGGAGCCATTACCACGGTGTCGGCACTCCATTCCCCAGGGCTCCCCTGCTGTTGTGGGACACGTGAAGCTGATGTCCAATCAGTGCCGGCATCACTGTCCTTGTCCTCTGTCAAATTGAGCATGAAGAGTAAGTGAGGGATCAGCTACAGTCCGAACTTCCTCTTCATGTTCGATTTGTCCGAAGGCGGGGACAGTGACGCCAGAGCTGATTAGGAGCAGGCGTCACGTGCTACAACAACCGCACGCGAGCCCCAGGACAGCTAGTGCAGACATAGCGGGAACGGCGCCGGCACAGGAGGAGAGTATAGGCTTTATTATTTTAAGCGGGCTAAACATTTGGATCTAGAAGGGGTTGTCCTAGTAGTGGCCAATCCCTTCAAAGAAGCACTCCTATCAAAATCTGTACCCTCTAAATATATTGTAATCATATTATATAGCATTGTGCACCTACAATTACTCATTTTGCCCTTCTACCCAGCTAATTCTTCTTTTTCCATTAAGTCTATGACATCACGTGATTAAAAACGAACTGGCTGAATCCTTCTAAGCTTTGCGTAGGAACAGGAGGTCAATTTTCCCTGTATGAGTCATCAGTCACTGTAAAAGTCCCTGGCAGGGGGGGGGGGGGAGGAGAGGAGCAGCTGGGTCAGGAGTTGAAGAGAGGAATGATAAATGCAGGCTTCTTTTATATAGAAAGAAAATAATTATTATGGCAGCAGAGGGGTAAAATGAGCAATTGTAAGTACACAGTGCTATATAATATGATAACTGCAATATATTAAGAAAACAAAACTTGGACGGGAGTGCTTTTTTAAACAAAACATTACAAAAGATTTATTAAGCGAAATTCCCTTGACTTAAAAAGTACCTTTCATGATCACACACTATACTGTATTCAAGAGCATATAGTGGAAAACATATGTACCCAATAACCAAAATATATAGTTAAAATGTATAATTTTTTATTAAATCAAAAGGTCATAAAAATGGAACACACATAAAAAAGTATTAAAATGGATAATGACATAAAATGGCCAGAAATAGCCACCACAGCTACAGATTGGTAACAGCATAGATAAATATAATACACAAATGGTGAAAAAAAGGCAAGAATGTACAAGGTGCGATTAGGTATTCCTTATAAGTGCACTGATAAGTAGTACTAAATAATCCGGAAGGGAACCAACACATTAAAAAGTGCTGAAAACTTGTAAGGAGGAATATTAGATAATTATTATATAGAACACTAGCTATGAACCCGTTCTACGCCTGAGTGGCAAGCATTTTTATTGGTATATGGTCTCCCATCCTGGTATGTGCTGCCCCCCTCCTATCCTGGTATGCATGGCACCCCTCATCCCTATCCTGGTATGTATGCTCCCCCCCACCCAATCCTGGTATGCATGGTCTCCTCACCCCCCAATCCTGGTATGCATGGCCCTCTCATCCCCCTATCGTGGTATGCATGGTCCTCTCACCCCCCAATCCTGATATGCATGGCCCCCTCACCCCCCAATCCTGAAAAGCATGGTCCCCTCCATGGTCCTCTCACCCCCTTTTTCTGCTATGCATGGTCTCCTCACCCCCCCCATCCTGGTATGCATGGCCCTCTCATCCCCCTATCGTGGTATGCATGGTCCTCTCACCCCCCAATCCTGATATGCATGGCCCCCCTCACCCCCCAATCCTGAAAAGCACGGTCCCCTCCATGGTCCTCTCACTCCCTTTTTCTGCTATGCATGGTCTCCTCACCCCCCCCCCCCTATCCTGGTATGCATGGTCCCCTCACCCATCAATCCTGGAATGCATGGTCCCCTCACCCCTCAATCCCGGTATGCATGGTCCCCTCACCCCCCAATCTTGGTATGCATGGTCCTCTCACCCCTCATCCTGGTATACACGGTCCTCTCCCCCACTATCCTGGTATGCATGGTCCTCTCACCACCCAATCCTGGTATGCATGGTCCCCTCACCCCCCTATCCTGGTATGCATGGTTCTCTCACCCCTCATCCTGGTATACACGGTCCTCTCCCCCAATATCCTTGTATGCATGGTCCTCTCACCACCCAATCCTGGTATGCATGGTCCCCTCACCCCCATATCCTGGTATGCATGGTCCTCTCACCCCCCAATCCTGGAATGCATGATCCTCTCACCCCCCAATCCCAGGATGCATGGTCCCCCTCACCCCTCTAATCCCGGTATGCATGGTACCCCTCACCCCCCTAATCCTGGTATGCATGGTACCCCTCACCCCCTAATCCTGGTATGCATGGTCCCCTCACACCCCCTAATCCTGGTATGCATTGTCCCCTCATTCCCAATCCTGGTATGCATGGCCCCCTCACCCCCCAAATCCTGGTATGCATGGTCCCCTCATCCCCCCATTGCTCGATTCCGGCGCCATAACCCGCTCTCTACTGACATCACGGCAAGACCACGCGGCAATACCGGATCAGTAAGTTGTTGTGCCGTGATGTCAGGAGAGGGCAGGATTGTGCTGATGAAATCGGCACCTGCGCAGTCATTGCTTTCCGGCGCCATTTTCTTGAAAACAAACCGCAGTGTGTATTCCAAAAAATGGAGACGGAAAGCGCGGACTGGGAATGCGCCGATGCCGGCAAAATCGGCGCCTGCGCAGTCCTCGCTTTCCGGCGCCATTTTCTTGAAGACACACTGCAGTGTGTCTTCCACAATATGGTGCCGGAAAGCGCGGACTAGGCATGTGTCGATTCCGGCGCCACAACCCACCCTATTCTGACATCCCAGCAAGACCCCGTGGCAACACCGGATCGGTAAGGTGTGCAGGAGATCGCGGTATGTGTCCAGTGCTTACGCATACCGTGATCTCCTGGGCCACCCTCCTAATCCCCGGGTGTCTTACTCTGTCCAGACTGCGCAGGCGCGTCACGCTTGCGCAGTCTATAAAGTCTTCAGACAGAGTGACGCTCCCAGCGTTATATTATAGATGTGTGTGTGTTTTGAAGAATATTTCATTTTAAAACTGTGTAAATCATTTAGTACATTTCTCTATGTAAAAACTCATGTTACAATCGCACTGCATTCGGATGTAAATCGGATGCTAGGTGTGAAAAATCAGATTGTAATCGCATAAAAAACACATGACACTCGCATCACAATTGCATTACACTCATCCAACTCTCCTGCATCAAAATTGGACCGATTTTTAAATCGCTAGTGTATCTCCAGCATTACTGTGTATGTAATGGTGGTGTGAGATCAATGGCCCAAGGTCATGTAACCCCTTAAAAACATCAGTTATTCAAATCTGTGAAAATTGTCTGTTTGCCTACATTCATGCCAATTCTGATGCCCAGAACCCATTTGGGCCAGGCTATATGGACCAGGGTTTGATGCAGGGCATCACTACCTGTGTATACTTAGTGTGAGCTCAGTGGCCTAAAGTCATTTAACCCCTTAAAAACATCTGTTACTTATTCAAATGTGTGAAAATTGGCTGTTTGCTGACTTTAATGACAATTCTGATGCCCAGAACCCATTTGGGCCAGGCAGGAGGGACCTGGGTTTGATGCAGGGCATCACTACCTGTGTACACTTAGTGTGAGATCAGTGGCCCAAACTCATTTACCCACTTAAAAACATCTGTTACTTATTCAAATCTGTGAAAATTGGCTGTTTACCCACTTTGATGCCAATTCTGATGCCCAGAACCCATTTGGGCTAGACTGGAGGGACCTGGGTTTGATGCGGGGCATCATTATCTGTGTATTCTTAGTGTGAGACCAGTGGCCCAGTCATTTAACCCCTTAAAAACATCTGTTACTTAGGCTGGTTTCACATTAGCGTTTTTGTGTGCAGCGCATCGTGCGCATCCGATCGCATGTGTCATGCGCCCCTATGTTTAACATGGCGGGCACTTGGTCTTGCGTTTGCATGCGATCATCAGCGTTTTCGTGCGCATGCGTTATTTCCAGGTGAGCGTCTAGGCGCGCCCGACGCAACATGTTGCATTTTTAGTTCCGTCCTTTGGCATCAAAAAACGCATGCGTTCGCTTTGCGCACGGAATGCGCCAAAACAACACATTACAGTCTATGGGTTTTAGTACGCATGCGTTGTAAAAGATTAAAATGTATAGACACTGGTCTGGTTTAAACCACCCCCTACACAAACAAACATTGTTTGGGCGGTATGGAATATAAAAAGACGGTGTTGGCACTGACAGTCCACTACTCTACAGCCTGCTACACATAAGGAGCTAGCCTGAGCTTGCCTGCTACACAAGGCGCTCTTCACCAAGTGGGATAATGTGAGTATAAAACATAATGTCTGTCTCTCCCTTTTTCTCAATTTATTATGTGCTAATGTCTCTTTTTTTTATTGCAGCATGTCTTCTAGAGATGAATATCAACCAGCCCCTGGTGAACTGGCCCAAGCAGAGAGAGAAGTGAGTACCATCCCTTCCCTACTGATTGGTAAGTATTTGCTGCTGCATATACACATGTGGCAAATTATTTTTTTTTCTTTTTTCAGACCTCATCGTTCACAGCAGCGGAGAAAGAGCGGGAGTGTAAGGTTCTGTGTACATGTTCCTGAAACTCCGTTTGTTCGTCAGCCATTTTACTTTCTGTCTTGCTGCAGCTATCTTGCCCTCAGTCAAAATGGAGTTTCCAGCTTGCATGTTCCCGCCCCGATTCTCTCCTTTTGCTTCTTAAGCAGCCACAGCTGAGCAATCAGTGCTTCAGAATCTAGCCTGCAGTGAACCTGTGACCTGACTCCTAAAGCCTTGGACCTTGTACTCCAGCTATTCCTACTGAGGAACTCTGAAGCACTTGTGGACTCTGAACCCTGCTCTTTGAAAGACCCACGTTTGCATGGACTTATGGTAACAGAGAAGAGATCCTGAACCTGTTGTGGAGAGTGATTGCTGAGCTTAAGTTACTCTGGCCTGCTGTGTCTCCTGCTTCTGTGTCTGCAAACTGTGTGACTATTTTTGCCAACTTGTATGAAGTAATACAAGACTTTCTATATCAAACCTGTGTCTCATGTATTTTCATCGCACCCAAGCACAAGACGCTATATGAACTGTACTACATACATTACAAGATTCTGAAGCCAAAACGTTAGTGTCTGCTGGGTCTGGAAAGGCTGTGTCTGCTGTAACTGTGGATATCGGATGTCCGGTTGTACTTTCTGTGATGACAGTGGTTGTGACTTCTCACAACCATTCCAGGTGAGCAATTCCCTTAAGTGTTTTTTTTTTCTGCAGTGTTACCACAGGTAAACACTATTGTTTTTTTTTTTCTTTTCTCTTTTTTGTCTGCTGTAACTGTGGATATCAGATGTCCGGGTGAACTTTCTGTGATGATAGTGGTTGTGACTTCTCACAACCATTCCAGGTGAGCAGTTCCCTTAATTTTTTTTCTCTCTGCAGTGTTACCACAGGTAAACACTATTGTTTTTTTTTTTCTCCTCTCCTCTTCTTCCAGTACTCCTGTCTTAAAAGATCTGGAAAATGGAGGCCCGCATAAAGGAACTTTGCGGAGTGACTGATAATATCCTTGCAGATTTGCAGAATATAAAGACCCGTTTTTCAAGCCTACAGGACCTCACTAATCACAATTTTCAAGTGTTTGGACAGACTGCCCAGGATTTGCGAGCCAGGATTGAGGTTCTAGAAGAGCGAGTCCAGGCTCCTGCCGTAGCCCCGAGTTCTGGGATTCCCAAGTTGCCCCCTTTTCGTTTTGGCGGTGAACGTGAGAAATTCAGGGGATTTATTAATCAATGCAATCTTTTTTTTTCTGCACATGCTTCACAATTTCCCACTGAACGATCTAAGGTGCTTACTATAATTATGTTGCTTACCAACAAGGCTTTGATGTGTCAAACCCTCTGATTGAGACTGAGGATGATTGTTTGAATCACCTTGATGCTTTTATTTCAGCCATGGGGCAGGTGTTTGATGACCCCAATCGAGGTGCAACAGCTGAAGCAGCCATGTTAGCTTTGCGCCAAGGTAAGCACTCGGTAGCTGAATATGCCTTGGATTTCAGGAGATGGGCCCTTGATACCACCTGGGACAGTTCCGCCAAAAAATCTATTTTTCGAAAGGGGTTATCTCCACTGATTAAGGATGAACTTGCTCGTGCCGACCCTCCCACTGCGTTAGGTGACTTTATTAACTACTGCATCCGTATTGATACTCGTCTGACTGAACGCAGGCAAGAGAGATGGTTCGAAAGCAATCGCACTAACCTTTTCCTACCTTCCTCTCCAGCTAAGGAACCTTTGAGTAGGATTACACGGGAACCTGAACCTGAACCCATGCAGGTAGACTCTTTACAACGACGGGTTAGTGATGCACGCAAGGAACATCGTTTTAAGGAGAATCTATGTTTCTATTGTGGTAAGTCAGGGCACTTCATTATAAACTGCCCCAGCCGTTCTCGTAAGAACTACTGCAGCACTCATTCATTGTGAGTGTTGCGAGAGGGGATCTGTCAGGTCCGAGCCTCAGGCTCCAGAGAGATCTGCAGCAACAGATCTTGATTTCTCGGACTTAAACTCCGTTACCTCTGAGGACGTTGACTGTGTAAACGCTGCCATTTTTCAAGTTTCCTCAGCGGTGTCCCAGCTGAGTTGTAAGAAAAACAATTCTCATTGCTTTCTTTCCATCAAACTCTGGGTTGACTCAGCTTGGGTGTCTAGCTCTGCTATGATCGACTCAGGGGCAAGTGGAAATTTTATGGATGTCTCCTTTGCTCTGAAACAGGGGATACGTTCAGTGAAGAAGGCTACTCCAGCACAGATGGAAACTGTGGATGGCTCCCTGCTAACCTCTGGACCAGTGGATCAGGAAACAGAGCCTTTGAGGGTTCTTATGGGTAAAGATCATCAAGAGAAACTGTCCTTTATGCTTATCTCTTCTCCCCACTTTCCCATTATTCTAGGGCTACCATGGCTGCAGGCTCAGAATCCTACCATTAACTGGGAGACCAAGGAATTACACTTTCCAGAGAAACAGATGAGTCCAAAAGTTTCAGCTTGCTCTGTTCCTAAAGGAACCATGTCAGTCCCTGAACTACCAGCTGTATACCAGGACTATGTGGATTTATGTGACAAGAAGAACGCTGACCAGCTTCCTCCTCACCGTCCATATGATTGTCCAATTGAATTATTGCCCGGAGCAGAGATACCTTTTGGTAAGATCTACCCCCTGGCGGGGCCCGAGCTAAAGGCTTTAAAGGATTACATAGACGAAAATCTAGCCAAGGGCTTCATACGCCCCTCTTCATCTCCTGCAGGTGCACCCATCTTCTTTGTAAAGAAGAAAGATGGATCTCTGAGACCATGCGTAGACTATAGGGAACTCAATAAGGTTACTATTAGAAACCGTTATCCATTGCCTTTAATCCCTGAGTTATTGGAGAGAGTGCGACATGCCAAAATTTTCTCTAAACTAGATCTTCGTGGGGCCTATAACTTAGTCCGTATTAGACCTGGGGATGAATGGAAGACTGCATTCAGGTCACGCTATGGACACTTTGAATATCTAGTTATGCCTTTTGGTCTGAGTACCGCCCCAGCCACTTTCCAACACTTGGTGAATGACATCTTCAGGGATCTCCTAGATACATTCGTGGTAATTTATTTGGATGATATTCTAATTTTTTCTAACTCCACAGAGGAACATCATGGACATGTGAGAATGGTCTTGGAACGTCTAAGACAAAATCATCTTTACATCAAACTTGAAAAGTGTGAATTCCATAGGACCGAAATTCAATTTCTGGGGTATGTACTGTCTACACAAGGAATTAGTATGGATGGAAGCAAAACCCAAGCCATCAAGGATTGGCCAAGTCCTAGAAATGTGAAGGAGGTACAGCGCTTCATCGGGTTTGCCAACTTCTATAGACGTTTCATTAGAAATTTCTCTGAGGTAGTGTCACCTATCACCCAACTTACCCGGAAAGAGTCTAGGTTCTCCTGGACTCCCCAAGCCCAGGAAGCATTTTCCCGTCTAAAAGATAAATTTACCACTGCACCTATCCTAGTACATCCCAACCCCGAGCTTGCCTTCATAATAGAGGTGGATGCTTCAGACTGTGCCGTTGGAGCTATACTCTCTCAGAGAACAGGTGAGAAGAATGTCTTGCATCCCTGTGCCTTCTTTTCCCAGCAGTTGTCTTCGGTTGAGAGGAACTACGATGTGGGCAATAGAGAGTTGTTGGCCATTATTGCCGCCTTCAAAGAATGGAGACACCTTCTTCAGGGTGCTGCACAGCAAATAGTCGTCCTGACAGACCATCGTAACCTTGAGTTTATCAGGTCGGCTAAGTGCCTGACTCCTCGCCAGGCTCGCTGGAATCTTTTCTTAAACCAATTTAATTTTATCATCTCTTATAGACCAGGATCGCGCAATGGAAAGGCTGATGCACTCTCTAGGATTTACTCAGCAGAGACACGTCCAATTACTCCTCCTAAGACTATTCTTCCTGACTCTAGATTCCTAGGAGTAATTCATAATCAAGACCTACTTAAGGACATCAAGGAAGCATACCATGCGGATTCCTTTTTGGCACAACCCCCAAGGGACGTAAGTCTTGTCTTTAAGAATGGTGTGTGGATTCAGGGACAACACCTGTATATTCCTGAAACAGTCAGATTGAGAGTATTGCAACTCATTCACGATTCCAAGATAGCTGGGCATAGAGGAATTCTAAAGACACAGGAATTTCTCTCTCGTTTCTTTTGGTGGCCCACTTGCAGGAAGGATGTTTTAAACTATGTCACTTCATGTGAAGTCTGTGCAAGATGCAAAACACCTCGCTCCTCACCAACTGGTCTGTTACAGCCTCTTCCCACCCCGTCCCGCCCGTGGGGATCCATTTCTATGGACTTCATTGTGGAGTTACCAACCTCTCAAGGGAAGAACACCATTCTAGTGGTGGTTGACCGTCTAACAAAGGCAGCTCATTTTATCCCTTGTGTCGGCTTACCCACTGCAAAACAGACATCAGATTTGATGATTAAAGATGTGTTTCGCTTACATGGAGTACCGGATGAGGTTATTTCGGATCGAGGGGTGCAATTCACTTCTAGGTTTTGGCAAAATTTCTGTGCAGCATTGGACATTAAAGTAAACCTTTCTTCTGCTTTTCATCCCCAGACTAATGGACAGACCGAACGAACCAATCAAACCCTGGAGCAGTATCTCCGCTGCTTTATCTGCCACCTACAGGATGATTGGGTGGATCTACTTCCATTAGCTGAGTTCTCGTATAACAACTCTCAGAGTGCCTCCACTAAGCAGTCTCCTTTTTACTCTAATCTAGGTTATCATCCTAACATTCTACCACGATTTCCCATAGAAACGCCTTTACCAGCAGTGGCTGAAAGAATCACGTCTTTACAGAAGAATATGGATCTTCTAAAGGAGAATCTGGAATCGGCTCAGGAAAGGTACAAGAAAGCAGCAGATAAATTTCGTAAACCTGCACCAGCTTTCAAGGTAGGAGACTTGGTCTGGCTGTCAACCAGAAATCTTAAGTTAAGGATTCCATCGTCTAAGTTGGGACATAAGTACATTGGACCCTATAAAATCAGTAAAATTATAAGTGCCGTTGCTTGTCGTCTTCAACTGCTCAGAACTATGAGAATTCACCCTGTCTTTCATGTATCCCTACTAAAGGCTGCGACACCCAATACGTTTCCTGGACGTTCTTCTCCTTGCCCTGACCCAGTGCTAGTCGATGGTCAGGAAGAATTTGTGGTGGAAAGGATTTTAGATTCCAGGTTGTATAGAAATCAGTTACAATATCTGATTAAATGGCAGGGCTACCCAGTGGAGGACAACTCATGGGAACCAGTCAATAACGTTAATGCTCCTCGCTTGCTCCGTCAGTTTCATCAGAGGTACCCACACAAGCCTGGCCTGAGGTCATCCGGAGGTTGTCCCTAAGGGGGGAGTAATGTAAGGTTCTGTGTACATGTTCCTGAAACTTAGTTTGTTCGTCAGCCATTTTACTTTCTGTCTTGCTGCAGCTATCTTGCCCTCAGTCAAAATGGAGTTTCCAGCTTGCATGTTCCCGCCCTGATTCTCTCCTTTTGCTTCTTAAGCAGCCACAGCTGAGCAATCAGTGCTTCAGAATCTAGCCTGCAGTGAACCTGTGACCTGACTCCTAAAGCCTTGGACCTTGTACTCCAGCTATTCCTACTGAGGAACTCTGAAGCACTTGTGGACTCTGAACCCTGCTCTTTGAAAGACCCACGTTTGCATGGACTTATGGTAACAGAGAAGAGATCCTGAACCTGTTGTGGAGAGTGATTGCTGAGCTTAAGTTACTCTGGCCTGCTGTGTCTCCTGCTTCTGTGTCTGCAAACTGTGTGACTATTTTTGCCAACTTGTATGAAGTAATGCAAGACTTTCTATATCAAACCTGTGTCTCATGTATTTTCATCGCACCCAAGCACAAGACGCTATATGAACTGTACTACATACATTACAGGGAGCAGCCAGTCCAAGTGCAGGCGGGGAGACGGCAGGTTAGTATAGACTGACTGTACTCTTTTTTTTTTCCCCTATTTTCTTGCCTGTTTTTCCTATTCAATCTTGCTTCTATTCTGAATCTTGCTTCTATTCTGTCTTGTTTTCTATCTTTTTTATTTCCAAATCTTTCCAAGATTAATGTTTTGCTTTTTTTCTAGGCTCCACAATGGGATGAGGAACTTGCCATGGACAATGACGCTGTGATCCAGTTATGAAAAGACAGCGACAGCACTACTGAGGTTCTTGAGGGATGCACGCTCCAAGTCTACGGATCCCAATGGACATGAAACTCCATAAAAAGAGCAGCATCTAATCCAGGTGAAAGTTTTAACAAAAAAAGTTCCTTATTCTGCCATTGTTAAATACGTTTAGGCCATTAAACTTTTTTGTTTGAACTTTCACCTGGGTTGGATGCTGCTCTTTTTACTTTTTATGCTGTGATCCAGTTAGTCCAGGAGCGAGTCCCGCTGTGGGACAGCTGTGATCCATTACAAGGTGGTGATCCGGCTGCTCTGGAATGAGCGCTGATGGATGGCTGGGACAACGCCTCTGCAGGGGTCCGCAAGGAATTTCGTAAGTATTTCAATGCTGTGTGATGCGGCAGTGACCTTGGCCGGGATCCCGGCCTACAGTGCGTTGTCTATTTTTTTTTTTTTTCCACTGTCAGAACCCGTTGGCGCTCGATGAAGGACCGCTTCAACAGGGACCTGAGACAGGAGAACCGGGTTGCCAGTGGTGCTGCAGCAAGGACCTTCACAAAATATCTTTATCATCGGGCGTTGGCCTTCCTAAGACCGATCCTTGCCACCAGAACGTAAGTATTTTGTTTTTGTATTGGATTGTGTTGTATTCTGTGTTTTTCTATTCCACAGGAGTTGGCGCTTTGACTATTGTAAATGCATGATACTAATGTTTTTCTTTTCTTTTCACAGCACCTGAAGCAGCACCCTGCAACCTGGTCCTAGAGCGGTCCTTCAGCGAGCTGCCTCAGACCCGTCCCAGCCATCCAGCAGCCAAGAAGAAGCTTGTGGATAGGCAATACAGACAGCTGGACACCAGGAAGCTGGTCCATCAGGTGTTCTCCTGTACCAGGTCTCGCCCACTGGTTTTGCGGGCCCTTTCCGACCGGCGGCAGAAGGCCTCGGACAGGAATCTCATGCCCGAGTTCATTCACTGGAGATCGGTTTTTCAGAATGGCCTCAATGCGATGAGTCACAGACTGGAAAGCAGTTTTACCCTCATGGAAACACGCTTCCAGGCTGTCGACAGTCGCCTTGACCGTCTGGAAGCCGACCTCAACAGACCAGCGCACCATTTCTTCAACCAAATTGAACGGGGCATGGCGGAATACCTTAGTCCTGAGCTCAAGCTGAATGTGATGCAGGCCAGCAACACTGCTTACATGCAGGCTATGCAGCAGAGTCAGTACGCGCAGCAGCCAGTGGTGCCATTTCCAACTGTGCCACCACTGACTCGCTTCACCTCACTACCGACTTCTGCTGCATACCACTGCACGGCCACCAGCATTCCACGCCATGCCGGACACCACTACACGACAGAAAGGCCCAGTGCAACTGGACACTCCCCCGCCACCACCATGCAAAGCGCTGCTCCTGCTTGGACCTCCGCCACTTCCACCCCTGCTTGGACCTCTATCACCTCCACCCCTGCTTGGACCTCCACCACTTCCACCAATTCCTGGATCGCCAACACCACCGCTGAGCAGCAGCTGGGGGACCCACACTCCTTATTCGGGACCACAGACCCTGGCAGGACCTCGATCACCACCAGCATGCCACAGCAGATTCTGGATCCTGCCAGGAGGTCTCCCAGCTCCAGGAGGTCCAAGAAGCACAGTATACAGAGTGGCCACAGAAGCCATAAACGTGGCCACAAAAAACGAAAAACTTTTGTCCTCCCTCCCCCCTCATCTCCCACTGTGTCTAACCCGCTCCCTTCCCCCACACCTTTCGTCGCCTTCCTTAAGTCATTCCTCGTCCCTCCTCCAAGTTCCCACCAACTTCCCCCAAACGTCGCTCCCAGTAATTTATTTATTTTTTTCTGTTTGTAAATAAATGTCTTTTTTTTTTCCCCAACTGTTTGGTTTAATTGTGTCTTTCGCAGCCTACACACAGCCGTACACTTTGTGTTTTTGCCACCACATAGCTCCAGTACTGACACATGCTTCTTGTGTCAGTCCTAGAGCTATGTGTTGTCAAAAACACAAATCTATGACTTGTATTTTCAACACCAGTCTCTTCAGTCTGCTGGTCAGACTGAATAGAGGATGGTGTTGAGTGCAAGGCATATCTATTCTCACCTTGCCAGGTATCAGAAAGAGTGAATTGAGGATGGTGTATTTTGGCCATCATCATTTCACTCTTTGTGACACAAGGCCAGGAGAATCTAGACATACCTTGGAATTAACCACATCATCTATTCAGTCTGTGGCGAATAGACGTAAGAGATGATGGAGAAAATACACGTCATATCTACAATACCCTGGCCTGGTTTCATAACTATTTAGCACACCAGGCCAGGTGACTATACCTATGAGTTGTCATCTGCAACGTCGCTTCAGTCTGCTTTATCTATTGCACGCAGACTGGAGAGATGCTGGAGGTTAACTCATGTGTAATTCACCTGCCCAGGTGTCATAAAATTCTGTAGTCAGGATGTATTTTTTTGGCATCTTCACTTCAGCATGACACCAGGCCAGGGGATTGTAGAAGTTGTATAAACTTTATCATCTCTCCAGTCTGCATGCATACTGAAGCCACAGTGGAGATAATGTTTATAGTCATATGGTCAGGTGTCAAAGAGTGAAGGATGCTAGGGCATCCCAAAATCACTATTTGTAACATCAGGCCAGGTGATATAAATATTAGTTGTATTATCTCCACCGTCGCTGCAATCTGCCTTATTGAACACAGACTGGAGAGATGATGAAGGTCATACAACTTTTCTCTGTAGACTCACCTGGTAAGGAGTCCTAGTAAAGTCAGGATGCACAAAACACAGCATCCTGACTTCACTGGGACACCTGGGCAGGTGATTATTGTATTGGAGTGTATAAAGACAGAGTGCACTCAGTACAGGTATCAAAACAGGTTTTTTTATTTACAAACACACAATAAAAAAAATTTTGTACACCATTTGATCTTGCCATGCCACATGTCCCACATCAGATTTAAAGTATGCTGCAAATTGGTCCCTCATTTGGCCAACTTCAAGTGATAACCTGAGAGGGTGCTGAGTGAAATCAGGCAATGGGTTGGCAGCTGGTTCATCTAGTTCAAAGTTAGGGTGCTCTTTAGCCATAACAAAATTGTGAAGAACCACACACGCTTTCACCACCTCATCCACTGTTTCCAGTTTAAGATTAATGGCTGTGCCGAGAATGTGCCATCTGGACACAAGAATCCCAAAGGCACACTCTACAGTTCTTCGTGCCCTTGTGAGTCTGTAATTAAATATTTTTCTTGTGTGGTCCAAGTCCCGGCTGAAGTAGGGATTAAGCAGGTTTTGGCACAATTGAAAGGCCTCATCCCCAACCATTACAAATGGCAGTGGCGGACCTTCGGTGTGGGGAAGAGGCCGTGGCAGGGGGAAATTAAAATGGTTGCCATACAACCTACGGCCCATGTCCGAGTTCTTAAAAGTCTGTTTGTCATTGCCCCGGCCAAATGCCCCAATGTCCACCGCAACAAACCGACAGTCTGCATTCGCAATGGCCATGAGTACTGTAGAAAAGTACTTTTTATAGTTATAGAACTCTGATCCACTTTTTGCGGGTTTGGTTATCCTGATGTGTTTCCCATCCACCGCTCCCAAACAGTTGGGGAAATTGCAGAATGTCAAGAATTGTTCAGCTATTTCAACCACTTTTCCGCGGTGGGCAGGGGCACAAATTCTGGACAGAAAACTTCCCACAAATTCCCGACAAGGTAGAGATTCTAAGCCGATACTGGCAGTGGAGTGATGATAGGGTCTCTCCAGTAGCCAGGAATCTGCCAAACAGAGAAAGAAAAAAAATAATATTTTTGTCTAGGGTTTTGCAAAACACTGACATGAAAAAAATTTAAGTACATAGCATAACAATAATTCTGCAGGCTTTTGTTTACTACATGGCAGAACAATAATTCTGCAGGCTATGGATTAGTAAATGGCAGAACAAAAACAATTATGCTTGCATTGGTTTTTAAATATTACGTACCGTAATGTGACCAGGAGCCGTTCCTCAGGAGAAATCGCATGACGGAGCTGTGTGTCCTGTCTCCGGATGGCTCCTTCAACACAACCAAGCAAATACATGAAGCTTTCTTGGGACATCCCGGTATAGTCATTATATTTCAACGGGTTTGCCTGGAGCTCACTGAAGAGGGTGTGGTACGCTCCACGGCTCTCCATGACTTCAATAATCGGATGTCTCCAAAAACGCCGCCGCTGCCGTCTTCGCTATCTCTCTCTGCCTTTGTTGCTGGCAAGCAAATGCAAAATCCAGAGACAGCGCAATGTCCAGTTCCAAGTTGAAGCGAAAACTCTCCCAACGCAGATCCATGATGACACAGGAAACAGCAGCAAAATCTGAAGAATTCAGCTGTAACAGGGTCTATATAAAGAATTCCCATGACACTCACCCACTGGTGTCCCATTGGTGGGAATCTGTTTCAAGGATTTTCCTCCTGTGAAATGTGACACTTAAGAGAACGCATGCGCCTAAAAAAATGCAAAACATGCAAAAAAACACATGCAAACGCTGCTTTTTGTCGAAATGCGTACAATGATGCGTTAAAAAAAATGATGCGCTTGCATGCGTTTTTGCAGGCTTTTCTACTTGCGCATGATGCGCAGCGCACAAAGACGCTAATGTGAAACTAGTCTTATTCAAATCTGTGAAAATTGGCTGTTTGCCCACTTTGATGCCAATTCTGATGCCCAGAACCCATTTGGGCCAGGCTGAAGAGACCTATGTTTGATGTGGGGCTCCCTGTTCTATACGTCTGCAGTGTGATATCAGTGGGCCAAAGTCATTTAATCCTTTCATTAATGCCCTCTGGTGCCCACTTTGATGCCCATTTTTGTGCCTGTTTTATCATTTTTGGAGCGGATTTTAAGTGTATTCACATCAGGGCACCTCGCTGCATTGTTTTTTATTATAGCGATGCTTATTTTTTTGTTGTTAAACCTATAAAACACAGCAGAGAAAAATTTGGCGAATAAGAAACCAACTTCAGCTCCGAATAAGAAACCAACTTCAGCCTCCTATTAAGGTATGGGGACCTATTTTTAGAACTCTATTTCAGCATTGCAGGGGACCAGAAAAAGAGCTACCTTCACAGACTGCAGCCTTAGTGCTGCTGAAGGTGGCTCTTTTACTTAAAAACGCCCGGTGGGTGACAGTTTCCCTTTAAGTGTCTGGGCACAACACTTGAACACCTCACTTATGGCAGCCATGGGCATAAGAGACTGCAGTCCGACACCGACCGTATCTCTTACATTGAGGCTGCTCCTCCTGCCTCTTAGCTGTGACCTGGGCACACCCACTGGTCTGTCCAGGTCACAGCTGTGGGTGGAGATCGCAGCCATTTTGTTGTAGCCCGCAGCGTATGCTGTGGGCTTTATTATCCCGGTCATCGCACATACTGCTCAGAGCGTGCGATGACAGGAGCTGCGGGGGTGTAAGGTTCTGTGTACATGTTCCTGAAACTCAGTTTGTTCGTCAGCCATTTTACTTTCTGTCTTGCTGCAGCTATCTTGCCCTCAGTCAATATGGAGTTTCCAGCTTGCATGTTCCCGCCCTGATTCTCTCCTTTTGCTTCTTAAGCAGCCACAGCTGAGCAATCAGTGCTTCAGAATCTAGCCTGCAGTGAACCTGTGACCTGACTCCTGAAGCCTTGGACCTTGTACTCCAGCTATTCCTACTGAGGAACTCTGAAGCACTTGTGGACTCTGAACCCTGCTCTTTGAAAGACCCACGTTTGCATGGACTTACGGTAACAGAGAAGAAGATCCTGAACCTGTTGTGGAGAGTGATTGCTGAGCTTAGATTACTCTGGCCTGCTGTGTCTCCTGCTTCTGTGTCCGCAAACTGTGTGACTATTGTTGCCAACTTGTATGAAGTAATACAAGACTTTCTATATCAAACCTGTGTCTCATGTATTTTCATCGCACCCAAGCACAAGACGCTATATGAACTGTACTACACACATTACACGGGGAGAATCTGCTGGCAAGCGAAGGTCAAGAGTAAGGCTACTTTCACACATCAGGTTTTTTCCATCAGGCATGATCTGGCTATTTTTTGAAAAACCAGATACGGCGTAATCGACCGCCGGATCCGTTTTTCCCCATTGACTTGTATTTGCGCTGGATCGTGCCGCATGGTCTCGCGTTTCTTCAGTTTTTTTGCCGGATACAATGAAAATTTTCATTCCGGCGTCTGGAAAAAAACGTCTACAGTAACGTTTTTTGTCTGCGGCAAAAAAACCGGACAACGCCGGATACGGCGTTTCCGGCTTTTTGCTACAATGGAAGTCTATGGGTGCCGGAATGCGCCGGATCCGGTCACCAGATCCGGTTTTTAAGATTGAGCATGCTCAGATCCAATTGGCCAGCCCCCAGGAAACAGATCATCGTTTGGGAGCCTCCTATGGGCGTTTTTAAAAAACGGATCTGTCGTAAAACAGATAAAAAAACAGACGAAACGGATGCAAAACTGAAAAAACGGATCCGTTTCACCAGTTTTTACACAATTTATGCTGGATCCAGAGCGACGCCGGATCATGCCTGATGGAAAAAACCTGATGTGTGAAAGTAGCCTAAGTATCTGCAGCAGGGAGTGGTGATTGCAGCCTGTAATTCGTATTACAGTACAGGCTGCGATCATCGCTCACTGCCGACCTGCGCTGTCTTGCTTAGAGCTTGCACCCTCAGTCCACTGTCAGGAAATCAGCCCAGCAGCAGTGTGTCTGCCGTGTACACGAAGCGTTATATCTGCTACTTTTCTGTGCAGTACTAATTGGTGGCTGGATGTGTTGCACTTCATCACCCTGATACAGTGACTGTCGGTACAGATCGCAGCCTGGAGTCTCCCTGCTCGGTGCAAAGCTCCACAGAGATAAATGCTTCTAAAAATAGAGCAATTCTCTGCAGCACAGGATACCTACATGGTTACAAACGGCGGCACCGAAAGCGAGCCTGGCCTGTAATGGTTAACCCTTCTCTACCTGCTGTGCATTGTACAGGGGGACCTGTGGGCAGACAGGCAGCAGCCGGGGGGGTGGGGTGGGGGGGGTTTCACCAATGTTTCAGGTAGGAGGGCAGCACAGTGTAAAGAGGAGGGCGGAAGCTCCAGGGATGGATCCAGGATTCTGCAGTAGGTCTGATAGCTGCACTGGCACATGTCCATCTCCTGGGAAAGCCATGATTTTGTTCTAATACTTGGGCTATGGTTGGCACAAGGGAGAAGACCCCACAGGAGAGCCGAACCCACAAGAGAGCAGACCCTAGAGGGTGATATGACACTCAGCAAACTCTACAGCTCCAGCTGCTGTGTCACTAGAAGTCCCAGCATGCACAGGGGATTTATTGGTAACCTTTTGTATGCCAGATCGCCTAGTGTGAGATGCCAACCCGCCACCATGCATATGATTGATGCTGAAAATAAGTGCAATTTATTTTTTGCTTTCTATACTGTACATGTCAGTGTCTGCGGGGTGATGGCTGAAGATCTTGCCAGGATCAGGCTTGTATAAAAGGTCATCATCACTTTTGTACACACTTCTCTACTTTATCAGCTGGCTTCTAGTTAACACTTTGTCAGCTTCATTGTTTTCAAAGCAGGACAGGGAGAGACACCGTGGTACAACAAGTCACAGCAGGCTCTAAGGTATTGAATCAGGAAAATTACCTATAATAACAAAATGC
The DNA here is from genome assembly GCA_033576555.1 of Oophaga sylvatica. Lineage (NCBI taxonomy): Eukaryota > Metazoa > Chordata > Amphibia > Anura > Dendrobatidae > Oophaga > Oophaga sylvatica. Next base: position 154,490,769 of record JARQOD010000007.1, read on the forward strand.
AATATCTCTGAGCCTAGCCAAGCACATTATCGGAATCGGCATTCCATTCCCACACGCCCATATTATTTAGCCACCTCCAGAACCCTGCATTATAGAGTTATAAAGCATTGCTAACAGGAATTACATAAAGTAGGTATATTTAGTCTCTATGCGCAGATAAAATCCAGCAGAACCCAGTGGCAGCACAACCAACCCATTCAGAGCTTCGGGCGCAAAGTTATGGGCCATCAACGGTTCTGGACTGAAAATCATATTCTCAGGGATGGGAGGAGAGAGGCTGCACAAGCCCAAGGGTGGGCGCAGAGTGTGGGAGGAGCAGCCTAGGAGATAAGTGGCAGCTTCTCATTTGGTGCTCAGTTTTTCTTCTGGCAGGAGGACCCGTTATCAGGCGCAGCCAAGGGAATTACGTAACTAAAATTTGGACCTGTGATCCATCAGCGCCTCCCTGTGGTCACATGCTAAATAACACAGTAATTGCAACCTATCTATACCCTACCTTTGTCCTGCACTCCTGACTGTATACCTGTATATTGTTCTTTTGTTCTTGTAAATATATACCTGTATATTTCTAGTGCGCCTTTTCGGCGATTAAATATAAAATTAATCTTGGGCTGCTCTTTTATCTCGATTCACGAATCCCCACGCTCGGTTGGTTATAGTATACTCTACCCCCAGGGTTGGTTTCTGACCCGATATAAGCCTGCTGTCGGACGGGGCTTATTTCAAACGAGGAACTGGTGGCAGAATACAGTACTGTTTTAGTGAGGAACTCTGGCAATGACGGCCAGGAGGTTTATATGTATATATATCTTCAGCCTGGACTGGTGATATAAATCCCCCCTCACTGGGAGCGCCTTACTAACTCGTACCTATAAGGGAAGCTGTTGTGAATGGGTTTGAGATGAGTTCTGAGCAGAGGCTCCCTCTGGTGGTTACAAGCGGTGCTAGTGAAGATTGTGAGGACTGGGAATCAGGTGTTACTGACTGGTCTTATATAAGGGAGTCATTTTCCCATCAGGGTTGCCGGTGATCAATTGTTCTGGTCTGAATCCTTCATTCCAGTTTCCCTTGTAGCCTGCTGTGTCGTGTCTGCATCTCCTGCTTACAGATAAGACTTTTGCTTCTTTTGTGTTTGTGCTATATTTTTGCATTTTGTACTGCACTTCTTTGGGGGCCTTCAGGGTCCCCTCCGGGGGCTTCTGCCCTCTCAGTTTAGTTTAGCCACTGAGTTTTGTTCTTTTGCTTTTTCCAGTTTTTTCAGTGGCTGCTGTTTTCATTTTGTTACACCAGAGAACTAATTTAGGTGGAAGAGGTCGTGTGATCTCAGGTGATTTTGAAATTAGTAGTGTTGGTGCTTTTCAGGGTTTTCTGGGATTGCAGTAAGTACCCTTCCTATCCTTTTCTATTTAGATAGTTTGGGCCCCAGCGTTTGCTCATACTATTTTCTTTCTGTGTCAGTATTTCCTCTTGTCTAACCGCCATTACATGTTTGGGGGCTTTCTATTATCTTTGGGGTTCTGCTCCGGGGCAGATAGCTTTCCTGTTTCTGTCTTTAGGTGTAGTTAGTTTCTCAGGCTATCTTTCAAGAGTACCCGCAAGGTGATGCCCCTCTTTGTCAAAAAGTACTGTTGTGAATGGGTTTGAGATGAGTTCTGAGCAGAGGCTCCCTCTGGTGGTTACAAGCGGTGCTAGTGAAGATTGTGAGGACTGGGAATCAGGTGTTACTAACTGGTCTTATATAAGGGAGTCATTTTCCCATCAGGGTGGCCGGTGATACTGTTATGTTTCGGTAGCTGAGGAGAGCAGGCAAAAAGGAAATACACCAGAGCAGTTGGAATCTATGAGATTGCAGTACCCTGACTAACCACCACAACTAGAGGCAGCCGTGGAGCGTTCCTACGTTGGTCCTAGACGCCTCGTCACAGCCTGAGAAACTTACTACACTGTTGTGAATGGGTTTGAGATGAGTTCTGAGCAGAGGCTCCCTCTGGTGGTTACAAGCGGTACTAGTGAGGATTGGGAATCAGGTGTTACTGATTGGTCTTATTTAAGGGAATCATTTTCCCATCAGGGTTGCCGGTGATCAATTGTTCTGGTCTGAATCCTTCTTTCCAGTTTCCCTTGTAGCCTGCTGTGTCGTGTCTGCATCTCCTGCTGTCAGATAAGACAATTTCTTATTTTGTGTTTTTGCTATATTTTTGCATTTTGTTCTGCACTTCTGTGGGGGCCTTCTGGGTCCCCTCCGGGGGCTTTTGCCCTCTCAGTTTAGTCCAGCCACTGTGTTTTGTACTTTTGCTTTTTGCAGTTTTTTCAGTGGCTGCTGTTTTTGTTACACCAGAGAACTAATTTAGGTGGTAGAGGTCGTGTGATCTCAGGTGATTTTGAAATTAGTATGTTGGTGTTTTTCAGGGTTTTCTGGGATTGCAGTAAGTACCCTTCCTGTCCTTTTCTATTTAGATAGTTTGGGCCCCAGCGTTTGCTCATACTATTTTCTTTCTGTGTCAGTATTTCCTCTTGTCTAACCGCCATTACATGTTTGGGGGCTTTCTATTATCTTTGGGGTTCTGCTCCGGGGCAGATAGCTTTCCTATTTCTATCTTTAGGTGTAGTTAGTTTCTCAGGCTGTGACGAGGCGTCTAGGACCATCGTAGGAACGCTCCACGGCTGCCTCTAGTTGTGGTGGTTAGTCAGGGTACTGCAATCTCATAGATTCCAACTGCTCTGGTGTATTTCCTTTTTTACCTGCACTCCTCAGCTACCGTAACATAACACTACACCTAAAGACAGAAACAGGAAAGCTATCTGCCCCGGAGCAGAACCCCAAAGATAATAGAAAGCCCCCAAACATGTAATGGCGGTTAGACAAGAGGAAATACTGACACAGAAAGAAAATAGTATGAGCAAACGCTGGGGCCCAAACTATCTAAATAGAAAAGGATAGGAAGGGTACTTACTGCAATCCCAGAAAACCCTGAAAAGCACCAACACTACTAATTTCAAAATCACCTGAGATCACACGACCTCTTCCACCTAAATTAGTTCTCTGGTGTAACAAAATGAAAACAACAGCCACTGAAAAAACTGGAAAAAGCAAAAGAACAAAACTCAGTGGCTGAACTAAACTGAGAGGGCAGAAGCCCCCGGAGGGGACCCTGAAGGCCCCCAAAGAAGTGCAGTACAAAATGCAAAAATATAGCACAAACACAAAAGAAGCAAAAGTCTTATCTGTAAGCAGGAGATGCAGACACGACACAGCAGGCTACAAGGGAAACTGGAATGAAGGATTCAGACCAGAACAATTGATCACCGGCAACCCTGATGGGAAAATGACTCCCTTATATAAGACCAGTCAGTATTACCTGATTCCCAGTCCTCACAATCTTCACTAGCACCGCTTGTAACCACCAGAGGGAGCCTCTGCTCAGAACTCATCTCAAACCCATTCACAACAGGAAGCCTTTCTGGCGACTATTTGCCCTGATGCAGATTCCTGACTGACCTGGAGCAAGTGGTGGCGCCAGAGAGCCGATCCCTACAGGTCCTTCTCTCCCCTCCCCCACATTGAGTGAAGTCGACACCCCCTTCCCCTGTGAGATCCCTCACACTTTGCTTATGAGTTTTTTGCCAATTAATTACTATTAAAGATGAGCAAATATGTTCGGAAAACGATTGACAAATCCGAATGTGCCATATTCGTGCAATGTTTGTGACAAATTTATGTTTGATGATCGTTTCCGAAAATATTAGCTCATCTCTACTCCCACTGACTCCAATGGCGTTCAGCTATGTTCGTTGAACATTGCAAAAACGGTGATCGTAATCTGAACAGAATATTGACATATTCCCTCATCTCTAATTACTATCATTACATCAGCTTTTAAAATAAAGAATACAAATTTTAGTGATTGGTCCTCTTTAAATTTATTTTAATGGGAATTTATATGTGTGAAGGATGACACAGGAGAGATCACAAAGAATCCCATCGCTGCCACCACATGATGAAACCACACCTTGCCACCCACCTGATGTCACTATTACATCTGATTGATCACTTAATGTGGTCTCCCCACTATCACCAACATGATGTTCCCCTGGGAATATGTAAGGTCTGTGTTATGATTCGGTAGCTGAGGAGTGCAGGCAAAAAGGCAATACACCAGAGCAGTTGGAATCTATGAGATTGCAGTACCCTGACTAACCACCACAACTAGAGGCAGCCGTGGAGCGTTCCTACGTTGGTCCTAGACGCCTCGTCACAGCCTGAGAAACTAACTACACCTAAAGATAGAAATAGGAAAGCTATCTGCCCCGGAGCAGAACCCCAAAGATAATAGCAAGTCCCCAAACATGTAATGGCGGTTAGACAAGACGAAATACTGACACAGACAGAAAATAGTATGAGCAAACGTTGGGGCCCAAACTAACTAAATAGAAAAGGATAGGAAGGGTACTTACTGCAATCCCAAAAAAACCCTGAAAGCACCAACTCTACTAATTTCAAAAACACCTGAGATCACACGACCTCTACCACCTAAATTAGCTCTCTGGTGTAACAAAATGAAAACAGCAGCCACTGAAAAAACTGGAAAAAGCAAAAGTACAAACATCAGTGGCTGAACTAAACTGAGAGGGCAAAAGCCCCCTGAGGGGACCCAGAAGGCCCCCACAGAAGTGCAGGACAAAATGCAAAAATAAAGCACAGAAACAAAAATAAGAAAATGTCTTATCTGTTAGAAGGAGATGCAGACACGACACAGCAGGCTACAAGGGAAACTGGAATCAAGGATTCAGACCAGAACAATTGATCACCGGCAACCCTGATGGGAAGGTGACTCCCTTATATAAGACCAGTCAGTAACACCTGATTCCCAGTCCTCACAATCTTCACTGAACAGACCAGTACCGCTTGTAACCACCAGAGGGAGCCTCTGCTCAGAACTCATCTCAAACCCATTCACAACAGGTCTGCTTGGTACAGTTTTACACAGAGACCCCCTTGTCCACAAGTGCCTAGGGAGGCATGGTGATCTAGTGTGGGACCACTGCATGAAGAACCTTCCTACCGAAGGCGACCTGTCCTGAGACTACATCCAACTTGTAATGTTTAGAAAAGGTGCTCAGGCTAGACCACGTTATGGCACTACAAATCTGGTCAGCTGAAGCTTCCCCTCTTTCTGCCCTTGAAGTGGATACAGGTCTGGTTGAATGGGCCCTTAGTGGCTTAAGGGGAGGTCTCCCTTCTGCCTCTTAAGCCAGCCCAATTGTGGATCTGATCCACCTAGCTATCGAGCATTTTTTCGGCTTTCTTTCCCTTATTAATTCCCCCATATTGGACAAACAAGTTTGAGTCCTGTCTCCAGTCCCTGGTAGCTTCCAGATAATAGAGAACTGTGAAGGAAACCCGGCTCCTCCCACGTCACCAATGTGACGTAACTACACAGTCACAGCTCTCCGGCGCCCCCTTTGTCTCTCAGGTAAGTAAGGGAACTGCACCTAGAGCAAATGGCCGCCGGGGAGGATGTCTGGTTACCCACTGGGTATTCTAAAATTCGTGATCAGAGTAAAAGCATCAGCCCAAAATTAATTTTATGGTTTAATTGCCTTAAGGGCGCACTAGATAATTACAGAAATATACAGTAAGCTATACAACGGAATTACAGTGGATTTGCAGTCAGAGTAAAATATAACAATAATGGTACAAGGCTTAGAGGTATTGAGATAGAGATCAATTTTACCAGGCTGTAGGTTGAATGTGGACCCCGGGAGTTCTGCGGTCCACAGGTAAGAATCTTAGTTGCCGGACAGTCCCCAAAACATGTGCCGCTGCTCCCTTGGCAGATCTGTCCCTTGTTCCTTCTTAGATCAACATCGTCTTGTTGCTCTGTGAGGATAGAGAGAGTCTGCCATCCGCTCACAGTTCTTAAACCTGCTAGGTCCCTCCCTCGGAGTCAGAGGGTGGGCTAATAATCTCCACCCTTCAGCTCCCTGCAGAATTTATTCCCAATATCTAAGAAAGGGGTTAATTTTCTCCAGGACGATCGGATCAGGACACGAGAGGTACCAGTGAATGCAGTTTGTTTTGCCTGTCGCGTGGAGATCAAACATGGCCCGATTGGCCCTCCACAGCGACCAATATCTATATCTCAGGTCCCCGAGCCATCACCGACTCGGGAGTCGCGCTGTCAGATGCCCAAGTTCCGCAGGTTCACGCAGATATTTTTTATGAGTCTGTACCCCGAAAGACGTGCTCATAATTCATAATCCTAGAACGGAGTCGTAGTGGCTGGGAGAGACAATGGATGAGTTTTCTGTGTCTAGCTGACAGGTATAATCTAATTGAAGCCCCCAGGCATCTCCAGGCCCCATGCTGGCGTGGCTCCTGACTCCAGCTTTGAAGTCCTGTTTTGGCCTGATCTACTTAGCATACTAAAAGACCTTGTTATTCACCAGTGGAGCACTAAACTGTTATGATTTGGTAGCTGAGGAGAGCAGGCAAAAACGGCAATACACCAGAGAGGTTGGAATCTACTGGATTGCAGTACCCTGACTAACCACCAAAACTAAAGGCAGCCGTGGAGCGTACCTACGTTGGTCCTAGAGGCCTCGTCACAGCCTGAGAGGCTAACTACACCTAAAGATAGAAAGAGGAAAAGCTATCTGCCCCGGAGCAGATCCCCAAAGAACATAGGAAGCCCCCAAACATGTAATGGCGGTTAGACGAGAGGAAATACAGACACAGACAGAAAATAGTATGAGCAAACGTTGGGGCCCAATCTTCCTAGAAAGAAAAGGATAGGAAGGACACTTACTGCAATCCAAAAAACCCTAAAAAAATACCAACTCTACTAATTGCAAAAACACCAGAGATCACACGACCTCTACCACCTAAATTAGTTCTCTGGTGTAACAATACTAAGCCGCAGCCACTGAAAAAACTGGAAAAGGCAAATGAACAAATAACAGTGGCTAAGATAAACAGAGGAGCACAAGCACCCGGAGGGGACCTGGCTGACCTCCACAGAAGTGCAGGAAAAAATGCAAAAAGCAAGCACAAAAATAAAAGCAGAAAATATTTTATCTGTTAGCAGAATATGCAGGCAAGACTCAGCAAGCTTCCAAGCGAACCAGGAACCAAAGTTGAGACAAGAACAATTGATCACCGGCAACCCTGATGGGAGGGAACCTCCCTTATATAAGACCAGTCTGTAACTCCTGATTGCCAATCTTCACAATCTTCATTGAATGGTTCAGTACTGTTTGTAACCACCAGAGGGAGCTTCTGCTCAGAATTAATTTCTAACACATTCACAACAGTACCCCCCCTGAGGAGGGGTCACCGAACCCTCATTTGGGCAACCAGGTCGGTCAGGATGAGCTCTGTGATACGCACGGATCACTCTCCTAGCATGGATATCCGAAGCAAACACCCAAGAATTGTCCTCCTGACCATAACCTCTCCATTTAACCAAATACTGGAGTTTCCGTCTAGAAAAACGAGAATCCAATATTTTCTCAACCACATACTCCAGATTGCCCTCAACCAAAACAGGGTCGGGAGGCGCAGCCATAGGAACCACTAGCTCGACAAACCTCTTCAATAAGGACTTGTGAAACACGTTATGGATCTTAAATGTCCCTGGAAGAAGTAAACGAAAGGAAACAGGATTAAGAATCTCCATGATCTTATAAGGTCCAATCAACCTAGGCTTAAACTTAGGAGATGCAACTCTCATAGGGATATTTCTTGAGGACAACCAGACCAAGTCCCTCACTTCAAACCGAGGACCATCAGTCCTATGCTGGTTGGCAAACCGCTGGGCCCTCTCCTGAGAGAGGGACAACCTCTCCACTACCTGGTCCCAAATCTGCTGCATACGCTCCACAACAGAGTCAACACCTGGACAGACAGAAGCCTCCGTCTGTCCCGAAGAAAATCGAGGGTGAAACCCAAAATTGCAGAAAAATGGAGACATCAAAGTGGCAGAGCTAGCCCTATTATTAAGAGCAAACTCAGCCAAAGGCAAAAAAGAGACCCAGTCATCTTGATCAGCAGACACAAAGCATCTCAGATAAGTCTCCAATGTCTGGTTTGTTCTCTCAGTTTGTCCATTGGTCTGAGAATGAAAAGCCGAGGAGAAAGACAATTGAACACCCAGTTTAGAACAAAAAGTCCTCCAAAATCTGGAAACAAACTGGACTCCTCTGTCAGACACAATGTTCTCAGGAATGCCGTGTAACCGAACCACGTGCTGAAGGAACAAAGGCACCAATTAGGAGGAGGAAGGCAACTTAGGTAATGGCACAAGATGTATCATTTTGGAAAACCTATCACAAATCACCCAGATAAAAGTCATTCTCTGAGAAACAGGGAGGTCGGAAATGAAATCCATAGAGATATGGGTCCATGGTCTCTTGGGCACAGGCAATGGCATCAACAAACCACTAGAGCGAGAGCAAGGCTTGGAGCGAGAGCAAGTCCCGCAGGACTGCACAAATTCCCTGACGTCACGAGACAAAGTAGGCCACCAAAAGGACCGACTAACCAAGTCTCTGGTACCAAAAATTCCGGGATGACCGGCCAACGCGGAACAATGAATCTCAGACATCACACTCTTTTTCCACCGGTCTGGGACAAACAATTTCCCAATAGGGCAGCGCTCGGGTTTATCCTCCTGACACCCTTCCAGAGCCAGTCTCAAATTGGGCGAGATGGCGGAAAGAACTACACCCTCTTTCAAGATAACAGCAGGATCAGATAACTCAGGAGAGTCCGCAAGGAAACTCCTCGAGAGGGCATCCGCCTTAACATTCTTAGTGCCAGGAAGAAAGGAAACCACAAAATTAAAACGTGTGAAAAACAAGGCCCACCTGGCCTGTCTAGGATTAAGTCGCTTGGCTGATTCCAGATAAACCAGATTCTTATGGTCCGTGAGGACCACCACCTGATGTTTGGCTCCCTCCAGCCAATGTCTCCACTCTTCAAAAGCCCACTTCATGGCCAATAACTCCCGATTACCCACGTCATAATTACGTTCAGTTGGAGAAAATTTTCGGGAGAAAAAGGCACAAGGGTTACTTTTAGAGGTCTCTGGATCTCTTTGGGACAAAACGGCACCTGCCTCAATTTCAGAGGCATCAACCTCCACCTGAAATGGCAGAGAAACATCAGGCTGCCGTAGAACAGGAGCAGAAGTGAATCTCTGCTTAAGTTCCTGAAACGCAGAGACTGCCTCAGTAGGCCAATTCACCACATCAGAACCCTTTTTGGTCAAATCAGTCAATGGTTTAACAATAACAGAGAAATTACCAATAAATTTACGATAAAAATTGGCAAAACCCAAGAATCTCTGAAGAGCCTTTAATGAAGTAGGTTGGACCCAATCACAGATGGCCTGAACCTTGACCGGGTCCATTTCAATAACAGATGGGGACAAAATGAATCCCAGAAATGAGATCCTCTGTACGCCAAAAAGACACTTTGATCCCTTCACATACAGAGCATTCTCTCTCAAAATCTGGAACACAGTCCGAACATGTTTCACATGAGAGTCCCAGTCATTGGAAAAAAATCAAGATATCATCCAAATAAACAATCAAAAATGTATCCACAAAATCCCTGAAAATGTCATTCATGAAGGACTGGAAGACGGAAGGAGCATTAGTGAGCCCAAAGGGCATCACTAGGTACTCAAAATGCCCCTCTGGGGTATTAAATGCCGTCTTCCATTCATGGAAGCACGGGGGTGCTTAATGCGAATAAGGTTATACGCCCCCCTGAGGTAAAGCTTGGTAAACCAAGTAGCACTTTTCACCCTGGAAAACAGGTCAGAAATCAAGGGTAACGGATATTGATATTTCACAGTGATATTGTTCAAGAGATGATAATCAATACACGGCCTTAATGAACCATCCTTTTTGGCCACAAAGAAAAAAACCGGCACCCAAGGGTTAAGAGGATGGCCTGATATGACCCTTCTCCAATGACTCCTTGATATAAGACCGCATAGCGTCATGTTCAGGTACAGACAAGTTAAAAAGGCGACCTTTAGGTAATTTACTACCAGGCACTAATTCAATAGCGCAGTCATAGCTCCTATGGGGGCCAAGGATGCAGATTTACTTTCGCTAAACACATCAGAAAAATCAGTCAAAAAGTCAGGAACATCCTGAGCCTGGGGAGAGGCAGAAAAAACAGGAGTGCTGGAACCAACACATTGGCAGCCCCAACTGGTTACAGACACAGATTTCCAATCCAAAACAGGATTATGAGACTGTAACCAAGGGAAACCTAGTACAATAATGTCATGCAGATTATACAGCACCAAAAATTTGCAACTCTCCTGATGATCAGGTTCAACCCTCATTATCACCTGAGTAGAGAACTGGGGTTTATTCTCAGCCAAAGGGGTAGAATCAATCCCCAGTAGGGGAATAGACTTCCGTAGGGGTATCAAGGGAAACCCACAACGTTTAGCAAAATCAAAATCCATCAGGTTAATAGCTGCTCCCGAATCAACAAAAGCCTGCGCAGAAAATGTGGACAGGGAGCAAATCAGGGTAACAATCAACAGAAATTTAGTCTGAACACTACCCAAGACAACTGAGCGTGCAAAACGTCTTCCCCGCTTAGGGCAGACTGAAATAGCATGAGAAGCGTCACCACAGTAGAAACATAACCCACTGCATTTTCGAAACTTATGACGCTGTGCCCCAGAAGCCACTCTATCACACTGCATGGGTTCAGAAGCTGGTTCACAAGGCAACACTATTCCACGCATACCTCTACGCTCACGCAAACGTGTCAATTTGAATCGCGAATGACATAGAATCATTGAGACCAGAGGGAGCAGGGAAACCCACCATAACATTTTACATTCTCTGACAGCCCCTTCCGAAAAAGGGCTGCCAAAGCATCATCATTCCATTTGGTCAGGACTGCCCACTTTCGGAATTTCTGACAGTATAACTCAGAATCCTCAAGCCCCTGATTTAATGCCAACAAGTTTTTTTCAGCTTGATCAGTGACATTAGGTTCATCGTACAATAACCCCAGAGCCAGAAAAAATGCATCAACATTACTCAAAACAGGGTCCCCAGGTGTCAGGGAAAAAGCCCAATCCTGAGGATCGCCGTGCAGGAGAGAGATGACAATTTGAACCTGCTGTGCTGCGTTCCCTGAGGACTTAGGTTTTAAGGCAAAAAACAATAACTTACAGTTATTTTTGAAATTCAGAAATTTAGCTCGATCCCCTAAAAACAAATCTGGCATGGGGATCCTAGGTTCCACAACCGGCAACCCTGCAAGATAGGTAGCAATACTCCGAACTTCAGTGGCAAGCTGATCCACACGGCCAGACAACTGTGCAAACTCCACTGAGAGAAAAAAAGAAAAAATCCTCAGCACCCAGAGAAACAGAGGGAAAAAAAAAAATGCAACAAACAGAAAAATAAAAAATCTCTGACAACTCTGACAACTTTTTTTTTTTTTCACACTATTTTTCCCTTCTGTGAGAACCATATAATTTTCAGTTTGGCCGGTGATACTGTTATGATTTGGTAGCTGAGGAGAGCAGGCAAAAACGGCAATACACCAGAGAGGTTGGAATCTACTGGATTGAAGTACCCTGACTAACCACCAGAACTAAAGGCAGCCGTGGAGCGTACCTACGTTGGTCCTAGACGCCTCGTCACAGCCTGAGAGGCTAACTACACCTAAAGATAGAAAGAGGAAAGCTATCTGCCCCGGAGCATATCCCCAAAGAACATAGGAAGCCCCCAAACATGTAATGGCGGTTAGACAAGAGGAAATACAGACACAGACAGAAAATAGTATGAGCAAACGTTGGGGCCCAATCTTCCTAGAAAGAAAAGGATAGGAAGGACACTTACTGCAATCCAAAAAACCCTAAAAAAATACCAACTCTACTAATTGCAAAAACACCTGAGATCACACGACCTCTACCACCTAAATTAGTTCTCTGGTGTAACAAAACTAAGCCGCAGCCACTGATAAAACTGGAAAAGGCAAATGAACAAATAACAGTGGCTAAGATAAACTGAGAGGAGCACAAGCCCCCGGAGGGGACCTGGCTGACCTCCACAGAAGTGCAGGAAAAAATGCAAAAAGCAAGCACAAAAATAAAAGCAGAAAATATCTTATCTGTTAGCAGAAGATGCAGGCAAGACTCAGCAAGCTTCCAAGTGAACCAGGAACCAAAGTTGAGACAAGAACAATTGATCACCGGCAATCCTGATGGGAGGGAACCTCCCTTATATAAGACCAGTCTGTAACTCCTGATTGCCAATCTTCACAATCTTCATTGAATGGTTCAGTACTGTTTGTAACCACCAGAGGGAGCTTCTGCTCAGAATTCATTTCTAACACATTCACAACACTAAACCCTGTTTTCTTCAATATGCCTACAGGCCATGGGGGTTAGGAGCAGTTAGCTGCCTGTGGCTCTGTGAGCTCAGACAAAATGGTCCCTGGGACAGGCCAAGCTCAGACATGAGGCGAGCATTATGCCCCATATCCAAGATGGTGGCTGTTCCTTCATCACAAGAACCATGTGTCTTACATGTAAGAAATGGAAGGTCTGTTCCTTAAGGTTTCTAGGATGCTGGCAAAAGGAAGGTAGAACAACTTCCTAATTCATATTTGGGACAAACCCAACTTTAGGGAGGAAGGCTGGGTCTCAAGCCTCAGAACTATTCGATCCTCGAATATATGAAGATAAGGGTCTGTAAGGGTACGTATCCACGTACCGTAATCCCGGCACTTTGGACGGAGCGGAAACCCGGCTCCGCCAAAAGCGCCGCCCCCTTCTGTACGCGCGGTAATTCCGGATGTGTTCATTGGACATATCCGGAATTGCCGCACCCTTTACATAGGACTATGTTATTTACCTTGCGGCAATGGACCATAAATAGACATGCTGCACCCCACACTCTGGCCTTGCCTTAAACTCCGTTAACTGCTTCATGCTTGACCACACCTCTTTGGAATTGTTGTGTGACAGTTTATTTTCTAATTTAATTTGGAACGCCTCACGGGCACTCTTAATTTTCCCCTTTAAGTCCCTTTGTATCAGTTTCAGTTTCTTAGCATCCTTCATTTTAAATGCCAGTTTTTTCTCATTTAGTATTTCAATTCATGACCCATCATGATCCCCTTCATGTAGAAATATGCCCAATCATGATCCCCTTCATGCAGAAATATGCTCAATCATTATCCCCTTCTTGTACTAATATGCCCCATTACGATCCCCTTTTTGTAGCAATATGCTCCATCTTGATCCCCTTCATGTAGAAATGTAGAAATTGCCCATTCTACCACCTCCATCATTTCCTCCTCCCTATCACTCCCATCATTGGCCCTCTCCCCATCACTCCCATCATTGGCCCTCTCCCCATCACTCCCATCATTGGCCCTCTCCCCATCACTCCCATCATTGGCCCTCTCCCCATCACTCCCATCATTGGCCCTCTCCCCATCACTGCCATCATTGGCCCTCTCCCCATCACTGCCATCATTGGCCCTCTCCCATCACTCCCTTCATTGGCCCTCTCCCCATCACTCCCATCATTGTTCCTCTCCCCACCATTATTGGCCCTCTCCCAATCACTCGCCCTCTCGCCATCACTCTCATCATTGGCCCTCTCCCCATCACTGGCCCTCTCCCCATCACTCACTTTATTGGCCCTCTCCCCATCATTGGCCCTCTCCCCATCACCGCCATCACTGGCCCTCTCCCCATCACTCCCTTCATTGGCCCTCTCCCCATCACTGCCATCATTGGCCCTCTCCCCATCACTCCCTTCATTGGCCCTCTCCCCATCACTCCCATCATTGTTCCTCTCCCCACCATCATTGGCCCTCTCCCAATCACTGGCCCTCTCGCCATCACTCTCATCATTGGCCCTCTCCCCATCACTGGCCCTCTCCCCATCACTCACTTTATTGGCCCTCTCCCCATCATTGGCCCTCTCCCCATCACCGCCATCATTGGCCCTCTCCCCATCACTCCCTTCATTGGCCCTCTCACCATCACTCCCATCATTGGTGCTCTCCCCATCACCATCATTGGCCCTCTCCCCATCACTCCCTTCATTGGCCCTCTCCCCATCACTCCCATCATTGGCCCTCTCCCCACCACCACCATCAATGGCCCTCTCCCAATCACTGGCCCTCTCGCCATCACTCCCATCATTGGCCCTCTCCCCATCACTGGCCCTCTCCCCATCACTCACTTTATTGGCCCTCTCCCCATCATTGGCCATCTCCCCATCACTGGCCCTCTCCCCATCACTCCCTTCATTGGCCCTCTCACCATCACTGGCCCTCTCCCCATCACTCACTTTATTGGCCCTCTCCCCATCACCGCCATCATTGGCCCTCTCCCCATCACCACCATCATTGGCCCTCTCCCCATCACTGGCCCTCTCCCCATCACTCCCTTCATTGGCCTCTCCTCATCATTGACACACACACACACACCACAGCGGCCGCACTCACCATACACACCACAGCGGCCACACTCACCACTCCGCACCCCGGCAGCTTCCTTCCTCTCACTTCCTCTCACACATTGAGCGGCACGGCCGCGGCTGGATGCCATCATTCAGCTCAGCGGCCGCGCCACTCAATGTGTGAGGCAGGAAGCTGCAGTCCGGAACAAGGATGAGGCGAGGCCGCGTGCCAGCTGAGAGGGCTCTGCGTGCCCTCTCTGGCATGCGTGCCATAGGTTCACCATCAGTGGTCTAGGAGAACCCCCAGGAACTATTTCCTGGATTCTAAAGAGAGATCCGACTTCATCCAACTTATCACCCAGCCTAAATCTTGAAGCATGCGGACAAAGGTCTGACAATGCTTCTTAAGCTCTTCCTTGGAGCTGGCTATGATAAGGAAGTTGCCAGGTAGGAAACTATGATATCTACCTTCCTTAGATAGGCTACCACTTCTGCCAAAAGCTTTATGAACACCGAAGAGAAGGCAACAGAACTGTTAGTGAAGGTCCCGCTCTTGGACCTTCAAAGTGAACCTTAAGTACTGTTGAGAGGAAGCATGAATGGGAACGTGATAATACGTGTTCTTTAGATCCAGGGTACACATTACCACTTCTTTGTCTATCAGGGGGACTGTGGACCCAATTGATTCCATCTTGAAATATTTGTGCCTTACCCAGCTGTTTAGAGGTTTAAAATTTATTATTGTGCGACTCTCTCCTGAGGGGTTTTTGACCGAGAAGAGACTGGAATAGTGATCCCTGAACCTTTCTTCCTCGGGAACCGGAACTATCGCTCCTATCTTTAGAAGATCCTGAACATCGGACAACATGGAGGGAGCGGCAGACTGGAGGTGGGAGTTTTCTAGAATGAACCTTCCTGGTGGGGTCTGGGTAAACTCTATCCTGCAGACTGAAGAGATTATCCTTAATACCCACTGATTTTCCAAGATCTCTTTCCAACCTTCCAAGTACGATCTCAGTCGTCCCCCCACTCTCACGGCGTCATTGTCTTCCTGAACCAATGATACAGCCCTTACTCCTACTTCCTTTGGAGTAGCTTCACCTACCCGACTTTCCCTTCTCTTTGTAGCCAGACCTCTGGGAGAGTTGGGGCCGACAAAAGGGCTGGTACTTTTTTGGTTTAACCTCTGGGAACCCCATCTTTTTGTCAGATGCCTTCTCTAGAATATCATCTAGAACTGGGCCAAACACTCTGGCACCCGAGAAGGGAATGGAACACAGCTTGCTTTTAGATTGTGTATCCATCGACCATGTTTTTCACTAGATAATCCACTGGGCAGCATTTGATAATGCTCAGTTCCTGGCCGTGAATCTGACGGACTCCACAGATGCGTCAGCCATGAACCCCGTAGCCAGTTTTAGAAGCGGAAGGAATCTCAGGATAATCTCCCTGGAGGTTTTGATCTTTAGGTGTTCCTTCAGGTTGTCGACCCACAGATGCATGGACCGAGTGACCGAGGTTGCCAATAAGTTGGCTCGTATTATGGCCGCCGACGTCTCCCAGGTTCTCTTAAGGAGACTATGTCCTTTTTGATCCATCAGCTCCTTGAGGCTAGATAACTCTTCGAATGGAATCAAAGTCTTTTTCACAAACCTTGGCTATAGGGACGTCGATCTTTGGGATGTCCTCCCAGGCTTTAATGTCCTCCAGTTCGAAGGGCAGGCGAAGCTTAAAGTCTCTTGAAATAACAAGCCTTTTCACCACTCCTCCATGATCATCGTGCGAATGTGGCTGTTAACAAGGAAGACTGTTTCTCTGGGATTTCAAACCTCCAAACATCTCGTCCTGTATAGAGAGATTTCTGGGTTTCCTCCACCTGCATAGTGCTGACTGCCCGGAGGAGTTCGTCCGTATTCTCAGAGAAGAAGAGGCATCTCTTTCCCTCCTCTAGAGGGTCTAGAACCATTTCACCATCCTCCTGGTCAGACTAATCAGAGTGTACATCTTCCTCGGAGCTTGGCTCCATCTCCCACCTTGGCCTTTTGGCATGGGGGCCACATTGGACTCTTGCTGTGAGGTGTGCGTAGGGAGAAGTTCAGAGAGAGGGGACTGAACCTCTTCCCTGATAATGGACCTCATATCTGCTAACAGAGATGACTGCTCCTGCCTGATGACTTTGGAGGTGCAAGACTCGCATAGGTGTTTCAACCAGGCATCCGGTAGACGAATGCTGCAGAATATCGCATCTTCAACATTTCCCCGCTTTCTTGCCATCCTTTTTAGGTGCTGCCGAGCTGGACACTCCCCCCTAAAATAGAGTATATGTCATGTGTTTTAGTGTGAAGTAAGGGGTCTGCCAGTGGTTCTGTCTTTACCAACCTACTACTCATGTGCCACAGACCTTGTTCAGCTGCAGCCTCAGCTTTGCCAAGATCCTCCATGCTCAAGCATACAGTAGGGCAGCCATACAGACATTTGGTAGCGTTTTCATACCATACCATTGTCAGATGAGGCACCAGGCACCCATGCTGTTTGGTATGCTTCCTGCGTTCCAACCTGGAACACATGCTGGCCACGACCCAGTAGTGCTCTGCCCGGTCACAGTGATAACACCACCAAAAGAGCACCCTCGCTGGAGGAAGCAGCTCGCGCCCCAGGAGCAGCACTCACCAGGTAGACTGAAGAAACCCCCCCTTGGGGGTGTCGGCCACAGACTGCCCGATCCATGCTGGGACTGCCAGGTACAGCCCGGAGGGATACGCCAGAGCTCTTCTCTCGTTGTTCCTATCCTCACCGGGACAGGAAAAACACTGAGGGGTGGAGATGGCAGTGTCCATTAACCTCTTGTTGCTTCCTGTCCCAGCAAGGATAAGGATGATCTCCATAGTGCTGTCAGGCGGGATGACCTCGAAAAGTCTTTGATTAGTGCTCCAGTTTTTTCATCCGCCTTGTGAGCAGAGTTCAGTGACTACAGATGTTCTCGCCAGATTCATCAAAAAAAATTCACAATGCTTTTATCCCCTCCTCCCTCCAATGTGTTTTTGAATATGCCAGTATTCTTGAATCATTTTGTAAAATGTGTGACTTTTGGCAACAAAAAGTTACATACAAGTCAAAACAAACAAAAAAACAAACATTTTTTACATTCCACCAGCAACTAATTCCAAAAGACAAAAATGGAAAGGGATTTAAAAAAAATTATGAATAAGAAGCACTGTGAATAAACAAAATTCAATAACCATTAACATCCCAGGAGAATGAGGCAGACTATAAAACGCGCTTTTTTCCTGCAAATTTTGGAGGAAAGTGAGGAGTGTGTCTTACAGTCCAGATGTATCTTATGTGGCTGTTGATGGGAGGGGGTGGGGGGAGCGACAGCGGCGGAGGAGGTGTCACAGGCGGCAGGAGCCGGTGGCTGCACCTCACAAGTGTGCCCACTGTAAAAGATAACATTTATTCACTGCTCCCCATGCCCATAGTCCCTCCCATCTGTATGCATTACAGCCGAAGCCTAGAGGTGGGTGGGATTATGCGCATATGGAGCTGTGAATATTCATTCTCTTTAATAGGGGCCACACCTGATAGCCCAGTCGCTGCAGGAGCAGGCGGCTACCGCTAAACGTGTACCCGTTATTAAAGATAATGAATATTCACTGCTCTCCAATGCCATAGTCCAGAGCATGGGAGCCCTGAATATTCTGTCAACTGACCGCGGCATGTGTGGACGCATGGCAGTGACGCCACAAGCTGCTTACATGGTGAAACCAGCTCTGAACATCAGAACAGGATGCAGCACTGCTAGGGAGTAGAGGGAAGGTAAGAATAATTTTTTTTATGTGTGTTGCGTGATGGGGGCCATATATACTAGGATGGGTTTGGGGGGCATGTATTCCAGGATGGGGATGGGGGGGATTTTTTTCCCAAGATGGGGATGATGGATGAGGGGGGTCTATGTTTCCTGGGATGGGAATGGGTGTGGGAGGCCATGTATATTGGGATGGGGGTTCCAGTTATACCAGCCCCCCAAGGCCACGCATACCAGCATGGGGATGGGGAGCACACATACCAGCATGGGGGGCCTCGCATACCAGCATTGGAGGGCTACGCACAACAGCATGGGGTGGGGGGCACGCATACCAGCATGGGGGGCCACGCGTAACAGCATGGGGGGCCCCCATACCAGCATGGAGGGCCATGTATGCTAGGAAGGGAATGGGAGTCACATACATCTGGATGAAGGCCATGTATACCAGGATTGGGATTATGGGGGGTGTCACGTATACCAGCATGGGGGGCCAGGGCCACGCATACCAGAATGGGGGGGCACGCATAACAGCATACGGGGGAGGCACGCATACCAGCATAGGTGGACCATGTATACTAGGAAGGGAAAGGGAGTCACGTACATCTGGATGGAGGCCATGTATTTCAGGATGGGGATGAGGGGGCCATGTATACTAGGATGGAGGCCATGCATTCCAGGATAGAGGCCATATATTCCAGGATGCGGAAGAGGGGGCCATGTATTCCAGGATGGGGAGGAGGGGGCCATGTATATCAGGATGGAGGCCATGCATTCCAGGATGGAGGCCATGTATTCCAGGATGCGGAAAAGGGGGCCATGTATTCTAGGATGGGGAAGAGGAGGCCATGTATATCAGGATGGAGGCCATGTATTCCAGGATGGGGATGAGAGGGCCATGTATATCAGGATGGAGGCCATGTATTCCAGGATGGGGATGAGAGGGCCATGTATACCATGATGGGGAGCCATGTATTCCAGGATGGAGGTCATGTATTCCAGGATGAAGGTAATGTATTTCAGGATGGTGGCCATGTACTCCAGGATGAAGGCCATGTATTCCAGGATGAAGGCCATGTATTACAGTATGGGGAAGAGTAGGCCATGTATATCAGGATGGAGGCCATGTACTCCAGGATGGGGATGAGGGAGCCATGTATATCAGGATGAAGGCCATACATTCCAGGATGGAGGCTATGTATTTCAGGATTCGGAAGAGGGAAGGCAATGTATTCCAGGATGGGGATGAGAGGGCCATGTATTCCAGGATAGGGATCCATGTATTCCAGGATGGGGAGCCATGTATTCCAGGATGGGGAGCCATGTATTCCAGGATGGGGAGCCATGTATTCCAGGATGGGGAGCCATGTATTCCAGGATGGGGAGCCATGTATTCCAGGATGGGGAGCCATGTATTCCAGGATGGAGGCCATGTATTCCAGGATGGATGCCATGTATTCCAGGATGGGGAAGAGGGGCCATGTATATCAGGATGGAGGCCATGTATTCCAGGATGGAGAGCCATGTATTCCAGGATGGGGAGCCATGTATTCCAGGATGGAGGCCATGTATTCCAGGATGGAGGCCATGTATTCCAGGATGGAGGCCATGTATTCCAGGATGGGGAAGAGGGGGCCATGTATATCAGGATGGAGGCCATGTATTCCAGGATGGGGATGAGAGGGTCATGTATACCAGGATGGTGAGCCATGTATTCCAGGATGGAGGCCATGTATTCCAGGATAAAGGCCATGTATTCCAGGATGAAGGCCATGTATTACAGGATGGGGAAGAGTAGGCCATGTATATCAGGATGGAGGCCATGTACTCCAGGATGGAGATGAGGGAGCCATGTATATCAGGATGGAGACAATGCATTCCAGGATGGAGGCCATACATTCCAGGATGGAGGCTTTGTATTTCAAGATTTGGAAGAGGGAAGGCCATGTATTCCAGGATGGGGTCGAGAGGGCCATGTATTCCAGGATAGGGAGCCATGTATTCCAGGATGGGGAGCCATGTATTCCAGGATGGAGGCCATGTATTCCAGGATGGAGGCCATGTATTCCAGGATGGGGGCCATGTATTCCAGGATGGGGAAGAGTGGGCCATGTATATCAGGTTGGAGGCCATGTATTCCAGGATGGGGATGAGAGGGCCATGTATACCAGGATGGGGAGCCATGTATTCCAGGATGGAGGCCATGTATTCCAGGATGAAGGCAATGTATTCCAGGATGAAGGCCATGTATTCCAGGATGAAGGCCATGTATTACAGGATGGGGAAGAGTAGGCCATGTATATCAGGATGGAGGCCATGTACTCCAGGATGGGGATGAGGGAGCCATGTATATCAGGATGGAGGCAATGCATTCCAGGATGGAGGCTATGTATTTCAGGATTTGGAAGAGGGAAGGCCATGTATTCAAGGATGGGGAGCCATGTATTCCAGGATGGGGAGCCATGTATTCCAGGATGGAGGCCATGTATTCCAGGATGGGGAAGAGGGGGCCATGTATATCAGGATGGAGGCCATGTACTCCAGGATGGGGATGAGGGGGGCATGTATATCAGGACAGAGGACATGCATTCCAGGATGGGGAGCCATGTATTCCAGGATGGAGGCCATGTATTCCAGGATGAGGGGGCCATGTATTCCAGAATGGGGAGCCATGTATTCCAGGATGGGGAGCTATGTATACCAATATGAGGAGCCATGTATACCAGGATGGGGAGCCATGTATTCCAGGATGGGGAAGAGGGTGCCATGTATATCAGGATGGAGGCCATGTATTCCAGGATGGGGATGAGGGGGCCCATGAATATCAGGATGGAGGCCATGTATTTCAGGATGGGGAAGAGGGGGCCATGTATACCAGGATGCGGAGCCATGTATACCAGGATGGGGAGCCATGGATACCAGGGTTGGGAAGCATATATATACCAGGGTAAGTTATTTGTAAAGGATTGGGGGACAGTACCCCTATAACAAGGTCAGCAGCCGATCCCTTCACCACCACAACAGTGCATCATGACCACATTTTTTTCAATTTTTTTTCTATTTTCCTCCTCTAAAAACTGAGTCTTATGGTCCGAAGCGTCTTACGGCCCGAAAAATAAGGTAAATAATTTTCAAAAATACTTGTTCTTTTCTAACAGTGGTTCCCCATTACTAGGACAATACCTTCTTAAACAAAATGTTCAGTGTTTAGCCCCGGTAAAATAAACAAACCTATACTCATCTCCCGTTGCCAGCTCCATTTGAGCAGTGTCGGCATTCATGGAACCAGAGCTGTGATGCGGTGGAAGGCCAAGTGATGTCCAGCACCCAATCAGCGCTGGCGTCACTGTCCACGCCTACTGTCGAAATTAACATTAAGAGGAAGTCAGATCATCTGCAGCCTGGACTTCCGCTTCATGTCCAGTTTGTGCGAAGGCGTGGACAGTGATGCCAGCGCTGATTGGGTGCAGGGCATAAAATGTCATTCAACCACATTACAGCCCCGGGACTGCGAGTGCTGACAACGCTGGGACGGAGTTAGCATGGGAGGTGACTATAGGTTTATTTTATCGAGCCAAACATTTAGTTTAACCCTCTTACCCACGAGGGTGGTTTGCATGTTAATGACAGGGCCAATTTTTACAATTCTGACCACTGTCACTTTACAAAGTAATAACTCTGCAATGCTTTGATGGATCTTGTAGATTCTGAGAATGTTTTTTTTGTGACATATTGTACTTCACGTTAGTGGTAAAATTTATTCAATATGACTTCAGTTTATTTATAAAAAAAAATGGAAATATGACAAATTTAGAAAATTTTGCAATTTCCAAACTTTGAATATTTACGCCCTTAAACAGAGAAATATGTCACACAAAATAGTTAATAAATAACATTTCTCACATGTCTACTTTACATCAGCCTAATTTTGGAAAGAAAAAAAAATTTTGCTAGGAAGTTATAAGGGTTAAAAGTTAACCAGCGATTTCTCATTTTTACAACACAATTTACAAAACCAATTTTTTTTAGGGACCACCTCACATTTGAAGTCACTTTGAGGGGTCTATATGGCAGAAAATATCCAAAAGTGACACCCTTCTAAAAACTGCACCCCTCAAGCTGATCAAAACCACATTCAAGTAGTTTATTAACCCTTCAGGTGTTTTAGTCACAAAAATGATCTTTTAGCAACAATTTTTTTATTTTCAAAAGGGTAAAACGAGAAAATGGACAGAAAGTTGTTGTGCAAATTCTCCTGAGTACGCCCATAACACACGTGGGGGAAAACCACTGTTTGGGCGCATGGCAGGGCTTGCAAGGGAAGCAGCGCCTTTTGACTTTTTCAAACCAATATTAGCTGGAATTGAGATCGGAGCCGCTGATGTGCGTACACAGTGGAAATCCACCACAAGTGACCCCATTTTGGAAACTAGACCCCCTAAGGAACTTATCTAAATGTGTGTTGAGCACTTTGAACCCCCAAGTGTTTCACTAAAGTTTATAAAGCCCGGGCATGAAAATAAAAAATCATATTTTTTCCACAAACATGATGGTTTAGTCCCCAATTTTTTTATGTTCCCAAGGGTAACAGGAGAAATTGGACCGCAAAAGTTGTTGTTCAATTTGTCCTGAGTATGCCGATACCCCATATGTGGGTGGGGAACCACTGTTTAGGCGCACGGCAGGGCTCGGAAAGGAAGTAGTGACGTCTTGGAATGCAGACTTTGATGGAATGGTCTGCGGATATCATGTTCCGTTTGCAGAGCCCCTGATGTGCCTAAACAGTAAAAAAAAAAAAAAAAAAAACACTAGTGACATCATTTTGGAAACTAGACCACCTAGGAACTTATCTAGATGTGCTCCCTTTTTGGAACTAATCTACTGTTTCCTGTAAATCTAAGTAAATTAGTAGTGCATGGAGGTGTGGTACAATTTGAAGCAATCCTTCATACACAGGCCAGGTTTTTTGGGGCAGGTGTCACATTGATAAATGGTGTCCTTGCGTATTCCCCTTTTGTAACACATTCGTCACCTTTTTTGCGGCTTACCTTTACTTTCAGTTGGTGGGACCACCCCCGGGAAATGCTGACCTCGTACGATACGAGCACCTTCATTTCCTAAAGTACTGGGGCCCGTTCCTTCCTGAGTGCCAAATATCAAGGCCTTAATCACTACCTCCTGGAACTGAAGGTATGACGTATCAGTGTGGCGTGCACTTCGTGACAGCAGGAAAGCGTCGAGCATTGCCATTTGTACGATGTGCACGGCCAGCTTTTTGTACCACACCTTGGCCTTTCTCAAAGCACTGTACGATTGGAGGAGTTGAACAGGGAGATCAATGCCCCCTATGATTTTGTTGTACCCCAGTACACAGTCCAGTTTGCAGAAATGTGTAGCGGTACCTCGTACAGTGCTGAGGGCACTGCCATCGCCGTGTATGATGGTCAAGAAAAAGACATCCCTCTTGTCCTTGTACTTGACCACCAGCATGTGGTCGCTACATTGGGCTCTGCTGTCACCCCGTCTGAGCATCTGCCCAAGTAGCGTTTTCGGGAGGCCTTTCTGATTTTTGCGGACACTACCGCAGGCTGCGGTACCTCGTGCAGAAAGGGATTTGAAGAGTGGGATGCTGGTATAAAAGTTATAGGTGTAGAGGTGATAACCTTTATCCAGCAGTGGGTTCACCAAATCTCACACAATTTTCCCACTCACTCCCAGGACAGGGGTACACTCAGGAGGTTCAATCCTGGTGTCCTCTCCTTCGTAAATTGTAAACCTGTGGGTGTACCCTGAGGTATTCACACAGTTTGTAGTTTAATTCCGTACCTGGCCCTCTTGCTGGGCAGGTACTGATGAAATCTGAGCCTTCCCTTATAATGAACTAAGGACTCATCCACGCAGATGTCTCTTTGGGGCACGTATACTTCTGCAAACTTTTTGTTGAAGTGTTCGATGACCGGCCAAACTTTTAACAGAGGGTCAAAGTTGGGGTCATCTCGTTTGGGACACTCCGCATTATCGGTATAATGCAGGAATTTGTGGATGGCCTCAAAACGCGTCCAGGCCATGACCATTCGGAACACTGGAGTGTTCCATAAAATATCAACTGTCCAATATTGCCGAAGGTCTGGTTTCTTCAGGATCCCCATGTGAAGGAACAGGCCCCAAAACTGCATCATTTCAACTGAGTCCATAGATCAGTTAGAAAATGATGAACAGGGTTTTGTGCATATAAATTAGTCTGGTCCACCATGAGGTTAACAAAATCCTTAGAGAAAAAGACTTTGAAAAAGTCTATTTCTGTGAGGCTGGTGGTATCAAACTTGATTCCTGATTCTGCCACAAAATCGGGAATCAGTGGCTCGTCATTTTCGGGGGGCGAGTTCCATACAGGGTCCGCAGTGGGGGACGCTGGTTCAGCTTCATCTTCGGGAATAGTGGGCGCTGCCTCATCTTCTGTCCTGGGAAGTCTGCGTGGCGGTTCCGCAGGACCCAAGGAAGAAGATCAGGAGGAGGAAGAGGATGAGAATTAAGAATCCGAAAAGTAAAGAAATGTGGGATCCTCTGCCTCCCTATCAGTGTCGGAGGCAAGGAAACCATATGCCTCCTCCAATGAATAGCGATGTTGGGATGAACGTGACGAGCGGGACATTTTTTTTTGCGAATATGGTGCTTTGTGTGTACTTTATTTATAACTGTGTGTGTGAGGGGGGGATAGTGATTGGTGTAAACTTTTATCTGAAATAAAAAAGCTAAAAGAAAAAAGCAAATAGAGACAAAAAAAAATGCCTGTGAAAAGAAAAGTGTAAAACAGCAGGCACGTGCTCTGATAAGTGAACTGCGTCACTTATCAAAGTTCGGCAGCTGCTGAATGTGCGCACGGTGGCGCAAGGGGGGGGTGAAAAAGAAAAGCGAGCACGAGTGTTGATGGGTGAACTGTGTCACCAATCAACGCTTGGCGGCTGCTAAATGTGCGCACAGAGGCGGCGCAAAGTGGGTGTGGAGGGGGGTAAAAAGAGGTGGAAAGGAAAGGGGGGATGGAGGGATTGGGGTGGATGAAGCAAGATCGGGCAGGGGATCAACACGGTTGTAGTCTTTCTTTCTTCTGCCTTCAGCAGAGATTGTGGTGTCACAGGCTTCTGTGATACCACAAGGCCCAGAACAGGAGGAGATCTGGCAGTGTGACCGCTCTGCAGGAATCCTCAGCTAGTGTGAGCTCACAGCTCCGATCCTAGGCAGGTCACCAGCAGGTCACACCGCAGCGGTACCTTGTGATTGGCGCAATCGACTATTACATCAATCGCGCCAATCAGCATCTGCAGGCCATGCTAAGCCTGTCCTAGGCACCGACCTAGGATCAGTGCCATTACAGCACCGATCCAGGCAGGTACCTACAGGGCACAGCGCAGTAACACCGCTGCTGTGGACTGCGAATGGCGCGATCGATGTGATCGTCGATCACGCCAGTCTTAGCAGTTTTGGCAGATGCCTGACGTTGCCAGGCACCGGCGTAGAATGGAGTACATCAGTACTCGATCCTAGCCTTGGAACTCACTGTTTCAGCCAATCTGATTGGTTGAAACAATGAGAAAGGCTGCGATTGGCTGTGCAGAATTGAACAGCCCATCACAGCGATCGGGAGGCCGGTTAGGCGAGAACAGCCCCCGGAATGTCGACACCATCTTCCTATAGGTAAGATGGCGTCTGAAATTTAATGCGATCACTGCGACTTAAATCGCAGTGTCGAAATTAAAGGGCATGATGTACTATCCCGTCCATGGTCAAACAGGCCCAGGTCACTTGGACGGGATAGTATGTCAGATGTCAGAAAGGGGTTAAGAAGGGTTTGTCCTGGTAGTGGAAAACCCCTTTAACCCCGTTGGTTGTTTGCATGTTAATGACCGAGCCAATTTTTACAATTCTGACCACTGTCTCTTTATGAGGTAATAACTCTGGAATGCTTCAACAGATCTTGGAGATTCTGAGAATGTTTTCTCGTGACATATTGTACGTCATGTTAGTGGTAAAATTTCTTCGATATAACTTGCGTTTGTTTATTAAAAAAACGGAAATATTTTGAAAATTTTGCAATTTTCAAACTTTCAATTTTTATGCCCTTAAAACAGAAATATGTCACACCAAATAGTTACTAAATAACATTTCCCACATATCTACTTTACATCAGCTCAATTTTGTATGCAAATTTTTTTTTTCTTAGGAAGTTATAGAAGTTATTAGAAGTTGACCAGCGATTTCTAATTTTTACAACACCATTTTTTTTTAAAGACCACATCACATTTGAAGTCACTTTGAGGGGTCTATATGATAGAAAATACCCAAAAGTGACACCATTCTAAAAACTGCACCCCTCAAGGTGCTCAAAACTACATTCAAAAAGTTTATTAACCCTTCAGGTGCTTCACAGGAATTTTTGGAATGTTTAAAAAAAAATGAACATTAACTTTTTCCACCAAATATTTACTTCAGATTCACTTTTTTATTTTACGAAGGGTAACAGGAGAAATTGGGCCACAAAAGTTGTTCTGCAATTTGTCCTGAGTACGCTGATACCACATATGTGGGGGGAACCACTGGGCGCATGGCAGAGCTCGAAAGGGAAGGAGCGCTGTTTGACTTTTCAATGCAAAATTGGCTGGAATTGAGATCGTACGCCATGTTGCGATTGGAGAGTCCCTGATGCCCCTAAACAGTGGACAAGTGACACCATTTTGGAAAGTAGACCACCTAAGAAACTTATGTAGATGTGTGGTGAGCACAAGTGCTTCACGGAAGTTTATAACGTAGAGCCGTAAAAATAAAAAAAATCATAATTTTTCCACAAAAATTATCTTCTCGCCCCCAATTTTTTAATTTCCCAAGGTTAACAGGAGAAATTGGACTCCAAAAGTTGTTGTGCAATTTGTCCTGAGTACACGGATACCACATATGTGGGGGTAAACCACTGTTTGTGTGCATGGCAGAGCTAGGAAGGAAAGGAGAGCCGTTTGACTTTTTCAATGCAGAATTGGCTGGATGCCATGTTGCGTTTGGAAAGCCTCTGATGTGCCTAAACAGTGGAAACCTCCCACAAATGACACCATTTTGGAAACTAGACCCCTCAATGAACTTATCTAGATGTGTGGTGAGCACTTTGGACCCCCAAGGGCGTCACAGAAGTTTATAACGTACAGCCATAAAATCCAAAAATCATATCTTTTCCACAAAAATGATCTTTTCACGCCTAATTTTTATTTTCCCAAGGGTAACAAGACCACAAAAGTTATTGTGCAATTTGTCCCGAGTATGCGGATACCCCATATGTGGAGGTAAACCACTGTTTGGGCGCATGGCAGAGCATGGAAGTGAAGGAGCGTCGTTTGACTTTTTCAACGCAAAATTGGTTGGAATTGAGATCGGACGCCATGTAGCATTTGCAGAGCCAATGATGTGCCTAAACAGTGGAAACTCCCACAAGTGACCCCATTTTGGAAACTAGACCCCCTCAAGGAACTTCTCTAGATGTGTGGTGATAAATTTAAACCCCCAGGTGTTTCACTAAAGTTTATAACGCCTGAGCGAGAAAATAAAATAATCATATTTTTTCCACAAACATGATAATATAGTCCCCAATTTTTATTTTCCCAAGAGTAACAGGAGAAATTGAACCCCAAAAGTTGTTGTCCAATGTGTAGTGAGTGCGCTGATACCCCATATGTGGGAGAAAACTACTGTACGGGCACCCTTCGGGGCTCGGAAGGGTAGTAGTGACGTTTTGGAAAGCAGACTTTGATGGACGTCATGTTGCGTTTGGAGAATTGGAGAGACCCTGATGTGCCTAAACAGTGGAAACCCACACAAGTGACCCCATTTTGGAAACCAGACACACCAAGGAACTTATCTAGATGTGTGGAGAGAACTTTGAACCCCCAAGTGCTTCACAGAAGTTTATAACGTAGAGCCATAAAAATAAAAATTATTATTTTTTTCCACAAATATGATATTTTCGCCCCCAATTTTGTATTTTTGTATTCTCCCAAGGGTAACAGAAGAAATTGGACCCCGAGAGCTATTGTGCAAATTGTCCCGAGTACGCCAATACCCCATATGTGGGGATAAAACACTGGGCGCATGGCAGAGCTCGGGAGGAAAGGAGCACCGTTTGACTTTTTCAACACAGAATTGGCTGGAATTGAGATCAGACGCCATGTCACATTTGGAGAGCCCCTGATGTGCCTTAACAGTGGAAACCCCCTAATTCTAACTCCAACCCTAACCCCAATACACCCCTAACCCTAATCCCAACCCTAACCATAACCCTAATCACAAACTTAACCCTAACACACCCCTAACGTGAAAATATAAATACATTTTTTTAATTTTATTATTTTTCCCTAACTAAGGGGGGTGATAAAGGGGGGGTATAATTTACTATTTATAGCAGGTTTTTATGTTTGGCTGCTGTCACAAGCTAAAAGACGCTTTTTATTGCAAAAAATACTTTTTGCATCACCACATTTTGAGAGCTATATATTTTCCATATTTTGGCCCACAGAGTCATGTGAGGTCTTATTTTTTGCGGGGCGTGTTGACGTTTTTATTGGTACCATTTTTGTGCACATGACATTTTTTGATCGCTTTTTATTATGATTTTTGGGAGGCAGAATGAACAAAAACCAACAATTCATGAATTTCTTTTGGGGGGACGTTTATACCGTTCCGTATGTGGTAAAATTGATAAAGCAGTTTTATTCTTTGGGTCAGTACTATTACTGCGATACCTCATTTAAATTTTTTTATGTTTTGGCGCTTTTATACAATAAAAACAATTTTAAATAAAAAATAATTATTTTTGCATCGCTTTATTCTGCGAGCTATAACTTTATTTTTTCGCTGATGATGCTGTATGGCGGCTTGTTTTTTCCGGGCAAGATGAAGTTTTCAGCAGTACCCTGTTTATTTATATCCGACTTTTTGATCGCATGTTATCCCACTTTTTGTTCGGCTGTATGATAACGCATTTTTTTTGCCATTTTTTTTTAGGGGTTCATTAAAGGGGTTAACTAGTGGGACAGTTTTATAGGGTGGGTCTGTTTATTGGTTTTTTGTTTTTTTTTTTTGTTTTTTTTTAATTTATTTAGGGATTGTAAAAAATATTTTTACACGTTTATTTTATTTTTATTTTTTTTTTAACATTTTTACATTGTCCCAGGGTGGGACATCACTATATACTGTCAGATCGCTGACAGGCAGTGCAGGATGCTTGCCGATGCCTGCTCTCAGCAGGCGCTGACAAGCCACCTCACTGCAGGACTCGGAAGGACTCCGCGGCCATCTTGGATCCGTGGGCCTGCAGGGAGGAGGCCCTGGGAATAACGCAATCACATTGCGTTGTTCTGAGGGTCTCAGGGAAGCACGCAGGGAGCCCCTCCCTGTGCGATGCTTCCCTATGCCACGAAAACGCTGTGATCATGTTTGATCGCAGTGTGCCGTGGGTTAAAGTGACGGTAGCGGTCCGTGACCGCCGCTGGCACTAAGTGCCGGGTGTCAGCTGTGAGAATCAGCTGACACCCGGCTGCGATCAGCCGCGATCCCCCCGTGAGCATGGCTGATCGCATATGACGTACTATTCCGTCCATGGGAATTAAGTCCCAGGGCACATGGACGGAACAGTACGTCGGATGGAAGAAAGGGGTTAAGGCCGGTGTCACACTTGCGAGTGTGATGCGAGAAACTCATGCATGTATTTCTATGCAGCCGCACGCTCTGGTCCGAGTGTCGGCGGCAGTGCCGGGTGTTGATGCGAGAAACTCGTGCGAGTTTCTTGCATCATACTCACTAGTATGACACCGGCCTAATAATGAAAAGCAGATCAAACATTCTTCTGTTTTGCAAGCTCACCGAAGAAGCTTTGTATGCTCCCTGTCAATCCTCTCCAACAGTAATCTTTCATTGCAATGTCTAATCCTTTCATCCACACTCTCCACTCTTGAATGACCTATGAAAAAAAAGAAGTAAATTTATCAATGTTTCCATTCATAAAATCAATCTTTTAAACTTACTGAAAGAAATAAGAGTCATCATTACCAAATGTATTACTTTTTTTAACCCCTTAGTGACAGAGCTAATTTTGATCTTAATTACTAGGCCAAATTTTTTAAATCTGACCAGTGTCACTTTATATGGTAATAACTCTGGAACACTTCAAAGGATCCCAGTGATTCTCAGAATGTTTATTCTTGACATATTGTACTTCATGCTCGTGGAAAATTTTGGTTGATATGATTTGAGTATAATTATGAAAATAATGAAAATTTGGCAAAAAAAATTTGCAAATTTTGCAAATTTTCAAACTTTAAATTTGTATACCCTTAAATAAGATAGTTATATCACACAAAATAATAAATAACATTTCCCACATGTCTACTTTACATCAGCACAATTTTTGAAACATAACTTTTTGTATTCTTATTAACCTAGTAGGATTAGGGACCACATCACATTTGAAGTGCCTTTGAGGGGTGCTATTTGACAGAAAGTAGCCAAAAGTGACACCATTCTAAAAACTGCACCCCTCAAAGCCACATTCAAGAAGCTTATTAACCCTTCAGGTGCGTCACAGGAATTAATGGAATGTGGAAGGAAAAAAATGAATATTCAACTTTTTTTTTTTGCAAAAATGTAGTTTTAGGCCCAAATTTTTACTTTCACTAGGATAACAGGAGAACATTTCTTTTGAGTACGCTAATACTCCATACATAGGGGGAAAATTACTGTTTGGGCGCACGTCACGTCTTTGAATAGAAGGAGCACAGTTTGATATTCTAAAGGCAAAAAACGCTGGAATAAATAGTGGACGCCATGTCCCAATGGCAGGGCCCCTGATGTGCCTAAACAGTTGAAATCCCCCAAAGTGACCATATTTTAGAAACTACACTACTCAAGGATTTCATCAAGAGGTATAATGAGGAGTTTTAATTCAAAAGGTACTACAAGGAATTTGTTAACATTACGTTTAGAATTGAGAGTCCTCAGTGGTTGATACCTTTCATCAACCACTGAGGACTCTCAATTCTAAATATTTTTCTATCTACTGGCTAACACGGTACTAAGATATACATCTTTCCTGTATTAACATTACGTTGTAATTTGTGTTGAGTGTAAGTACTTGATAGTCGAATTTGCATCGGGGTGCTCCAGTATGCACCAAGTATCGCGGATGCTTGAACAACCCAATGCGAACTCGAGTGGCGAGCACACTAATAGTCATATATATTTATACATACATTATATATATATATATATATATATATACACACACAGACACACATATATATATATATATATATATATATACATATATATATATGTATATATATATATGTGTGTATGTGTGTATATTTATAATATAATGTATGCATAAATAAATATATATACACGTATATACACATAGATACAGTGGGTGTGGAAAGTACTCAGACCCCTTTACATTTTTCACTCTGTTTTATTGCAGTCATTTGGTAAATTCAAAAAGTTAATTGATTTCCTCATTAACCCCTTCACCCCCAAGGGTGGTTTGCACGTTAATGACCGGGCCAATTTTTACAATTCTGACCACTGTCTCTTTATGAGGTTATAACTCTGGAACGCTTCAACGGATCTTCGCGATTCTGAGACTGTTTTCTCATGACATTGTACTTCACGTTAGTGGTAAAATTTCTTCGATATAACTTGCGTTTATATTTGAAAAAAAATGCAAATATGGCGAAAACTAGGAAAATTTTGCAATTTTCAAACTTTGAATTTGTATTCCCTTAAAACAGAGAATTATTTCACACAAAATAGTTAAGAAATAACATTTTGCACATGTCTACTTAACATGAACACAATTTTGGAACCATAGAATCATAGAATGGTAGAGTTGGAAGGGACCTCCTGGGCCTTCTGGTCCAACCCCCTGCTCAAAGCAGGATTCTCTAAATCATCCCAGACAGATGTCTATCCAGCCTCTGTTTGAAGACTTCCATTGAAGGAGAACTCACCACCTCTTGTGGCAGCCTGTTCCACTCATTGATCACCCTAACTGTCAAAAAGTTTTTTCTAATATCTAATCTGTGTCTCCTCCCATTCAGTTTCATCCCATTGCTTCTAGTCTTTCCTTGTGCAAATGAGAATAAAGATGATCCTTCTACAATGTGACAGCCCTTGAGATATTTGTAGACAGCTATTAAGTCTCCTCTCAGTCTTCTTTTTTGCAAGCTAAACATTCCCAAATCCTGCAACCGTTCCTCATAGGACATGGTTTGCAGACCGGTCACCATTCTGGTGGCTCTTCTCTGAACTTGCTCCAGTTTGTTGATGTCTTTTTTAAAATGTGGTGCCCAAAACTGGACACAGTATTCCAGATGAGGTCTGACCAAAGAGGAGTAGAGGGCAATAATGACCTCACGTGATCTAGACTGTATGCTTCTGTTGATACATCCTAGAATTGCATTTGCCTTTTTTGCTGCTGCATCACACTGTTGACTCATGTTAAGTCTGTGATCAATTAGTATACCCAAGTCTTTTTCACATGTGCTGTTACTTAGCCCTATTCCTCCCATTTGTATATGCTTTTTTCATTTTTATTGCCCACATGTAGTACTTTGCATTTTTCCCTGTTAAAATCCATTCTGTTAGTTGCTGCCCACTGCTCCAGTTTATGTATATCTTTTTGAATCCTCTCTCTCTCTTCTCTAGTATTAGCTACCCCTCCTAGCTTTGTGTCATCAGCAAATTTGATCAGTTTACCCTCAATTCCTTCATCTAAATCATTTTGTTTGGGGTAGGAAATTATAAGGGTTAAAAGTTGACCAGGGATTTCTCATTTTTACAACAAAATTTACAAAGCCATTTTTTTAGGGACCACCTCACATTTGAAGTCACTTTGAGGGGTCTATATGGCAGAAAATACCCAAAAGTGACACCATTCTAAAAACTGCACCGCTCAAGGTACTCAAAACCACATTCAAGAAGTTTATTAACCCTTCAGGTGCTTCACAGGAGCTGAAGCAACGTGGAAGGAAAAAATGAATATTTAACTTTTTAGTCACAAAAATGATCTTTTTATTTTCACAAGGGTAAAAGGAGAAAATGGACAGATAAAGTTGTTGTGCAATTTCTCCTGAGTAGCCAATACCCCATATGTGGGGGAAAAACACTGTTTGGGCACACGGCAGAGCTCGTAAGGGAAGGAGCGTCGTTTGACTTTTTCAAACCAAAATTGGCTGGAATTGAGATTGGACGCCATGTCGCGTTTGGAGAGCCTCTGATGCGCCTAAACAGTGGAAACCCCCCAAAAGGGACAACATTTTGGAAACTAGACCCCCTATGGAACTTCGCTAGATCTGTTGTGAGCACTTAGATCCCCCAAGTGTTTCACAAAAGTTTATAATGCCAGGGTGTGAAAAAAAAAAAAAAAACAATTTTCCACAAAAATGATTTTTTAGTCCCAAATTTTTGATTTTTTCCAAGGAAATTGGACCCCAAAAGTTGTTGTCCAATTTGTCCTGAGTACGCTGATACCCCATATGTGGGGGTGGAAACTGTTTGGGCGCACGGCAGAGCTTGGAAAGGAAGTAACATTTTGGAATGCAGACGTTGATGGGGGTCATGTTCCGTTTGCAGTGCCCCTGATGAGCCTAAACAGTGGAAACCCCCCACAAGTGACCCCATTTTGGAAACTAGACCCCCTAAGGAACTTATCTAGATCTGTGGTGAGCAATTTGAACCCCAAGTGCTTCACACAAGTTTATAACGTAGAGCCGTAAAATTAAAAAATCATATTTTTTCCACAAAAATGATCTTTTTATTTTCCCAAGGGTAAAAAGACTCCAAAACGTATTGTGCAATTTGTCCTGAGTACGCTGATACCCCATATGTGGGGGTAAACCACTTTTTGGGTGCATGGCAGAGCTTGGAAGGAAAGGAGCGCCGTTTGACTTTTTCAACGCAGAATTGGTTGGACGCCATGTCGTGTTTGCAGGGCTCCTGATCTGCCTAAACAGTAGAAATCCCTGACAAATGACACCAATTTGGAAACTAGACCACTCAAGGAACTTATCTAGATGTGTGATGAGAACTTTGAACCCCCAGGTGTTTCACTAAAGTTTATAACGAACGAGCATGAAAATAAAAAAAAAAAATATTTTTCCACAAACATGATCTTTTAGTCCCCAACTTTTTATTTTCCCAAGAGTAACAGGAGAAACTGGACACCAAAAGTTGTTGTCCAATTTATCCTGAGTACGCTGATACCCCATATGTGGGAGAAAACTACTGTATGGGCACACGTCAGGGCTCGGAAGGGAAGTAATAACGTTTTGGATTGTAGACTTTGATGGAATGGTCTGCAGGCGTCATGTCGCATTTGGAGAGCCTCTGATGTGCCTAAACAGTGGAAACCCCCCACAAGTGACCCCATTTTGGAAAATAGACCCCCAAGGTACTTATCTAGATGTGTGGTGAGCACTTTGAACCCCGAAGTGCTTCACAGAAGTTTATAACGTACAGCCGTAAAAATAAATGATTGGTTGGACGCCATGTCGTGTTTGCAGGGCTCCTGATGTGCCTAAACAGTGGAAACCCCCCACAAGTGACCCCATTTTGGAAAATAGACCCCTCAAGGAACTTATCTAGATGTGTGGTGAGCGCTATGAAGCCCCAATTGCACAATAACTCTTGGGGTCCTATTTCTGCTGAGTACGCCGATACCCAATATGTGGGGGTAAACTACTGTTTGGCGCATGGCAGAGCTCAGAAGTGAAGGAGCACCGTTTGACTTTTTCAACGCAGAATTGGTTGGAATTGAGATCAGATGCCATGTCACATTTGGAGAGCCCCTGATGTGCCTAAACAGCGGAAACCCCCCCAATTCTAACTCCAACCCTAACCCCAACACACCCCTAACCCTAGTCCCAACCCTAACCCTAACCACAAACCTAACCCTAACACACCCCTAACCCTAATCCCAACCCTAACCCTAATCCTAACTTTAGCCTCAACCTTAACCCTAACTTTAGCCGCAACCCTAACCCTAACGGGAAAATGGAAATAAATACATTTTTTTAATTTTATTATTTTTCCCTAACTAAGGGGGTGATAAACGGGGGTTTGATTTACTATTTATAGCGGGTTTTTATGATTGGCAGCTGTCACGCTAAAAGACGCTTTTTATTGCAAAAAATAGGTTTTTGCATCACCACATTTTGACAGCTATAATTTTTGCATATTTTGGCCAACAGTCATGTGAGGTCTTATTTTTTGCAATACGAGTTGACGTATTTATTGGTACCATTTTTGAGCACGTGACATTTTTTGATCGCTTTCTATTTTGATTTTTGGGAGGTTAGAATGAACAAAAATCAGCAGTTCATGAATTTCTTTTGGGGGGGCGTTTATACCGTTCCGCATGTGGTAAAATTAATAAAGCAGTTTTATTCTTCGGGTCAGTACGATTACGGCGATACCTCATTTATATCATTTTTTTATGTTTTGGCACTTTTATACAATAAAAACAATTTTATATAAAAAATAATTATTTCTGCATCGCTTTATTCTGCGAGCTATAACTTTTTTATTTTTTCGCTGATGATGCTGTATGGTGGCTCGTTTTTTGCGGGACAAGATGACGTTTTCAACTGTACCATGTTTATTTATATCGGTCATTTTGATTGCGTGTTATTCCACTTTTTGTTCGGCGGTATGATGATAAAGCATTGATTTTTTGCCTTTTTTTTTTTAAGGGGTTCACTAAAAGGGTTAACTAGTGGGACAGTTTTATAGGGGGGGTTGTGACAGATGCGGCGATACCAAATATGTGTACTTTTATGGTTTTGTTTTTTTTTTATTTACAGGAAGAAATGAATTTATTGGGGAATATTTTTTTTCCTTTATTTTGGAAAATTTTTTTTACACTTTTGATTTTCATTTTTTTTAACTTTTTTAAAAAAGTGTGGGACATCACTGTATAATACCAGATCGCTGGTCTCACAGTGTGCACAGCACTCTGTGAGACCAGCGATCTCACAGGCAGTGCAGGACGCTTCCTCAGCGCCTGCTCTCAGCAGGCACTGAGAAAGCAGCCTCCCTGCAGGACTCGGCAGCAATCTTGGATCCGGGGTCCTGCGGGGAAGAGGCCTTCAGAACAGCGCGGTCACATTGCGCTGTTCTGAGGGCCTTAGGGGAGCACACAGGGAGCCCCCTCCCTGCGCGATGCTCGCCTGTGCCCACGGTACACCGCGATCATGTCTGATCGTAGTGTGCCAGGGGTTAATGTGCCGAGAGCGGACCGTGACCGCTCCTGGCACATAGTGCCGGGTGTCAGCTGTGATAATCAGCTCACACCCAGAGGCGATCAGCTGCGCTCCCGATGGGAGCGCAGCTGATCGTCTTGGACGTACTATCCCGTCCATGGGCAGATTGGCATGGGTTTTATGGACGGGTTAGTACGTCCAATGGCAGAGAGGGGTTAATTCTAGAAAGCAGATCAGTGTTGGAGGAAAACCAAACAAACTGATGGATGCTCGAGCAAAATAAGTTTGAAGAGCTCTGCACCGGCTGTAACTATCAACACACCCGTGGCATAAGGTTCTTCATCTTCATCCATATATATTACCAACAACATCCAAATTTTACAGCCAAAAACTATTTGTTCCGGTGTAACGAACACTGTTAAAAGAATGCCAATAAACTTAGTTAACCAGGATCCTGGGAAACAAAAGATTTCCTCTTTACAAGATATGAACGATGATGGTTTTGATGTAGACTTGAAAGTTTCCCACATTCCCACCAAGAAGATGAAGATCACAGCTGCCAGCAATGTGCAAAAAAGGCTGTGAATGTCTGGAAATTCATTTTCTCTTGGGCAAACTTTACCTCTAACTAAATTGGTACAGAATGATGCATACACAGCTCCAATGTCTACTCAGCACGAGACTTCGCCACCTTTATTGCCCACAGAGGCTCTAACCAAAGTGTCATGGATACTTGTCACAAAGGAGGCCAGCTAATCAGTAGGGCCCACTCCAAAAGAGTGTGTCTTTAGCACTTTCGAAGGCACAAAAATTACCATTATTTTGCATCCAAGAGTCACAGAGGAAGATATCGTGGAGCTTTTCTGTGTATGCGCTGCCTTGAAGCGCACCTGCTTGTTAATTTCCAGAGTTGCAGAGGTTGTGTTTTTAAGAAAGGAAGATGCAGTTGGTGCCTACAAAAAATACAACAGAAACCTAGATGGACAACAAATGAAATTCAAATCTTCCTTTCAAAGGTAGTGTGATAACATCAGACCAGCCCATACGTATAAGCTAAGTGACACCCCATCAAAGAAGGAAGGTGAATCTAGAAGAAATACAACCAACTCCTCCTTCAGTGTTGCTTAAAATCCTCTAGCTGAAGTTGATCCTGATACTATCTTAAAAGAACTCTTAAAATCCTCAGGGTCATCAGCAGTCATCCAACCACATGCATTTAAGATTCAGCTCTGATGACACCAACACAACTTGGAGACTATAATAAGAGAGATTCACAATTCACATATGGGCACAGAGACACCTTTAAAAAATAAAAACTTAATTTTTATTCATTGTTTTTGTTTATCGCTGATGATCACCAGCAGGTAGTTGATGTTTGAAGGAGTCTGGCATCAGACACTGGACAATTGATCTCGTTCCCATCATTGCAGTACAGTTCACCTTCGTTTTGGGGAAGTTGCGTTATTGCATCCATAATTTCCGTTTTCACCTTGCTCTAGTATTGTGATACAGCACGATTATGGTTCTACTGTTCTGTTAAGTGAGGCTAAATAAATGTTGAATCTCCTGTTTAAATTTCTTCAATAATATGTTACTACTTAAAAGATAATTTTTGTTGTTTTGTAGTTTTAATATCTGGATTCATACAAATGTATTTCAAGAACTTCATATTCCAGTAAAAGGGGGGGGGGGAATTACTAAGTGTCCACCGACTGTGTTCTAGACAAATACATTTTTTAATCCCAATTAATGTTTCACACTGTAAAAATGACATCCAGAACTGTTCAATCGTAGGCAATACTTATTGCCCTGCGGCTGAAGCATAATAATTTTATTTCCATAACACCAACATATTCCGCAGCACTTTACATTATAGAGGGGACTTGTACAGACAATATACATTACAGCATAACAATAAACAAATATCAAAATAGACACCAAGAGGAATGAGGACCCTGCTCGCAAGCTTACAATCTATGAGGAAGAAGGGGAGACACAAAAGGTAGACAGTAACAATTGCTTTCATTGTTCACCAGCCATAGTGTACGAATCAGGTATAATGCTGAATGAACCAGTTAACAGCCAAAGTATGTAACAGTACAGACACAGAGGGCTAATTAAATTCATAAAGCGGGAGAGAACATGATGCGAGGAACCTTATTATGGTAAATTTTTTTGCATGGGCCACACAGGGATAGTTAGGTTAATGCGTTGAGGCAGTAGACCAGTTTGAACAAATTCGTTTTTAGGGCACGCTTAAAACTGGGGATTGGGAATGAATCGTATTAACCTGGGTAGTGCATTCCAAAGAATTGGCGCAGCACGTGAAAAATCTTGGAGACGGAAGTGGGAGGTTCTGATTATTGAGGATGCTAACCTCAAGTCATTGGCAGAATGGAGGGCACGGGTAGGATGGTAGGCTGAGACAAGGGAGGAGGTGTAGGGTAGTGCTGATCCATGGAGTGCTTTGTGGCTGAGGGTAACAAGTTTGAACTTTATTCTGGAGGTATCGGTATAACGATTGGTGAGGAATATGATTCTGGCTGCATGTTGTGATATCTGTGATCTGAAGACCGAGATCTGTGATGCAGAAGGGAAATAGATCACGCTAATAGTGATATAAATACTGATAAGTGTACAGAGGAATGCTGGGAGGACACAGATTGTGGTTTTCTATCAACTTCATCTGCATGTCAACATTTTTATTTAATGCTGGTAATTAACAAAAAAAATACTCAAGTGTTGGCAGGGTGCAGTGTCATACCACAACTATCTATTTGCTCTTCCTGTTCAACTCTATAATTTTTTTTTTTAAATTGATATTTATTTGGACTCCTCATTGGGAGGGGGTGGGAGACACAAGAAACGATAGGTGAACTCTGCTGAGAAAAGAAATAGCCAAAGTCTTCAGCAGAAATGAGAGGGTAGGGAGGAGGTGCTGGGCACGTAGTAGAGAATTTAAAGTTTTGAAAAGCTGTTTAGTATTGTGAGACAGAGAGGATATGAGAGTTGAGAAGTACGTTTGTTTTGCGGCAGTGAGCGTGGACTTCAAGCTGTTGAGGGACTGCTTGTATGCGATAAAGTGCTTGGAGAACGGGATTTCTTCCATCTCCACTCAGCGACCCTGGAAGCCAGTCTCAGTTCTTTGTTCAGGCTGGTCAGCCAGGGTTGCCTGTTGATTGTATGAGTTTTGCTGGGCATGAGGGGGCGGCCAAATCGAGTGCTGCTTTTATTGTGATGTAATATAAAGTGGCAGCAGCATCTGTGTCATTTAAGAAAGCTATGTCTGTAAGAGGGAGGAGGGACTCAGAAAATGAGTGTAAATTGAGGTGTTTCAGATTTCTGCGAGGGTGACTGAGTTTGTGGAGTGGGGGTTGTGCACTAAGAGACAGGGAAGAAAATGTCAGTAGGTTGTGGTCAGAGAGGGGGAGGTGAGAGTTAGTGAGATTAGTAAGGGAACAGAGGCGGGTGAAGATTTGGTCCAGCGTATGACCATCTTTGTGAGTGGCCGGCGAAGGACCATTGAGTGAGGCAAAAGGAAGCAGTCTTTGATAAAAGTTTAGGAGGTAGCTGAGGTTGTAGTGTCAATGGGGATATTGAAGTCACCCATGATGATAGAGGGGATGTCAGCAGAAAGGAAATGAATTAGCCAGGTGGGGAAGTGGAAAAGAAAGGTGGAGATGGCTATTTCTGGGTGGCGGTAGATGACAGCCAGTTGGAGGTTGGAGGGGAATAAAAGCGGTTGGAGTGCACCTCAAACAAGGGAAGAGTAGCGGAGGGTGGTAGCGGAATTGCGGTAAAGGAGCAGGTATCGGACAGGAGCAAGCCAACTCCTCCACCACGTTTGTTGCTGGGGCGAGGGGTGTGAGAGAGATTCAATCCACCATAGGAAAGTGCTGCTGGAGAGGCTGAGTCAGAGGGTGTGAGCCAAGTTTCAGTGATGCCAAGGAAGGAGAGTTTGTTGGTGCTAAATAGTTCATGCACATACGACAGTTTGTTGCAGACAGAGCGTGCGTTCCATAGTGCTCCAGGTAGGGGGACCGGGGGAGTTTCAGCTGGATGAATGGGTATGAGGTTATAATCATTGTGAATACTTTTATAGGATAGTGGCATGGTGTTAGAAATGAGTGTGGGGATGTGTTGAGGAAGGCCAAGATGTGGGGATATGTCGCCAGCAAGGAGGAGTACCAGACAGTCCGTTAGACTGTGGGAGCAGAATAGGACAAAATGTGGCCTTGTGTGTCCGGAGATAAAGGACTATATGTGGAGGAACATTTCTGAGGAGGTGAGATGGCTTGAGAGGATGGATGGAGAAATGACTACTTCCTTACTAGGTGTAGGGATTACAGGAGATAGGAAGAAAGAAAGTAGTATGGGGGTGAAAGTGAAAACAAAAACATTAGTGGTGTTCTATCCCATTACCTTACAGTTAATTCCAATCCAATTCTATTCTACTTCAATGTATTGTACTTCGAAATCTGTACTTTGAAAGATGTAAGTTGAAAGATGTGTGTATCAGATGGATTATGTGTGTATCAGTGGATGATATAGTAACTGACCCAACATGGCAGGAGGACATGCAGAGCGAGGACAGCAGCAGACAGGGGAAGGCAGGAGTAGCACCTTAACAGGCAGGAAGAAGCAACCAACGGAAGCTGGCAGTACAACTGTTAGGTCTGTTTGTTTTTTAAAGACTATGACGATAACCCTAAACAGGCCATTTGCTCCACTTGGCATGCAAGCATCAGCAGGGGTAGCCAAACTAACAGCCTGACCACCACCAGCATGAACAGGCACATGGCAGCAAAGCACCTGACTTTGCGGGCCGAACCCCAGGAACAGTGTCTGCGGGTAACACCACTGCTTCTTCCACTGCTGTGAGTGCAAGCCAATCCCTTGTCTACGATGCATGCGAAGATGCCTCCTGCCCTGCACCTTTCGTTGGCCACACTCAACTAGCACAGTCATCAAGCACGTCCACATCCTTGTCCCAGAGCAGCCTTCAGTTGTCCATACCACATTCATTGGAACGCAAGCGGAAATACTCAGCCAACGCCACACTACTAAATTGACACATTTCTCGTCTGCTTCCGCTCGAAATGTTGCCTTTTAGGCTTGTGGAGACGAAAGCTTTCAGCAACCTGATGGCAGCGTTCGTCTCAAGGTACTCGTTCCCCAGCCGCCAGTATTTCTCCTGGTGTGCCGTACCAGCATTACACAAGCACGGGTCCCACAACATTACCCGTGCCCTCAACAATGCTGTTACTCGGAAAGTCCACCTAACCACGGACACGTGGACATGTGCTCGTGGGCAGAGATGGTACATCTCGCTGACAGCACACTGGG
This sequence comes from Oophaga sylvatica, assembly GCA_033576555.1. NCBI lineage: Eukaryota > Metazoa > Chordata > Amphibia > Anura > Dendrobatidae > Oophaga > Oophaga sylvatica. The sequence goes on from JARQOD010000007.1 coordinate 154,532,676, forward strand.
TTAACATAGTGGAAGCTGGGACCCAGTCGAACCTTGGGAGAGCATGTCACAGATGTATGGAGGAGACAGGTTGTGGATGGCTTAGTATGTCATAGTTAGGGTTTTGAATTGTAGCCTCTGGGCAATAGGAAGCCAGTGAAGGCGTGGCAAAGAATAGAGGTTGTGGAATAAGGGTATTTGGGATGGAACATGTCCTCCCGATGCAGAGGATTGCGGGCCCTACGTCAACTTGGATTGTCCCCACAGTCTACAGCTCCTGCAACGCCTCCTCCTCCTCAATCTCCCAAATGACCACATCACTCACAAGCTGGAAGCACTGCAGCACTGCCTCAGCCAAGCGGTAACAGGCTGTGCTGAAGCTAATATGCTTAGGTGACAAAACGCACAATGCTGAACAATTGTGGACATCTCTGAAAGAGCAGGCAGATCTGGGGCTGACACTGCTGAACCTACAGCCAGGGATGATCGTGTGTGACAATGGCCGGAACCTGGTGGCGGCTCTGAGGCGAGGCGAGCTCACACACGTACCATACCTGGGCCACGTGCTTAACCTCGTTGTTCAACGTTTTCTCCAAAGCTACCCGTAGCTGCCGGAACTGCTTGAGAAAGTACGCCGCCTGTGTCCCCAATTTAGAAAGTCAGCTACAGCTTCAGCCGCATGTGCCGTGCTCCAGCAGCATTTGCAGCTTCCGGCTCACTGACTGATGTGTGTGATGTTGGAAAGGATTTGTGAGCAGAAAAGGCCGGTTGCTGACTAGCAGCATCAACAAGGCCGCCGGTATTCAGTTCAGACTCCACACAAGATCTCTTTAGTGGACATGGATGTCATAAATATGTAATATGTACCATCCTCCAAAACTTTGGGGACTCCACCAAGATGGGGAGCGCCGATGACGACATATTACCGTCACCATCCCACTTCTCTGTGTTCTCATAATAAGTTTTTATATAGCGCCAACATATTTCTCAGCGCTTTACTGTTTAACAGTTTCAAACACAACAGTCATAATTAACAATAATACAATAATTAAAGCTAAATAAAATGACCCTGCTTGTGAGAGCTTACAATCTACAATGAGGTGGGGGAGATACAAACTACAGGTGTGTATTTACAATTATTTACAATGATGGTCCAGCAATCTTGAGAGAGTGTGGGATAGACAGAGATAGTGAATGGGCTAACCACCCAAACTTGCACATAAAATGACTGATTAGGGAAAGTGATAGTCTGCTCTGAACAAAATGTGTTTTGAGGGAGCGCCTAAAACCATGCAAGTTGTGGCTGGTCCTAATTTATTGGCACAACGTGGGCAAACTCTTTGACTCGGGAGTGGGAGGTACGGATTAGTGTAGAGGTTAGTCGAAAGTTGTTTGCAAAGTGCAGCAATCGGCTACGCCAATAGACAGAAATGAGAGAGGACATGTGAGGGGGTGCCGCACTGTGGAGAGCTTTGTGGGTGAGAACAACTTCTTTGAATTGGATCCTATCATGAATGGGCAGTCAGTGTAACGACAGGGGAAGAGCGTACACATCCGAGTACCAATTAGCCAGACGGACAACCCTAGCTGCTGGATTAAGGATGGACTGGAGAGGGGAAAGTAGAGTGAGGGGGAAGACAATTAATAGAGTGTTAAAGGCTCTCTACTCACAATCAAAGAGGATGCATTGCTGGCGGAGCATGATGACAAGGAGAAAGGAACCATACTGGGTGATTGCATACAGGCCAGCCTCATCTCATCCCAACATGGATTGGGTAACAATGAGGAAGGAGGAAGAACAGAAGCTAGTTTCATGCGCTATAGACGGTACTACACGCACAACTGTCATACCATCTGTTCAGCGTGGAAACCCAAGGACAGGGAGGAGGAGAAGAAAGGAGCAGAGCATGATCAGTCATCCTCTTGGTGAGGACACGGAAGTCTTCCCTGTTAGCAGTCTGGCACACATGGCTGAGTTTATGTTACGCTGCCTTTCCCGTGACCTTCGCATTTTCCAAATTTTGGGTGACACGCAATACTGATTGGTGACACTGATAGACCCACGCTACAAGGAGAACTTTATATGTCTTATTCCAGAAGCATAATGAAAGATAAAAGGGTTTAGCGCTCTGTGGAGCACTGAGATAAGGGGTAAATGTAGGGACAGCAATCTGGTTAACAAACTTTTATTAACCCTTTGATCTCCACAACGCGTTTCGATAGCATAACACTATCTTCATCAGGTGGTGCAAACTGGGGTTGTGCAGGGGTGCACAACCTCATTAGGCGAGTGGCCACTTGGCCTCCGTTTGATAATCCACTATATCACCAGAATTCACACATTTTGTGCTCTTTGTTTATTGTTCTCATTACTTATTCTAGAGGCTGACAGGTGTACTAAAATATTGCAGTAACAGAGGGCACTTCTTGCAGATTTAAATAATTCCCATCTGAAAACGGTGGCGGGAGATGTCACAGTTCGTTGGGACAACCGAGGAGTACAGGTGAGAGAGATTTTTCTCAGACCCTCCCATCCTCCTGGCCCTGAGGCACGGGGTACTCTCACAGGGAGTGCAAAGTTTTGGAAGATGCTGAGGGACTACCTTGCTGACCTCACCAACGTCCTCAGTGATTCCTCTGTGCCTTATAATTATTGGGTATCCAAGCTGGATACGTGGCATGAACTGGCTCTCTCTCCTGCGCACGTGCGCTGTATTCCCAGTCTTGGAGCGCATGGCGCCTGGCTTTCTGGCGGTCACTGGGCACATGGCGCCTCGCTCTCTGCAAGTCCCGCTGTTAGTGGCGGGAGCTGACGGGAACAGTCCTTTGCGGCACCAGTGCTCTAAGGACGGAGCACGCTGCTCAGCCTCCTACGCATTGCTTGTACCCTCCAAAACTCTCTGCTGTCTTACGTACTTTCTCTTAGCCTGGCCTCGCCTCTAGGTCACTGGGTCTGTCTGCTGCAGTGCGTCACAGCGCTGGCGCTTCGGGTGCATAGCATAAGCGCACTGCCCCCTTCCTGCTTGCAAGCTGACAAAGGGGGACTCACTCCCTCAGCTTCCGGCCGTGTTCCCTGTCTAAACACGCACACTCTTCCTGGGTAATGGACCCTGTCCAGTCCCCTATTCCTTTCCCCGGGAAACAGGAGACACAGCCTCGACAGTTCCGGACAATGCGCAGCACAGGTACCCGCATCCCGGTCTTCCTCCTTACATATCTGTCCAATCAGTTCTTTAATGCAAGCATCATAGAAGGCATGTGATCAAAGTTTCGAGTGCAAATTGTACATTACATCCATACCAGTTTCACTTTGAAGGACTTTGTGTCTCACATCAATGCACAATATGATACCAGTCTCATACTTTTAAATTTCAGTGGTAAATCCTTGGAACACAGATAGGTTGTGAGTTCTGACTTCTGTTACATAATTTGTATGATAATTCATACAGATTTGCTTCATATTCATCATCTTACAAAGAGTTCGTAATATAATGTTGTAAAAGTGAAAGCAAGATGGTGAACTTGGTGGTAAGTTGGTAACTCATTCGTGAAAGTAATTGTAATCTTTACTATTTCTCCATTGCGTGTGCGGCTAACCACCTCATTGATCTTATTTAGTATCTTTGGCAAGAAAAGAACAGCTCTATCAAAGCAACGTGCTATTCCTATTAATTCATCATGCTGGTAAAGTAGAGGTGACCTTAGGGATCTAGATTACATCTGTGGACTGTAGTCAACATGGTACTAAGACAAGACCCACTGGGGTCTAGCAATCAATTTGACATAGTTTGTGCACAGCTGAATAGAGTTGCCAGAAAAAAAAACAGATTTTGATTCTATGACATGTTGGGAGAATTGTCTAGTGGAAACACCCATATCGCGGAAGTCACGTCTACGACCACTGCGCTCTCCAATTGACACATCTTGAAATCCAGCCGAAATGTCAAAATCTCTAGCTTAAGTCCTAGCAACGGCAGGGGCTCCTTTTTGACGTCATCGTCAAACAAGTTCAGTATTACTAGGTGATAGCTTCTCAGATTTAGGCCCAGGAACACCAGGCTTGGGTGATTTTGAGTCCTGGCCCCGTGCTCTTCCACATGCTCTTGCTCTAGCACTTCTAGTCATGATTTATTATTGAAAATTTTGCCTTCGTAATCCGCTGACCAAGTACACCACCACCCAAGTGTTCACACTCTGCGTTCTTCCTCATATGAAGACTATTAACTCCCCTTTTCGTGCCAGTCAACTTTTTAAGCAAAGCCGGAAGGGAGCAAGTAGGCAACCCGTTCACCTACAAAATGGCCTCCTCTTACCGAGATGTCCAACCACCAACTGCCACTTCAAAGTTTAAAACTCTCTCTCAGGACTATGGCTCATCCCCCTTCTATGTGACGTTTCAGCTGCAGTCATTGGCCGAGTGCCCTGAGGCATTTTTCAAGAAAGTATGAAGTGAAAACCATTCCTGGTGACTACCTCTTGAAGCTCATCAAGAGAATGCCAAGAGTGTGCAAAGCAGTCATCAAAGCAAAAGGTGGCTACTTTGAAGAACCTAAAATATAAGACATAATTTCAGTTGTTTCACATTTTTTTGTTAAGTATATAATTCTACATGTGTTAATTCATAGTTTTGATGCCTTCAGTGTGAATGTACAATTTTCATAGTCATGAAAATACAGAAAAATCTTTAAATGAGGTGTGTCCAAACTTTTGGTCTGTACTGTGCATCAGGGATTATATCGCGAGATCGAGGAAACCATAGCATTAGGAGCTAAGTGTGTCAAGGACAAATTGCACCATTTTTCCCAAATCTTATGAAACTTCTGGGGACATCCTCTGTGCCTATATACTATGTTCTCATAGGGAATTATGTCATTCACTAACTTCTTCCATTGATTAATCGAAGGGGATCTCCCTCCCATCCATCTCAACACCACTGCTTTCCTAGCCATAAATAGAACCTCTCGAAGTAATTCTATCATAATGAACCCACATCTCTTCATCCACGACACCCAGGATGCACAACTCAGGAGTACATTTAATCGGTATTCCCATTATCCGCTGTAATGTAGTCATGACATCACTCCTAATATCTTCGTATACTGCCACAGCTCCAGACAAGGTGCCAAAAATCTGTTCCCGATTCACCGCATCTATGACATTCATCCGTTGCCCTTCTACCAAATTTATGAATTATGCTAGGGGTCAAATAAGACTGGTGAAGAATATATAGTTGGACTAGCTTGTTGTTTGCAGCTGGTGACACCATCACATGTGCCTCCAGGGCCTCATTCCACTGTTCACTAGTGATATAGGGGATTAATTTCCGCCATTTACCTTCTATTGCTAGCTGAGTGGACACAATTTTAGAATTTAATAGAAAGGTATAAAGGGAGGAAATCACATCTGTGGGTCATTGAGTTGATAATATTCCTATCAATGGGTATTTAGATATTCTCATTCTAGGATTCGGGAACTGGTACATTATGGCGTGTCTCAGCTGCAGGTATTTATAGAATTCTCTATGAGAAACTCCAAATCTTACATGAATTTGTTCAAACGACAATAAAATTTCATTTTCAAAAATTTGACTAAGTGTTCTTATTCCACTCTGTATTCAAAAACTTGGATCCTGTAAATTTTGAAGGTGTGGGTATTCGGGATTATCCCATATCTCAATCTCCCCGATCTGATCAATGAACTTCATAATACGTTTACTTTCTTTCCAAACTTGTATTACTAAATTGTGCGTAAATAATAATCCGAGGTGGTCTATATGAACCTTCCAATATTGCCCACAGTGTATGCCCATCCAAAAGGTATATAAGGTGTGCCTCTGCATTACTGGACCCATCCCTAATTAGCCAATGTTTTAAATGCCGCAATTGACCAGCTAGATAATATAAATACAAGTCAGGGACCGCGCAACGACCCTGGTTTTTAGGCCTCTGTAGGGATTCAATACTCAATCTAGATCTATACGATCCCCATATAAACGTTGCTATTATGCTATGTAATTTTTTAAAGAAACCCTTAGGGACCCTCATTGATATATGTTCTAGCATATATAAACACTTGGGAAGAATTATCATTTTTACTAATCCAATTCTACCCGCAGCAGACAGGGGAAGACGGGACTATATCTCAAATTTCTTCCTTATCATATCTCCTAAGGGGTATGTATTATCTTTGAGATCATCAATCGGGTTTTCATTAATTATAATACCTAAGTATTTACATTTTTGTACTACTTGTAGACCACATAGCACAGGCATGGTTATGTTCTCCACTAGCAGCATAATCACAGATTTGCTCCAATTGATTTTAAGACCTGATAGTTCCCTCCACCTCAAGTTCATGTCTAATCCCGAGTGCAATTGGCTAAATCACAAGAGCAAAAAGCATTGGGGATAGTGGGTAGCCCTGTCTAGTTCCTCTGCCTAGATCAAAATATTCTGAAAGTAAACCATTAACAAGGGTAATAGCTCTGGGCCTATGATAGAGTAGTTCAATCCAGTTACAAAATTTATCCGAGAAAGCAAATTTCAGAAGCACTCGCTGGAGGAAATTCCATTCCATCGAATCAAAAGGCTTTGCAGTGTCTAAAGAGGCTACTGCCCAACGTTTCTTATATTTTTGTCCTATCTGCGCTAAAACCTGCACCCTTCTGATATTAGAGGAGGTGGATCTTCCTGGCATAAAGTCAGATTGCTCTTCATGCATTATGCTTAGAATTACTGCTTTAAGCCTATTGGCAATAAGTTTAGTGAGTATTTTATAGTCTGTATTAAGCAGAGATATGGGACGATAAGAGCCACACTCCTCAGCAGGTTTATATGGCTTTGGTATTACTACTATAGTGGCATCATAAAAAGATTGGGGGAGCGAATGCCCAGCCAGTGCCTTGGAAAAGGTCTGCAGCAAAACTAGACCTGTCTGATCAATATATCTTTTATAAAGTTCTATGGGTATGCCATCAGGGCCTGGAGTTTTCCCATTAGAGAGAGACATAGTAGCTTCGTGAATCTCCTCCAGCGTAATGTCTCTATCCAAAAATATCCGATCTTCATCAATCTGGGAAATACTACATGGTCTAGATACTCATCAATTTCTTCTATAGTATGATTCAGTTGCGAGTCATATAACTCTCTAAAATATTCTTCAAATCTGTTTGCAATTTGATCAGATGTAAGTAGTGGGGTTCCTTCCTTGATATTAACCCCTTCCCGACCTGTGACACAGCGTATGCGTCATGAAAGTCGGTGCCAATCCGACCTAGGACGCATACCCTGTGTCATGGAATGATCGCCCTCCTGCGGGCCGGGTGACCGTTCACTGACCCCGGTCACCCGACCCGCAGGTACAGGGGACCTATACTTGACCCCAGGGGGAGTGGCTTAGCCCTCCCGGGTGAACGATCGCTCGTGCTGTCCTTTATTTCACCTCTTTCAGCTCTGATTGGAGCTAGCGTCCATGTGACGCTAGCCGTCCAATCAGAGGTGGAGAGGCGGAGTAAAATAATGGCTGCCTCGCTCCTCCGCTTCATCCCATCTGTGGAAGCTGAGGAGCAAGGTTCCTGACCGTTCACCTGCCCCCCAGAGACCGCGATCGCCGCCGCTGTCCACCGCTGCCTCTGACTGCCACACCGCTGTTCCTGAGGACAGGTACTAACCCCTCCTGTCCTCCACTCCTCCCGATCTCCACTCTCTCCCAGTCTCCCCTGATCACCACCTGCTCTGGTGATCACCCCCTGCTCCCCTAATTCTCCAGCTGCTGCATTATCTCCACTCCTCGGGCTCCATTTGCTCCCCTCCTAAACCCCTCCCTGCGCCTGACAGCTCCATTTGATATCCCCCTCCACTGGTGATCACCTCCCTCACTGATCACCCTCTGCCCCCCTAATCACCTGCTGCTGCCGCCGTCTGCATCAGCTGGTCCTGTGCTCTCCTCCTGCCCCCACCTGCACCTGACAGCCGAATCCTCCCCTAGTGATCATCCCCTGCCCCCCTGATCACCCCGTGCCCCCCTGATCACCTGCTGCTGCCGGCTACATCTGTAGCTGGTCCTCTGCTCCCCTGCTGCCCTCCCCCGCAACTGATCACCCCGTGCCCCGCTGATTACCCCGTGTCTCCGCTGATCACTCCGTGCCCCGCTGATCACCCCGTGCCTCCGCTGATCACCCCGTGCCTCCGCTGATCACCCCGTGCCTCCGCTGATCACCCCTACCCCGCTGATCACCTGCTGCTGCTCCATCTACAGCTCGTCCTCTACTCCCCTCCTGCCCCCCGCGCCTGACAGCCCCCCGCGCCTGACAGTCTCCTCCTGCGCGAGACAGCCCCCCGCGCCTGACAGCCTCCTCCTGCGCCTGACAGCCCCCCCGCGCCTGACAGCCTCCTCCTGCAGCATAAAGTTACACCAAACACTCGCACATACACACGCATACACATACTATAATAAAGGTTAGATTTTGTACACGCACACACACCACACGCACAATGTCTCGCTCATCCCAGTCACAGAGGGTCTATTCAGATAAGGAGGCATATTCCTTTCTTGCCTCCGAAACTGATAGTGAGGGAGAGGACCCCACCTTTCTCTATTCCTCCCCCTCTTCCTCCTCCAGTGACACAGATGTACCAACATCAAGATGTCGCAGGACAAGAAACCATCCGGAGCCCAGGGAGGAAGAGCCGGAGGCCTTAGAGGAAGAGTCGGAGTCCTTGGAGGAAGCCCAACAGCCAACTGTGAGTTTCCCCCAACCTAGTGCTAGTCACGCCCAACCTAGCACTAGTGCCCCCTCCTGGACCCCCGTCCCTGAAAATTTTGCTTCACGGATTCCTGATTTCGTTCCCCAATCAGGAATCCAGTTTGAGACTGCCAACTTCAGGGAAATAGACTTTTTCAAAGTCTATTTCTCGGAGTCAATCGTCAGTCTCATGGTGGAACAAACAAACTTCTATGTCCAGCAATTTTTTGCACAAAATCCAAATTCATCATTTTCAGCTTGGAGTCCCGTTGACTCTGTAGAAATGATGAAATATTGGGGACTGGTCCTTCACATGGGGATTGTGAAGAAACCAGAAATTCGCCAATACTGGAGTACTGATATTTTATATCAAACTCCAGTATTTGGCATGGTTATGATTCGCAAACGTTTTGAGGCGATTCATACGTTTCTCCATTTCAGGGACAACACTGACAGCCTTCCCTGCGATGACCCGAATTTTGATAGAGTGTTCAAAATTTGGCCGGTCATCGAACACTTCAGCAACAAATTTGCTGAAGTGTACATTCTCGAAAGGGAAATTTGTGTGGATGAATCCCTCATCCACTTCAAAGGGAGGCTTCAGTTCCGTCAGTACCTGCCCAGCAAGAGGACGAGGTACGGGATAAAACTCTACAAGCTGTGTGAGAGTACCTCAGGGTACACTCACAGCTTTAGAGTTTATCAAGGGAAGGACACCAAGATCCAGCCCCCAGAATGTCTACCTGCTCTGGGGGTGAGTGGAAAAATAGTGTGGGATTTGGTCCACTCTCTGCTTGATAAAGGTTACCATCTGTACGTTGATAACTTTTATACAAGCATCACACTATTTCAATCCCTCTCTGCCAGAGCTACCGTCGCTTGCAGTACCGTGCGCAGAAACCAGAGGGGTCCGTGCGCAGAAACCAGAGGGGTCTCCCTTTGCCGCTAATTGAGCAGCCTCTCCCAAAGGGTGACAGCCGAGCCCAATGTAGCGGCAACATGCTTGTGGTCAAGTTCAAAGACAAAAGAGATGTCTTTTTCTTGACCACAATCCATGGTCCCAGCACCAGGGCCACCACCGTTCGGGGTACCCCAGCACAGGTCCACAAACCGGACTGTGCCCTGGGGTACAACAAACACATGGTGTTTCTGATCAAGTCCTCCAGCGCTATAGTGCCTTGCGGAAGACGACGGTGTGGTATAAAAAACTGGCTGTCCACATTGTGCAAATGGCACTGTATAACACATACGTGCTATCACGATGTGCAGGCCAGACCAAAAACACCTTCCTTCAGTTCCAGGAGGCGGTGATAAAGGCCATGATTTTTGGAGAGGAGGACGGAGCGCGCCCCAGCACCCCTGGAACTCAAGTTTTCCGCATGGTACCAGGGCAACATTTTCCCAATGAGGGGATAAGAAAAAGGTATCGGGTGTGCTATAAAAGGGGGACAAGAAAAACTACTTGTTTCCATTGTGAAACGTGTCCTGACAAACCTGGACTGTGTTTGAATGAATGCTTCAGAATTCATCACACGTCCGTGGACTAAACACATCCTGACATTCCCCTACAGAACTCACCCACACCAACCTGACGTACACTACACCACACACACACCAACCTGACATACACTACACCACACACACCAACCTGACGTAGTGTCAGGTTGGTGTGTGTGGCGTAGTGTACATCAGGTTGGTGTGTGTGGCGTAGTGTACTTCAGGTTGGTGTGTGTGGCGTAGTGTACGTCAGGTTGGTGTGTGTGTGGTGTACACTACACCACACACACACCAACCTAATGTACACTACAACACACGCCAACCTGACATGCACTACACCACACACACCATCCTGACATAGTGTGTCAGGTTGGTGTGTGTGGTGTAGTGTAAAGGGTATGCCACACTAAACAATATCGCTAACGGGATCGCTAAAAAACGTCACTATTTAGCGATCCCGTTAGCGATATTGTTCAGTGCGGCAGCTTCCAGCGACGAGCTTCCTGCTGTGATCTCGCTCGTCGCTGGAATCGTTCCGGACCCTATTTTCTCGTCGGCGCTCCCGCTGGGTAAGTATCTTATCGCTGTGTGGCACCTTTTCTTAGCGATTTAGCGGTACTGTTGTACCGCTAAAGTCGTTAAGAAGATCGCTAACGGCGATAGCGTCGTTAACTATATCGCTAAATGTGGCCGCATTTAGCGATATAGAAACAATCCCGCTAGCGATCGCATTAGTATGCGTCGTTATCGTGATCGCTAGCGGATTGTTTAGTGTGGCAGTACCTTAAGTCAGGTTGGTGTATATGTGTGATGTATACTACACCACACACACACACACACCAACCTGACGTACACTACACCACACGCCAACCTGACATGCACTACACTACACACACCAACTTGACGTAGGGTGTCAGGTTGGTGTGTGTGGCGTAGTGTACATCAGGTTTGTGTGTGTGGCGTAGTGTACGTCAGGTTGGTGTGTGTGTGTGTGTGGTGTATACTACACACACACACACACAACACACCAACCTGACGTACACTACACTACACCACACGCCAACCTGACATGCCCTACACCACACACACCAACCTGACGTAGTGTGTCAGGTTGGTGTGTGTGGCGTACTGTACATCAGTTTTGTGTGTGTGGCGTAGTGTACATCAGGTTGGTGTGTGTGTGTGTGTGGTGTATATTACACCACACACACACACACCAACCTGACGTACACTACACCACACGCCAACCTGACATGCACTACACCACACACACCAACCAGACGTAGTGTCAGGTTGGTGTGTGTGGCGTAGTGTACATTAGGTTTGTGTGTGTGGCGTAGTGTACGTCAGGTTGGTGTTTGTGTGTTGTATACTACACACACACACACACACACACACACAACCATGACGTACACTACACCAACGCCAACCTGACATGCACTACACCACACACACCAACCAGACGTAGTGTCAGGTTGGTGTGTGTGTGGCGTAGTGTACATCAGGTTTGTGTGTGTGGCGTAGTGGACATCAGGTTGGTGTGTATGTGTGGTGTATACTACACCACACACACCAACCTGAAGTACACTACACTACACGCCAACCTGACATGCACTACACCACACACACCAACCTGACGTACACTACAGTCATGGCCAAAAGTTTTGAGAATGACACAAATATTATATTTTCACATGATCTGCTGCCCTCTGGTTTTTATGTGTGTTAGACAGATGTTTTATCACAGACAGAAATATAATTGCAAACATATGAGTAACAAAAGCTTATATTGACAGTTAGAATGAGTTAATGCAGCAAGTCAATATTTGCAGTGTTGACCCTTCTTCAGGACCTCTGCAATTCTCCCTGGCATGCTCTCAATCAACTTCTGGACCAAATCCTGACTGATAGCAGTCCATTCTTGCACAATCAATGCATTCATTTTGTCAGAATTTTTAGGTTTTTGTTTGTCCACCCTTCTCTTGATGATTGACCACAAGTTCTCAATGGGATTAAGATCTGGGGAGTTTCCAGGACATGGACCCAAAATCTCTGTTTTGTTCCCTGAGCCATTTAGTTATCACCTTTGCTTTATGGCAAGGTGCTCCATCATGCTGGAAAAGGCATTGTTGATCGCCAAACTGCTCTTGGAGGGTTGGGAGAAGTTGCTCTTGGAGGACATTCTGGTACCATTCTTTATTCATGGCTGTGTTTTTAGGCAAGACTGTGAGAGAGCCGATTCCCTTGGCTGAGAAGCAACCCCACACATGAATGGTTTCAGGATGCTTAACAGTTGGCATGAGACAAGACTGGTGGTAGCGCTCACCTTGTCTTCTCCAAATGAGCCGTTTTCCTGATGTCCAAAACAATCGAAAAGGGGATTCATCAGAGAAAATAACTTTACCCCAGTCCTCAGCAGTCCACTGCCTGTACCTTTTGCAGAATATCAGTCTGTCCATGATGTTTTTTCTGGAGAGAGGTGGCTTCTTTGCTGCCCTCCTTGAGACCAGGCCTTGCTCCAAGAGTCTCCGCCTCACAGTGCGTGCAGATGCACTCACACCTGCCTGCTGCCATTCCTGAGCAAGCTCTGCACTGCTGGTAGCCCGATCCTGCAGCTGAAACACTTTTAAGAGACGGTCCTGGCGCTTGCTGGTCTTTCTTGGGTGCCCTGGAGCCTTTTTGGCAACAATGGAAGCTCTCTCCTTGAAGTTCTTGATGATGCGATAGATTGTTGACTGAGGTGCAATCTTTCTAGCTGCGATACTCTTCCCTGTTAGGCCATTTTTGTGCATTGCAATGCTGACTGCACGTGTTTCTTTAGAGATAACCATGGTTAACAGAAGAGAAACAATGATGCCAAGCACCAGCCTCCTTTTAAAGTGTCCAGTGGTGTCATTCTTACTTAATCATGACAGATTGATCTCCAGCCATGTCCTCATCAACACCCACACCTGTGTTAATGGATCAATCACTGAAAAGAGGTTAGCTGGTCCTTTTAAGGCAGGCCTGCAATGATGTTGAAATGTGTTTTGGGGGATAAAGTTCATTTTCTAGCCAAATATTGACTTTGCAAGTAATTGCTGTTAAGCTGATCACTCTTTATAACATTCTGGAGTATATGCAAATTGCCATTAGAAAAAGTGAAGCAGTAGACTTTGTAAAAATTAATATTTGTCATTCTCAAAACTTTTGGCCATGACTGTACACCACACGCCAACCTGACATGCACTACACCACATACACCAACTTGACGTAGTGTCAGGTTGGTGTGTGTGGCGTAGAGTACGTCAGGTTGGTGTGTATATGTGGTGTATACTACATCACACACACACCAACCTGACGTACACTATACCACACACACCAACCTGACGTAGTGTCAGGTTGGTGTGTGTGTGGCGTAGTGTATGTCAGGTTGGTGTGGTGTAATATAGTGTACATCAGGTTGTTGGTGTGTGTGTGGTGTATACTACACCACACGCCAACCTGACATGCACTACACCACATACACCAACCTGACGTAGTGTGTCAGGTTTGTGTGTGTGGCGAAGTGTACGTCAGGTTGGTGTGTATGTGTGGTGTATACTACATCACACACACACCAACCTGACGTACACTACACCACACACCAACCTGACGTACACTATACCACACACACCAACCTGACGTAGTGTCAGGTTGGTGTGTGTGTGGAGTAGTGTATGTCAGGTTGCTGTGGTGTAATAGTGTACATCAGGTTGTTGGTGTGTGTGTGGTGTATAATACACCACACACCAACCTGACATACACTATATACTTTCCATAAGCGATATGGTGCCTGCTAACAATTGGAGCTAATTTTCCATTCAAAAAGTCAAATAGCGCTCCTTTCCTTCTGAGCCCTGCCGTGCGGCCAAACAGTGGTTTATGACCACATATGAGATATCGGTGTACTCAGGAGACATTGCCCAACAAATTTTAGGATCCACTTTATCCTGCTGCCCGTGTGAAAATGAAAAAATTGATGCTAAAAGAAAATTTTTGTGAAAAAAAAGTACTTTTTCATTTTCACAGATTAATTTGTGAAGTACCTAGGGGTTAAAAGTGCTCACTATGCATCTAGATAAGTTCCTTGGGGGGTCTAGTTTCCAAAATGGGGTCACTTGTGGGGGTTCTCCAATGTTTAGGCACACAGGGGCTCTCCGAATGCGACATGGTGTCCGCTAACGATTGGAGCTAATTTTCCCTTCAAAAAATCAACTCTCCTGAGTACACCGATACCTCATATGTGGTCATAAACCACTGTTTGGGCGCACGGCAGGGCCCAGAAGGGAAGGAGCACAATTTGACTTTTTGAATAGAAAATTAGCTCCAATCGTTAGCGGACACCATGACGCGTTTGGAGAGCCCCTGTGTGCCTAAACAGTGAAAAAAAAACATAAGTGACACCATTTTGGTAACTAGACCCCTTAAGGAACTTATATAGATGTGTTGTGAGCACTCTGAACCCCCAAGTGCTTCACAGAAATATATAACCCAGAGCAGTGTAAATAAAAAAAAAATTAATTTTTTTCCTCAAAAATGATTTTTTAGCCCACTATTTTTTATTTTCTCAAGGGTAACCAGAGAAATTGGACCACAAAAGTTGTTGTCCAGTTTGTCCTGAGTACACAGATATCCCATATGTGGGGGGAACGACTGTTTTGGCGCATGGGAGAGATCAGAAGGGAAGGAGCGCCATTTTGGAACGCAGACTTGATGGAATGTTCTGCAGGCGTCATGTTGCGTTTGCAGAGCTCCTGATGTGCCTAAACAATAGAAACCCCTCACAAGTGACTCCATTTTGGAAACTAGACCCCTAAGGAACTTATCTAGATGCATAGTGAGCACTTTGAACCCACAGGTGCTTCACAGAAAATTATAAAGCAGAGCCGTGAAAATAAAAAAATCATTTTTTTTCCTCAAAAAATGATTTTTTAGCCCCCTATTTTTTATTTTCACAATAGTTACAGGAGAAATTGGACGCCAAAATTTGTTGTCCAGATTGTCCAGAGTACGCCGGTACTCCATATGTGGGGGGAAACCACTGTTTGGGCACATATCAGGGCTTGGAAGGGATGTAGTGACGCTTTGAAATGCCGACTTGATGGAATGGTCTGCGGGCATCTTGTTACGTTTGCAGAGCCACTGATGTGCCTAAACAGTAGAAACACCCCACAAGTGACCCCATTTTGGAAACTAGAACCCGAAGGAACTTGTTTAGCTGTCGTGAGCACTTTGAACCTCCAAGGGCTTCAAAGAAGTTTATAACGCTCGTGCATGAAAATAAAAAACTCATTTTTTCCACAAACATGATCTTTTAGTCCCTAATTTTTTTTATTTTCCCAAGGGTAACAGGAGAAATTAGACCCCAAAACTTGTCCAATTTGTCCTGAGTACGCCGATATCCCATATGTGGGAGAAAACTACTGTATGGGCACACGTCGGGGCTCGGAAAGGAAGTAGTGACGTTTTGAAACACCGAATTGATGGAATGGTCTGCGGGCGTCATGTTACGTTTGCAGAGCCCATGATGTGCGTAAACAGTAGAAAACACCCCACAAGTGACCCCATTTTGGAAACTAGATCCCCCAAGGAACTCATCTAGATGTGTGGTGAGCACTTTGAATCTCCAAGTTCTTCACAGTTTATAACGCAGAGCAGTGAAAATAAAAAATCATTTTTTTCCACAAAAATATTTTTTTAGTCCCTAATTTTTTGATTTTCCCAAGGGTAACAGGAGAAATTAGACCCCCAAAGTTGTTGTGCAACTTTTCCTGAGTATGCTGACACCCCATATGTGGAGGTAAACCACTAGGCAAACGTCAGGGCTTGGAATGGAGGGAGCACTGACTTTTTGAACGAAAAATTTGCGGGAATAAATGGTGGCGCCATGTCGCGTTTGGAGACCCCCTGATGTGCCTAAATACTGGAAACCCCTCAATTCTAACTCCAACCCTAACCCCAACACACCCCTAACCCCAACCCTAACCAACACACCCCTAACCCTATTCCCAACCCTAACCCTAACCACAACACACCTAACCCTAATCTCAACCCTAACCATAACCCTAACCACAAGCCAAACCCTAATTCCAACCCTAACCCTAAAGGGTATGCCACACTAAACAATATCGCTAACGGGATCGCTAAAAAACGTCACTATTTAGCGATCCCGTTAGCGATGTTGTTGTGTGCGGCAGCTTCCAGCGACGAGCTTCCTGCTGTGATCTCGCTCGTCGCTGGAATCGTTCCGGACCCCATTTTCTCGTCGGCGCTCCCGCTGGGTAAGTATCTAATCGCTGTGTGGCACCTTTTCTTAGCGATTTAGCGGTACTTTTGTACCGCTAAAGTCGTTAAGAAGATCGCTAACGGCGATAGCGTCGTTAACTATATCGCTAAATGTGGCCGCATTTAGCGATATAGAAACAATCCCGCTAGCGATCGCATTAGTATGCGTCGTTATCGTGATCGCTAGCGGGATTGTTTAGTGTGGCAGTACCTTAATGCTAGCCCTAACCCTAATGCTAACCCTAACCCTAATGGAAAAATAAAAAATATTTTCCTTATTTTATTACTTGTCCCTATGTATGGGTGGTGATAAAGGGGGGTTTATTTACTTATTTTTTATTTTGATCACTGTGAGAGTGTATCACAGTGATCAAAATAAAAGAATGGAATCTGCCGGCCGGCAGGCGCACTGCGCATGCGCCAGCCAATTTGCAAGATGGTGGCGCCCATGAAGTATCCCGGAGGGACACCGGGACGGCCACAGAGACTTAACTGACACCGGGGAGGTGAGGGGGGATCGGAAGGCGGGGGGAGCAGAGGGAAGGGGAGCAGATAGTGATGGCGGCGACCGATCGCCGCCATCAATCGGTGGCAGGAGCCGATCGCCATCGTCACTTGGTGTGGAGGGGTTGGATCTCGGTCTCAGCCATGGCAGATGCTATTGCAGTATCGGCCAAGGCTGGTTTGTAATATTTCACCAAATTTCATTGGTGAAATATTACAAATCGCTCAGAGCGATCGTAGCCATGGGGGGGTTAAGCCACCCCCCTGTGGTGAAGTACAAAGGGTCTGGTGCCTGCGGGTCGGGTGACCTTTCAGTGACCCCGGTCACCCCACCCGCAGGAACGCAGTCCTTCCATGACACAGCATATGCGTCATAGATCGGATTGGCACCGACTTTCATGACGTATACGCAAAGGTCGGAAAGGGGTTAATGACTGGGCCAATTTTTACAATTCTGACCACTGTCACTTTATGAGGTTATAACTCTGGAACGCTTTAACGGATCCCGCTGATTCTGAGACTGTTGTTTCGGGACATATTGTACTTCATGATAGTGGTAAAATTTCTTCAATATGACTTGTTTCTTTATGAAAAAAAAACAGAAATGGCAAATTTTAAAATTTTGCAATTTTCAAACTTTAAATTGTCTGCTTGTTTTGGACGACTTCCGGGGCAAGGAAAGAGCAGCGCATGCGCTGTACTGATTTTATGCTTTGCCCACTGTCGGGCAAAGCACACTGCGCATGCGCCGCCAGAATTTGAATTGCGCAATTGCGGGAACCTGAACGCCGTCTGTGGGATTCACAGACGGCGATACGCAACGGATGCCGAGGAGCGGGGGAGGGGTGAGGACATGGAAACCGCCGCCCTCCTGACCTGACTGCCATGATTGACAGGGAAAAAAACTAAGTTTACAAAGGTATTTTGATCTGAAAACGGGGGTATCATGATATATGATACCCACCGTTAGCTTTGTTATGGGACGCACTATTCAGCCATATCTTTATCTGATATGGCAATTTTGAGGTGACAGATTCCCTTTAATTAACCCTTTACGTGCTTCACAGGAACTGAAGCAAGGTTGAAGGAAAATATTAACATTTAACTTTTTTTTTTACAAAAAATTCAGTTCAGAACCAATTTGTTCTATTTTCACAAGTGTTAAAAGAGAAAATGAACCACAAAATTTGTTGTGCAATTTCTCCTGAATACGCTGATACCCCATATGTGGGGGTAAACCACTGTTTGGGCGCACGGGAGAGCTCGGAAGAAAAGGAGCGCCGTTTGACTTTTTCAATGCAGAATTGCCTGGAATTGAGATCGGACACCATGTTGCGTTTAGAGAGCCCCTGATGTGCCTAAATAGTGGGAACTCCAACAAGTGACACCATTTTGGAAACAAGCACACCTAAGGAACTTATCTAGATGTGTGATGAGCACTTTAACCCCAAGTGCTTCACTGAAGTTTATAACGTAGAGCCGTAAAAATTAAAAATCATTTTTTTCACAAAAATGATCTTTTCACCCCAATTTTTTTATTTTACCAAGGGTAGCAAGAGGAATTGGACCCCAAATGTTGTGCAATTTGCCCTGAGTATGCCGATACCCAATATGTGGGGGTAAACCTATGTTTGGGTGCACGGAAGAGCTCGGAAGGGAAGGAGGGCCGTTTGACGTTTTCAACGCAGAATTGGCTGAAATTGAGATCGGATGCCATATTGCATTTGGAGAGCCCCTGACGTGCCGAAACAGTGGAAACCCCCACCATTGACACCATGTTGGAAACTAGATCCCCTAAGGAACTTACCGTATATACTCGTGTATAAGCCGAGATTTTCAGCACCTTTTTTCGTGCTGAAAATGCCCCCTCGGCTTATACACGAGTCATAGGGCAGAAACCAGCGGGGGAGGGGATGCCGCGGCAGGAGCCGGTGGCTGGGACATCATACTCACCCCTCCCCGTGCCATCGCTGAATGTCCCTGCAATCCTGCGTTCTCCCCAGCTTCCTGCAGCTCTCCAGCGCTGAGCGGTGACGTAATACCCGCTCATTAAGGTCATGTAATATGGACGCGACGCCACTCCCATAGGCGTGGCGTCCATATTCATGGCCTTAATGAGCGGTATTACGTCACCGCTCAGCGCTGGAGAGCTGCAGGAAGCCGGGGAGAACGCAGGATTGCAGGGACGTTCAGCGATGGCACGGGGAGGGGTGAGTATGATGGAGGAGAGGACAAGGAGCACGGAGCAGGACGGGGGGGGGGGGGAGAGAATGGTGATGGGGGAAGCATGGAGGAGGACGGGGGGGAGGACGGGGGAAGCATGGAGGAGGACAATGAGCACGGAGCAGGACGGGGGAGAGGATGGAGGGCACAGAGGAGCACGGAGCAGGACGGGGGGAGAGGATGGAGGGCACAGAGGAGCACGGAGCAGGACGGGGGGGCACAGGAGGACGGAGAAGGAATGGGGAGCACAGCGGAGGACGGAGCAGGAGGGGGGGAGTACAGAGGAGAATGGGGGAGCACAGAGCTGGATGAGGGAGTAAGGAGCAGGACAGGGGCAGCACAGAGCAGGAGGGCAGTTTACACACCCGGCTTATGCACGAGTCAATAAGTTTTCCCAGTTTTTTGTGGCAAAATTAGGGGGTCGGCTTATACACGAGTATATACGGTATCTAGATGTGTGGTGAGCACTTTGAACCCCCAAGTGCTTCACAAAAGTTTTTAACGCAAAGCCGTAAAAATAAATATTTTTTTTCCACAAAAGAGATGTTTTCACCCATAAATTATTACTTTCACAAGGGTAACTTGAGAAATTGGACCACAAAAGTTGTTGTGCAATTTGTCCTGAGTACGCCGATATCCCATATGTGGGGCTAAACCACTATTTGGGCGCATGGCAGAGCTCGGAAAGGAAGGAGCGTCGTTTTGGAATGCAGACTTTGATGGAATGGTCTGCGGGCGTCATTTTGCATTTGCAGAGCCCCTGATGGGCCTAAACAGTAGAACCCCCCACAAGTGACCCCATTTTGGAAACTAGACTCCCTAAGGAGCTTATCTGGATTGTGGTGAGCACTTTAAACCCCCAAGTGCTTCACAGGAGTTTTTAACGGAACTGTGAAAATAAAAAATCATTTTTTCACAAAAATGATGTTTTCACCCCAAAATTTTTACTTTCACAAGGATAACAGGAGAAATTGGACCACAAAAGTTGTTGTGCAATTTGTCCTGAGTACGCCGATATCCCATATGTGGGGTAAACCATTGTTTGGGCGCATGGCAGAGCTCAGAAGGGAGGGAGAAAAGTTTGACTTTTTGAACGCAAAATTGGCTGGAATCAATGCTGGCACCATGTCGCATTTGGAGACCCCCTGATTTAACTAAGCAGTGGAAATCCCCTAAATCTAACTCCAACACTAACCCCAACACACCCCAAACCTTAATCCCAACCCTAACCATAACCCTATTCACAACCCCAACATAACCCTAATCCTAATCACAACCCTAACCACAACTCTAACCTCAACACACCTCTAACCCTAATCCCAACCCTAACCACAACCCTAACACTAATCCCAACCCTAACCAAAAACCTAACCTCAACACACCCCTAACCCTAATCCCAACCCTAACCCAAACCCTAAAACTTTAGCCCAACTCACTTTAGCATAACCCTAACACTTTAGCCCAACCCACTTTAGCCTAACCCTAAAACTTTAGCCCAACTCACTTTAGCCTAACCCTAAAACTTTAGCCCAACTCACTTTAGCCTAACCCTAAAACTTTAGCCCAACTCACTTTAGACTAACCCTAAAACTTTAGCCCTACTCTAACCCTAAACATTAGCCCAACTCTAACCCTAAAACATTAGCCCAACTCACTTTAGCCCAACTCTAATGAAAAAATGGAAATAATTACAGTTTCTTTATTTTATTATTTTTCCCTAACTAAGGGGGTGATAAAAGGGGAGTTTATTTACTTTTTTTTTTTTTTTTTGATCACTGTTATAGCGTTTATCACAGTGAACAAAATGAACCAATAGGAAAAATCTTCCTATTGTTGCCGGGTTGGGGGATCGGGGACCCTATTTCTCTCTCCTCTGATGTGCGATCACATCAGAGGAGAGAAATTAAATGGCACATCGGATTTTTTTTTGTTGTGGTTGCCGTTATACCGTTAATAACGGCGATCGCAACCCCGGGGTCGGTAAAAACCCCTGGCAGCCGAAACCCCGGAGAAAATCCGAATCTGAGGGGCGCTATACACTTTTACCACAGCACTGTTAATTAACGGTGCTGTGGTTTAAGTACCATTAACTACCGACGTTAAAAGGCGTATCGGCAGTCGTTAAGGGGTTAAAGGGATGTTGTTGGCTCCACAAATCAACCCAAACCATCTCTGTTATAAAATCCTCCAGTATAGTAGTGTGTAAACAATGGTGCAGCAGTCTCAAGGGGCGCCAAAGGAATAATGGACAATTTAATAAATGTTAGCCAAACTTTATTCTTCCTCCAATACCACTGCCACAACGCATTTCAAAGGTCCAAACCGTCTTCATCAGGTGCACCTTGAGACCGCTGCACCATTGTTTACATGCGAAAAGTCTCCATACGGAGTTAACAGCGGCAGGAGCAGCCTGGTTCATTTGGATGTATCGAGTACCTCTAGTTTGCAGCCACCGGGTTAATAACTGAGGACCAAAGGTGACGTGTCATCCGGTCGAGCGGGATTGTGTGACCATCAGAGGAACACGGAGGCTTGATGCAAACACCGATGGGACGACATCACAATTAGAGAGAGGTGACCCGGAGCTTCATTAATCACATGCTTAATCTTGGTTGTGTAGATGCACACAACCATTACAGGTGAGTGCATTGCCACATGCGCCCTTTTTCTTTTCTTGCTTTCCAGTATAGTAGTGTCTTGGTTACCAGGTCTAGAATTCACAGCACTTAATCTATCTAAATGGGTATTAAGAATCATATTAAAGTCGCCCATGCATAACATTTTAGCATCAGGATAATGTGATACAAAAATCCCAGCCTGCTGGAGTGTTTCCATTTTAGCCGGTGGTGGGTTATGAATATTAATCAGCACATAAGGCACCATATCTATGAATGCATAAATGAAGATAAATCTACCTTCCGGGTCTCTTTTCACCATTTGAACCAACCATCGCAAGGACCTATGAATCATAACCACACCCCTAGAGTAGGACGTATGTGTGGCGTGTTTCTGCCATGGTATCCAGGGTTTGTTCATTCTAGATATAGTGTCCGATGTTAGGTGAGTGTCTTGGAGGAAAATTATCTGCGCTTGTGTTTTACGTATAAGAGAACACCATATTCCTTTTCCTAGCAGTCCCCCCTTATGTTCCATGAAAGGAGTTTAAGTGATGCCATTTAGACTACGCAACAAATTTTTACTCAAAATAATATTTACTTCAATTGCCGTCAGGTCCATCACATACAAATCATTCCTGGATAGTAAAGCATAGTTGTATCGTTTGACTCCAACTAAATTTCTAACCAAAGAAAAAAACTCTAACCAGTAATGGTCATAACAATATAACAAGAGATGCCCATGTACTTCATCAAACTGAAGCATAGGCATAAGTAGAGTTCTCATACTCCCACCCACCAATCCGAACCACCAATAACAAATATATTGGATCAATCACATAATTGAAAGTCCCCAATTCTCCTCTCCCAATACAGTATACACAGAATTATTGGTCCAGTCACCCAATTTTATTTGACCCTAAGGGTAACCGAGTTTCTAGACCAGGAAGGAGGACGCTGGCGTCCCAGAGATGAACACCTCGTCATTCCTTCATTACCTTTTCTTCTATCAGTCTCCCCAGGAACAGGAGCTTAAGTGGTCATGTGTCCAGCACATCATCACGATCCTATAAAGTAGTATATCCAGAAAGAAGGGGGGGAACATAACAGCAATAAAAGTAGCCAAAATATTAGTTTTAACACATCACTATAGAAACAGATATTAATAGAAGGTAGCATTTAAAACCACTGCAGTACCCAGTACTGGTATAAGCATAGGTATTACAAGAAATACTAAATTTTAAACCATAATAATATATACTACTATTGTTACTTCTGTCGTCTTTCTCTCAGAAATCTATTCCTCTGCTTCCATCGGGTTCTGAAAGAAAATTAACCCTTTCATTATCTACCCCTCTAAAGGGTATGACACACTAAGCAAGATCGCTAACGAGATCACTACTGCGTCATAAATAACCCAGTAGCGATCTCGTTAGCGACTTAGCTGTGTGTGACATGTAGCAGCGATGTGGCCCCTGCTGAGATGTCGTTGATCGCTTATAAACGTTCTGAGCCGTTTTTTGGTCGTTGGTGTCCTGCTGGTGAGCCTGAATCGCTGAGTGTGACACCCTTTATGAACGACTTCACCAGCGTCGCAGGTGGGACTAGTTTTCCCAACGACCGCAGAGGTCGTTATACAGATCGCTGATGAGTTGTGTTTGGAATCACAGATCACTGATGAGTTGTGTTTGGAATCTAACAGCTATGTCGCTAACGAGATCGCTACTGCATCATAAATGGTGACGCAGTAGCGATCTCGTTAGCGATCTCGCTTAGTGTGGCATACCCTTAAGCCTGGCTGGGTACGCCATTGAATAAATCACTTTTGAGTTTTTCAAGCGTCTCTTCATTGAAGTAAATGAAGCTCTTCTCATTTGCAAATCTGCCGAAAAGTCTGAAAATAGCATCACCGTAGTATTTTCATACTTTATTACTTGGGCCTTTCGCGCCAATTGTAGGATATAGTCTGTCTTTCCAATTGAGAAATCTGGCCAACAGGCATCTTGGAGGCGCTCCTGGAGGATTTGGTCTCCTGGGGTCCCGGTGTACCCTCCCACCACGTACGCAGCAGAGAAGGTGGCTTCCGGAAACAAAGTACGGATCCATCTTTCCACAAAGTCACTCGGATTTGTTTCCTTCAGCTCTCTCTGGCAATGCAATGATACAAATGTTATTTCGCCTCGATCTATTTTCCAGGTCATCTTGCTTTTGTACACATCTCCAAATTTTGTTCCAGCACTCTGATCCGCTCAGTTAGAGGCGCTGTTTGGTCCTCGAGACTTGAGATTCTGTCCTCTGCTTGCCGAACTTTCTCGCCCAAATTGGACATATCATTGCGGAGGAGTCCTAGATCAGTTTTAATTTCCTCAATTTTCCCAGTCAGTGCTACTTCGAATGACAATTAGCAGTTGTTCGGATACCTGCTTTAGAGTGGGTTCGGTATCCATATCCTCCGATTCCTGAGAAATTGACATCTTCCCATGAGATAATTTACTGGAGGATTTCTGCATGGTCGTTAGACTGTTGCCTCTGGCATAGGTCTTAAGCTTATCAGCAGCAGACTGCGACTTAGAAGGGCTCATGACGCCGTCTCCAAGACTTAGGCTGTGGTTCCACGGTCCGGAACCACGGCGCTTTGGACGGAGCGGAAATTCCGCTCCGCCCAAAGCCCCGCCCCCTTCTGTACGCGCACTCATTCCGGATGTGTTCAGGACACCTCCGGAACACATCCGGAATGATCGCAGGGCTGCATAGCCCTGTGTTATTTCCCTTGCGGCGACGCAGCGTCGCCGCAAGGGACTAGGACATGCTGCGGTCTGAAAAGACGCGCCGCATGTCCGGAAACGCAGGTCTTCCGCCTGCGTGTTTTACAGCATAGTGGAGACGGGATTTCTTGAAATCCCCTCCACTATGCTGTAACATCTGGACGCTGCGTGTTTGACGCTGCGCCAACGCACAGCGTCAAACACACAGCTAATCCGGACTGTTTCCTGATAGTGGAAACATACCCTTAGATACAGTGTAAGGGTAAATATTGCAGTTGGTCAAATATATGCGTTAAAGAAATAGTGGTAGTGGTTCGGATATAGGGTGAGAAGAAATTAAACAAGGATCACATATTTCTTCCTCTATCTGAGTCAATTAAAAGAAAATGTATGTGCGACAGAATTCACAGACTGGGCATTAGGTGGCAGCACTGTGTTATATTCTGCAGTTCCATAAAATGGAAAGAGAGAGAAGGATGCCTTTGAGATAAGAAAATGTAGACCCGACTACAAATGTCTGTTACATAGCACAATCCACTTTCCCATTTATAGATTTTGCTCTCTTACTTCAATTCTCCCAAACTGGGTCTCTCCACCAAAGCTCTAATGATTTGCAACTGTCCCTCTGTCTTTAAGATGGCGGCTTGGCGCCAAAATTGATTAGGATAGGCGCTTCTTTAATTCCAGGGGTATTCCCTAGAATTCCCTCTATCTGTGAAGTGGTAAAAGCGGGTCTTTCCAGGGATAGCAAAAGAGGAGAGAGGGGATGTATATATAGGCCTCGTACCTCCCCAAGTCTCAGCCTCTCCGGCTCTCTGAGGCTGTCTGCAGCAGGGCAATATGGCCGCTGCAGGCGTGCTTCCTCTCGGCCCCGCCTGCACCCCATACTCATTGGACCACCTCCGCTCGGCTCTCAGTCCCCCACACCTCTCACTTGCCTGCTCCTATTCAGCGGTCCGGACCGATCTTCCGAGATCACCAGGTTCGTCTTTTCCACGCTGCTGTATGATGCCGGGCTGAGCTGGCAATATGGCGCCTGTCTTCTCCCCGCCAGGACCGCACGCCCGACCTCACGGTGCTGTGCAGGTAAGGGCGGGTCACTCCGAGACCACAAATTCTCCCAGGGAGCGAGGGTTTATCCCAGGTCCGAGGGTCCAGATAAGAGCCAAACTCCAACCCCTTCTTGTCAATTTGCCCTGGTCTCTCAGGAGCTCAAGCAATGCACGTCCTCTCCTCAGTGTAGCCAGGCCACACCCCCAAGAGAATGGTTTTTAACAGGGAAAAATGCAAAGCACTACATCTGGGCAATAAAAATGAAAAAGCATATACAGAATGGGAGTAACAGGGCTAAGCAACAGCACATGTGAAAAAGACTTGGGTATACTAATAGATCACAGACTGAACATGAGTCAACAGTGTGATGCAGCAGCAAAAAAGGCAAATGCAATTCTAGGATGTATTAACAGAAGCATACAGTCTAGATCACGTGAGGTCATTATTGCCCTCTACTCCTCTTTGGTCAGACCTCATCTGGAATACTGTGTCCAGTTTTGGGCACCACATTTTAAAAAAGACATCAACAAACTGGAGCAAGTTCAGATAAGAGCGACCAGAATGGTGACCGGTCTGCAAATCATGTCCTATGAGGAACGGTTACAGGATTTGGGAATGTTTAGCTTGCAAAAGAGAAGACCGAGAGGAAACTTAATAGCTGTCTACAAATATCTCAAGGGCTGTCACATTGTAGAAGGATCATCTTTATTCTCATTTGCACAAGGAAAGACTAGAAGCAATGGGATGAAACTGAATGAGAGGAGACAGATTAGATATTAGAAAAAACTTTTTGACAGTTAGGGTGATCAGTGAGTGGAACAGACTGCCACGAGAGTTGGTGAGTTCTCCTCCAGTAGAAGTCTTCAAACAGAGGCTGGACCGATATCTGTCTGGGATGATTTAGTGAATCCTGCTTTGAGCAGGGGGTTGGACCAGATGACCCAGAAGGTCCCTTCCAACTTTACCATTGTATGATTCTATTAGCTTATATGCTGATGACATGGTGATATTCATGGATAGGGCAGAAGAGACGCTGACACAGGTGATTACTACCATAGATAAATTTAGTAAATACTCGGGTTTATATATAAATTGTGATAGATCCGCCTTATTGCCCCTCTCCCGTAGCCCAATGTCCCACCTTGATACCTTATCTTCGTTGCCTATTGTAGCTCATTTTAAATATTTTGGAATTAATATATCTAAGTACAGTGAACTTGACTTACAACTTAATATTCTTCCATTAGACTAAAAGCAATGGGATGAAACTGAATGGGAGGAGACCTAGATTAGATATTAGAAAAAACTTTTTGACAGAGTGACCAATGAGTGGGACAGGCTGCCACGAGAGGTGGCTAATTCTCCTTCAATACAAGTCTTCAAACAGAGGCTGGACAGACACGTCGGGGATGATTTAGTGAATCCTGCTTTGAGCAGGGGGTTGGACCAGATGGCCCAGAAGGTCCCTTCCTACTTTACCATTCTATGAAAAGGATCTGCCTGTATTCTGCAGTGTCAACAAGCAAATGGAGGAAAAAAAGGGAGCTCTGGATTGCTTTGGAATAAAATAATCAGGATTAAGATGTAAAAAAAAAATCTGACCACTGAGACCTAGGGCTACGTAGATACGGTCAATATGTCTACTAGGCAGTAGCAGCAGCATACAGTAATGGAATGGACCCTCTTGATGTATGCTATAGAAATAAAATTATTATTATTATACCACATACAATTGCTGCCTGCTGATATCTATATACCCACATATGCCATGCACTGATATGTATATATATGCACATACACTCCCTGCCTACCTAGCACTGCAATCTATATACCCCGTTAATTAGTCCTTAGAAGGACTGTTTAGCTTAATTTGTGTTCATCTGTGGTATACCCACACTACCTTATAAACCCCCAAATCTGACCCTATCTCGGCAGAAGCTCTACTTACACTAGCGGATTCCGGAGCAGACTGACGAGCATGGCGGCGACAGGTCTCATATACCTGATGACACTGTGCGGCCAGCCAATCATTGTAATGCCAAAATCAAGATGGCTGCGGCATTACAGTGCGTGGCAGACAATCCCTGCAGGACGGGGACCAGAGCACAAGACGAATAATCCTGGAAATGCTCGGCGCTCGCTGAGTACAGCGATGCTCGGGCGAGTAACGAGCACGTTCGCTCATCACTAATAAATACTAGTGAGGAGTGAGTACACTCGGTGCTCGGGTTTTCCAGAGAATGCTCGGGTGATCTCCGAGTATTTTGGTGTCCTCTTGGATTTAGTTTCTGTGGACGCAGCTGCATGATTTGTGGCTGCTGGACAGCCTGAATATATGAGAGGAATGCCTGACTGTTCGGGAATTCCTACATGTATTCAGGCTGTCAAGCAGTCGCAAATCATGCAGCTGTGTTGACAGAAACTAAATCACAGAGCACGCCAAAAATACTCGGAGATCACCCGAGGAACAAGCATACTGGCTTAAATCACTAATAAATAACAGATATAAATCTGGTATTCGTGTAATAGCAGCGACCCGAAGAATAAAGTCGCCTAATCACTTATACCACATGAGGAATGGTGTAAAAAATAATTAAAACCAATTCTACACCTGCTGTTGATCTTTTCATTCTGCCTCCCAAAGATCACAGTGAGGCTCAGCGCACATTTATCCAGCACTCTGCGCTGAGCGCTTGCACTAGGGTTTCCGTGTAAATCTCTAAAATACGTGATTCAGACGGAACCTCTGGCACTGAACAGAGTCCAGACGGAGTCCAGAGTAACTCTGCTGCCTCATTATAGTGAATACAACCATCGGGGGTTTCATCTGAATCATGTCACTCGGGAGATTGAGATGGAAACCCCAAAGTAAATGGTCAGCGTAGAGCACCGGACAAATGTGATCCCAAACGTTATGTAAAATGTTATCAAAAGTTTCAACTAAATCCACAAAAAAAGCAAGCCCTCACTCAGGTCTGTCATCAACAACTTTTTATGTTACCGGTAGCACCAAGGCTCTGGAAAAGCGAAATTGTTCCTCACCCACCAAAAGGAATTCAGCAAATTCTCCACTCCCAAATCCAAATGCCCCTCCCTTCTGAGCCCCAGAGTGTACCTAAACCACAAATAGCGTGCACGTTTGGCATTTTAGAAGCGATGAGAGCCAACCTAACTTTTGGGTGCATGTCTCCAAAAGCATGGGCTGGGCATAACGTACTGGTGACTGCAACGTACTGGTCACTACAACGGCAGTTTCCAATTTACATTCATTGCTGCTCGTTTTTCAGTCAAAATCATCACTACACCTGTATATTCCCCAAGGGGTATAATTTCCAAAATGGGTCATTTGAGGGGGTATTCTGCTCTTCTAGCAATTAGGGGCTCTAGGAACACCTGCAATCATGGAGGCAAATAGCGCTCCGTTCTCCCAGAGTCTCTCCATATGGCTAAGTAGTACTATACAGCTACATATGGGGTATTGCCACGTTCAGTAGAAATTGTGGGTCAACTTTTGGTGCCATTTTTACCCACTTCTTGTGTGAAAATGTAAAATCTGGGACTAAAACAAAATTTTCGCTGTAAAAATGTAGTTATTTTTTCTTCCCAAAAGTCTAAAATTCTGTGACATGTGTGGTGTCAATAAGATCACTGCACCCCTAGATGAATTCATTGAGTGGTGTAGTTTGTAAAATGGGGTCACTTATGGGGGGGTTCTGCTGTTCTGGCACCTCATAGGCTCTCCCAGTGGTTCATGGCACCTGCAAACCATAACAGTAAAATCTGGCACTCTTTGACATCGGAGCTTTGCACTGTGCCTGAAAAATATTTCCTGATTTACATGTAGGGTATTTGTGCACTCAGGAAAAAATGGACCTCAGTTTGTTGTAAAAAAAAATCCTATTAGCACTTAGAAAAATTAAAAACTTGGGGCTAAAACAACATTTTGGTGGTAAAAATGTAATTTATTCTTTCTTCACCGCTCAAATGGTATTTCAAAATTTTGTGGGGCACATGTGGTGTCAATATGATCACTGTACCCCTAGAAGAATTCATTGGAGAGTGTAGTTTGTAAAAAGAGTTCACATATAGAGGGTTTCTGTTCTGACACCTCAGGGGCTCTGCCAAAGTGATGTGTTAGGACTCGCAAGAGTGAAGACCCTTGACACAGGTTGTGAGCTTGAATATCTTGACCAAAATATCGACTAATACCTCACATTCTTATGTGCATTTTATGCACTTTATTTTTCAGGGTACAGCTGGGCCCATGCGGTCTTGTAAACTGTGGTGTCTGTTGACATGGGAAGCATTTGGATAGTGCTGGGCAGCCCACCTGATTGAATAGTATGGGCGTCTATCATAGGCGGTTAACCTGGCTGCTATGCATCAACCATATGTGAACAGCGCCCCATACAAGCCTCTATTGTGCATTAATATACCAAGCAACCACCCCCTCCATGGATTAGTAGGGCATGAGTGGCTGTCTCATCTGCATTTCTGCACCTGTGTTACCGTCATCTTAACTACTTGGGTCCACTGAATCCTGATAGTGCATTTGTTTGGAGGCCTGGGCAGGTAAACATCGCTGCCTTTTTTCTGCCGTATTAGAATTTTTGGAGGATTTTTAAGTCCTCTTTTTTTGCTTTTGTTGTTAAGGCTAAGTGTACACGTTTGCAGAATGTTTGCAGAATATTCCTGAGCAAAACCGGACTAATTTCGCGGCAAAAACGCACGTTTTTTGCGCGGATTTTGCGCGTTTTTGGTGCGTTTTTTTTTGCGCGGATTTGACACGTTTTTACCGCAATTTTTTCCTGAACTTTCTAGGTCAATAATATAGCGGGAAAAACGCTAGAATTCCGCAAAATTAATGGACATGTTGCTAGATTTTCCGCAATGCGCTTTTTTCGCGGAAAAAAACGCACCATGTGCACAGAAATTGCGGAATTCATTCTAAATGATAGGATGCTTAATACATGCGTTTTTGACGCGTTTTTTCCCGCAAAAAAACGCGAAAAAAAAACGCAAATATTCCTGAACGTGTGCACTTAGCCTCAATGTGACATGGCACCCTCAAACTATTCCAGCTAAATCTAAACTCCAACATGGCTCCTCTTCCCTTCTGAGCTTTGCACTGTGCCTACAAAGTAGTATTCCCCCATATATGGGGTATCGGCATACCTAGGAGAAATTGCACGATAAACTGTACAATTACAATTTCTCCTGTTACCCTTATGAAAATGCTAAATTTGGGGCCAAAATAACATTTTTGTGGGGAAAATGTGATTTTATTATTTTCACAGCTCAACATTATAAACTTCTGTGAATCATCTGTGGGTTCAAGGGGCTCATCAGACATCTAAAAACATTCCTTGAAGGGTCTAGTTTCCAAAATGGGGGTCAATTGTGGGGTTTTTCCACTGTTTAGGCACATCAGGGGCTCTCCAAACGGGATATGACGTCCGCTAATGATCCAAGGAAATTTTACATTCAAAAAGTCAAATGACGCTCCTTCCATTCTGAGCCCTGCGGTGCGCCCAAACACTAGTTTTTTCTCTCATATAGGGTATTGGTGTACTCAGGAGAAATTGCAGAACAAATTTTGGGGTTCATTTTTTCCTGTCACCCTTGTCAAAATAAAAAAAAATTGGATCTGAAGTTAAATGTTCATTTTTTTCACATTCCAAAAATTCCTGTGAAGCACCTAAAAGGGTTAATAAGCTTCTTGAATGTGGTTTTGAGCACCTTGAGGGGTGCAATTTTTAGAATGGTGTCACTTTTGGTTATCATATAGACCCCTCAAAGTGACTTCAAATTTGATGTGGTCCCTATATAAAAAAAAAAAAATTTTGTACATTGTTGGAAAAATGAGAAATCGCTGGTCAACTTTTAACCCTTATAATTTACTAATTATAAAAAAAAAAAAAAAATTGGCTCTAAAATTATGCTGTAAAAGTAAAATATTTAGACTTGAGTCCTCAGTGGTTGATACCTTTTAATGGCTAACTGAAAAGATGGTAACAAATTGCAAGCTTTCGAGACTACTCAGGTCTCTTCATCAGGCAAAGACTAAAACAAAAACTGAAGAATCACATATTTATACACAACACAGCACAGAAAAAATGCAATAGATAAGACAAGTGACGTGAAGCAGAACTGTCATTATGGCAGAGGGATGAACATAAATATTGGAACAGTTCATAGATAAGGAGATAAGGAGAGAAAGTTTTTATTGCCCTCTGATTGGGGTCTGGTGTTGTGTTTTGATGCCCCTAGAAGGTCAGAGAAGCAGATTCCTTAATTGATATAGAATGACATGAATCCCTGTGATATATTCATTCCAGCACCAAGAGTGTCAAAGGTCATCATAAGTTTGTATTCCCAAACCGTGCTGTAAAAGTAGACATACGTAAAATATTACTTAACTATTTTGTGTGACATATCTCTGATTTAAGGGCATGAAAATTCAATAGGGAATTGCAAAATTTTCACCAAATTTTTTTTTCACAAATAAATGCAAGTCTAATACCGAAGAAATTTTATCTCTATTATGAAGTACAATATGCCACAAAAAAAAAATCAGGATCACCGGGATCCATTGAAGCACTCCAGAGTTATCACCTCATAAAATGACAATGGTCAGAATTGTAAAAATTGGCCTGGTCATTAACATGCAAACAACTTAAGTGAGTAAAGGGGTTATGATTGGCCACACTGTGAAGCACTGAGCGCTTCTACTTTGTTTGAACTGTCATTCTGTGCTGACCGTCCCATTAATGAAAATTATAATCAATAGTTAAATGCCCTTTCCTCGTTCACTGTGTAAAGAAGTGCGCCTTTTTTTCTCTGAAACATATTAATGGCATACTGTGTTGCAGTATAGACACGGTTACAAAGTATCAAAACAGAATGGGGCTTATTTTTCAATGCTATTATAGAAGTTTTTTGAAAACCTGTTAGGTGGGGAAAATGGTTAGCTTAAAAAAAAAATCCCTAGAACGCTCCGCTCCCATAAATTCACAAGCTTGATAAAAAAAAAAATTGGGGGGTTAATACAGTAACTTGATTTTAGTGTTGGAGGCAACTGGGTTACAGTGCTATCTTTTACACATCTTACCTTTAGAGTGCATTTTAGTTCCACCATTGTCCTTTTGTCGCGCAACTGCCAAAGCTATGCCAACTGGTGGATTCCGCACTTCCACTTCCCCCTGAAAACTTAACGAATCCTTGGCCTTATCCTTAGTGTTCTCAGGTCTATCTGGATCATTTTTTACCTCTTTCTGTGACACATTGTGCATTTTAACATCTTTTAACTGGGTTTCATCTAACCTCATGTTGCCAAGACCACCAAAAGGACTCTTTCTTCCATTACATTGCCAAGAAGCAGTTTCTTTTTCAAAGTTTCCACTATAGGAAATAAGATTTTGCATGGCAGAACGCTCACAATGACCAGCTGGATCTGAGGATTGTACATTGTTTTTTCTAGAACCCAAAGCTTTAGATTCAATACAAATTTTAGTTATTTCCTCTTTTCCTGTGATTACTTGGGAGTGCTGTGTTGCTAAAGTAGGCATCTGTAAATTGATTATATTACTGTTTTTGAACTGCTTTGCCTTTTTTTCCGGATGCTTCACAATTACAGTTCCTTCATCTAGTTGATGAGAATCAATAAATCCAGACATCTTACATGTGTTTTTGATGCAGTTTTCCTGCCCACAATGGATAGGCTCAGCATTAGAAGCAAATATTTTTTTCTCTAAAAGACATGGCTGTAATTCTTTGGAAAAGACTCTGCAACCCTTTGGCCTTTTAAGGAGGTATTACAGCAAATCACAGAGCTTTGCTCTTGATTGTCATCTGTTCTTTTTGCTTCATTTACTAATAACTCCTTGGAAAAAGGAGAACGTAAAAACTGTGCTTTTTCCTCAGGATTTCTCAATTCTTTTCCATTACAGTTACTTGCTTGGATATCAATGTGTACACAACTGTCATGTTCATTAGACGCAGCATCGATAACTGAAAAATTTGATGCTAATGTCTTTATCTCATTGTTAGATTCCTTGGCATGCTGAATGATATTGTACATGGAAGAGATGACCGGCTGAGCAGATGTAGTGGAGACTACTTTACAGAAAAAATTTGCAGGGTGAGAGGACGGACACGTGCATTGTGGGCTTAAATTTTTATCTGAGGCCACAACAGCATCTCTATGTTTACTGTGCTTTAAGATGGTCTGGCATAAAGGTCTTATATTCTCATCATGTCCACTTGATTGTTTAATAAATTTGTTTTCTGCAGAGCTAATAGGTTTGGAAAATGATTTTTCCTCACAGTTACTCAAAAGAGACGTTTGGAGATGTTTGGACTTTGTTTCCATATTCCCTGACCAGCTGTGTGGCGTAAATTCAGATGTAAACGAAGACTGCTCCCCATGTTTAGGTAAATTATGAAGTGTTAATTTTTTCCTCTCCTTTTCAGCTTTATAGTCCAGCTCACGGTCACTTAAGTCACTAGACTGTGTGTGTAATGAAAATCTATCTTTTTTTGCTGTGCTCTGTACAGAAGGAGTAAGAAAGATTTCACTTCTGAAAACTTTTTCCTTACAGTCTTTGGAAGGCTCCTTGAAGTTTTTATTTGAATGGCACACTGGATCATTTTCATGCAAGCTTTTTGTTGGATTAACTTTTGTCTTTAAAACTGATGTTTGAGAAGGATATGTTGACTGCTGACCAACAAGGCAAAACCCATCTGGGGAAAAAAAAAAAAGTGAGTTGCAAGCAAGAAAGCACATGCCATATTTTAGGCTAACAATATGTATTCATTTTATGTCATTTATATACAACCCCTGGCAAAAATTATGGAATCACCGGCCTCGGAGGATGTTCATTCAGTTGTTTTATTTTATTGAAAAAAAAAACAGATCACAGACATGGCACAAAACTGAAGTCATTTCAAATGGCAACTTTCTGGCTTTAAGAAACACTAAAAGAAATCAAGAACAAATAATGTGGTAGTCAGTAATGGTTATTTTTTTTTTAACCAAGCATAGGGAAAAATTATGGAATCACTCAATTCTGAAGGAAAAAAATATGGAAATGTGATAGCTGAACCAGGATTTTTTCCTAGAGCTAGCATTTTTCTAAAGTTCAGAGGCCTTGTTTTCTTTTTAACTGACAGGCTGACGTGTACCAGGAGACAAGATAAGATGTTCCTCATTTTATTCAATACAATACACCCCCCCCCCACCGCCTGAGAAGAGACACTCTGTGCTAGGAGCTAAACAGGGCCAAAAGGCAAAAATGGAGTTCTAAAGTGAAACTAGCATTTTATGTTTATGTTGTATTAACTGCCATATAAGGTAATTCTGCTTCCTGCTTATGGGGTGTATATAAGCCCCTTCATTAGCAATAAAGAGCAGAGCTTATGGACGCATACTTTTGTCTGTGTCTTATTCTCTCTGGTACCACATTCCAAGGAGGAAAGGGTTAACGAGATAACAGTGACGACAGAATCACCCTATAAATTTTCATTCCCAAAACGAACACCTGCATCAAATTAGATCTGCTCGTTAGTCTGCATCTAAAAAGGAGTGATCATACCTTGGAGAGCTGTTGTACCAAGTGGACTGACATGAATCATGGCTCCAACACGAGAGATGTCAATTGAAACAAAGGAGAGGGTTATCAAACACTTTAAAGAGGGTAAATCATCACGCAATTTTGCAAAAGATGTTGGTTGTTCACAGTCAGCTATGTCTAAAATCTGGACCAAATACAAACAACATGGGAAGGTTGTTAAAGGCAAACATACTGGTATACCAAGGAAGACATCAAAGTGTCAAGACCGGAAACTTAAAGCAATATGTCTCCAAAACAGGAAATGCACAACAAAACAAATGAGGAACGAATGGGTGGAAACTGGAGTCAACGTCTGTGACCGAACTGTAAGAAACCGCCTAAAGGAAATGGGATTTACATACAGAAAAGCTAAACGAAAGCCATCATTAACACCTAAACAGAAAAAACAAGGTTACAATGGGCTAAGGAAAAGCAATCGTAGACTGTGGATGAAAGTCATATTCAGTGATGAATCGCGAATCTGCATTGGGCAAGGTGATGATGCTGGAACTTTTGTTTGGTGTCGGTCCAATGAGATTTATAAAGATGACTGCCTGAAGAGAACATGCACATTTCCACAGTCATTGATGATATAGGGCTGCATGTCAGGTAAAGGCACTGGGGAGATGGCAGTCATTACATCTTCAATAAATGCACAAGTTTATGTTGATATTTTGGACACTTTTCTTATCACATCGTTTGAAAGGATGTTTGGGGATGATGAAATCATTTTTCAAGATGATAATGCACCCTGCCATAGAGCAAAAACTGTGAAAACATTCATTGAAAAAAGACACATAAGGTCAATGTCATGGCCTGCAAAAAGTCAGGATCTAAATCCAATTGAAAATCTTTGGTGGAAGTTGAAGAAAATGGTCCATGACAAGGCTCCAACCTGCAAAGCTGACCTGGCTACAGCAATCCGAGAAAGTTGGAGCCAGATTGATGAAGAGTACTGTTTGACACTTGTAAAGTCCATGCCTCAGAGACTGCAAGCTGTTGTAAAAGCCAGAGGTGGTGCAACAAAATACTAGTGATTTGTTGGAGTGCTTTTTTGTTTGTTTTTCATGATTCCATAATTTTTTCCCTCAGAATTGAGTGATTCCATAATTTTTTCCCTATGCTTGGTTAAAAAAAAATAACCATTACTGACTACAACATTATTTGTTCTTGATTTCTTTTAGTGTTTCTTAAAGCCAGAAAGTTGCCATTTGAAATGACTTCAGTTTTGTGCCATGTCTGTGATCTGTTTTTTTTTCAACAAAATAAAACAACTGAATGAACATCCTCCAAGGCCGGTGATTCAATAATTTTTGCCAGGGGTTGTATAAGGGAGACATATAGCAATAACTCTTCATGAAAAAATTACCGTATATACCCATGTATAAGCCGAGATTTTCAGCCCATTTTTTAGGGCTGAAAGTCCCCCTCTCGGCTTATACGCAGGTCATATACGGGGGTCGGCGGTGGAGGTGGAGCGG
Organism: Oophaga sylvatica; assembly: GCA_033576555.1. Classification (NCBI taxonomy): domain Eukaryota; kingdom Metazoa; phylum Chordata; class Amphibia; order Anura; family Dendrobatidae; genus Oophaga; species Oophaga sylvatica. The sequence continues at coordinate 154,569,453 of JARQOD010000007.1, forward strand.
GGGTGTCAGATCATACTCACCCCTCCCCCAGTGCGGTCTCTGCAGCCCCCCTGCTTCTCCCACGATCTCCGGCTCCTTCCTGCAGCGGTCACATGGCACCGCTCATTAAAGTCATGAATATGCACATATTCATGACTTTAATGAGCGGTAGCACGTGACCGCTGCAGGACTGAAGCGCTGCGGAGAGCGCCGGAGAAGAGGAGAGGCTGCAGAGACCGCGCCGGCGGAGGGGTGAGTATAGCGATATTTACCTGTCCCCGTGCCACCGATACGCGTTGCTCCCTCGGTCTGACTCCTCTGGCTATGAATGATCAGGCAGAGGGCACGATGATATCGTTAGTGCGCGCCCTGCCCCCTGCCAGATCATTCACAGCCAGAGGAGTCAGACCGAGGGAGCAGCGCAGCGGTGCAGAGAGGACAGGTAAATATCTCAGGTGCCGGGGTCCTCAGCGAGCGGTGACACCGGCACCTGTCCCCCATAGCGCGCCGGTGTCACCGCCTGCTCAGGACACCGGCACCTGGCCCCCAGCGACGAGAGGTGAGTATGTCATTTTTTTTGCAGCAGCAGCATATGAGGCCTATACTATGGGGCATAATTGTGCAGCATATGGGGGCATAATCTGGAGCATATGGGGGCATAATATGTAGCATATGGGGGCATAAGCTGTGGAACATATGGGGCATAATCTGGAGCATATGGGGGCATAATATGGAGCAAATGGGGGCATAAACTGTGGAACATATGGGGCATAATCTGGAGCATATGGGGGCATAATCTGGAGCATATGGGGGCATAATCTGGAGCATATGGGGCATAATCTGAGCATATGGGGCATAATCTGTGGAACATATGGGGCATAATCTGGAGCATATGGGGGCATAATGTGTGGAACATATGGAGGCATAATCTGGAGCATATGTTGGCATAATCTGTGAAGCATCATATGGGGGCATAATCATTTTTCACCCTAGGCTTATACGCGAGTCAATAAGTTTTCCCAGTTTTTTGTGGCAAAATTAGGGGGGTCGGCTTAAACACGGGTTGGCTTATACATGAGTATTAACGGTATATGACCGATTGATGCAACCCAATTCTCTCTGCACCTGTCAAACAGGTGTGACAGTCACTAGCTTTGTGGAGGAAGGGAGGTACATGTCACTGTGCAGGCAGTGGTCAGTGATGTGAAATAGGAATGTTTTTGTGCTTCCAGCACACTACTTGCTGAGAGACTAGTAGAGTTTAATGGGGCAGATTTATGTGAGCACCCACAGTGCACTAACGGCTTTAGACAAATGCTCAAGACAGCGGCTCAAAAATTTTGAAGGATAAAATTAAAACCATAAATTCTGTTAGATCTGAAGTAAGCGCTTGACTTTTATTCCAAGGAGCAAATCTGAAAAATGTCTTCACAGTATGTGGATGAGATTTTGTAAAATGTAATTTACAATGCTGTTACTGTAATACTTGTGGAGCGAACACCTGCTGTGTAAATGATCCACATGAACAAATCTTTATAGTTCAGTTGAAAAGCAGAAAACCAGTATTCATTTAATCAAATACATTTTTATTTGTGATAATTGTTATGTTTCATAAGATCATTAAAGAAACGATCACACGATTTCCACACGTTTCTTCTGTCCTCCAAATATTACCAGGTGATAAGAATTTCTAGACATCTCTTTCCCTTATACCGTACTGCATGCATTTATCAACTTACCTGATAAATGTTTTCTGTTTAACTCGGACACTAAAAAAAAAAAAAAAAAATATTAAGATTTCTATTTAGGGTCTCGCAGGTATAAAGGAAAAAACAACAAATATAAAAAAAAAAAATAATAATAAAAAAAAAAAAAAAACAGAAAACTGTACCTTTTTGAGGGTTAATCTTGCTATGTTGGCCCATTCGTGTTATTAATGGAGTAACTCCACCAGTTGACTCTAGGGGACTCACTGGAATATAGGAATGATAGACACTTCTTGACAGGTGAGGGAAGCCTAACCAAAGTAGAGAATATCTTGCTTTAACCACCATTCAAAAAGATTATTATATTATAATACTATATATATATATTATATATATATATATATATATAATATATATATATATATATATAATATACATATATATATATATATATATATAATATATATATAATATATATATATAATATATATATATATATATATATATATTATATATATATATATATATATATATATATATATATATATATATATACACACATATATATACATATACATATATATATATATACATATACACACACACATATACAGTACAGACCAAAAGTTTGGACACACCTCATTTAAAGATTTTTCTGTATTTTCATGACTATGAAAATTGTACAGTCACGCTGAAGGCATCAAAACTATGAATTAACACATGTGGAATTATATACTTAACAAAAAAGCGTGAAACAACTGAAAATATGTCTTATATTCTAAGTTCTTCAAAGTAGCCACCTTTTGCTTTGATTACTGCTTTGCACACTCTTGGCATTCTCTTGATGAGCTTCAAGAGGTAGTCACCGGAAATGGTTTTCACTTCACAGGTGTGCCCTGTCAGGTTTAATAAGTGTGATTTCTTGCCTTATAAATGGGGTTGGGACCATCAGTTGTGTTGTGCAGAAGTCTGGTGGATACACAGCTGATAGTCCTACTGAATAGACTGTTAGGGCTCATACTCACATGCGATGAAGTCGTGCGATGCTCGCATGTGAACTCTCAGCTCTGGCGCCGGCACTCGGGAGTGGAGCGAGCGGCTGCATGTATTTATATGCAGCCGCTCGCTCCACTCCCGAGTGCCGGCGCCAGAGCTGAGAGTTCACATGCGAGCATCGCACGACTTCATCGCATGTGAGTATGAGCCCTTAGAATGTGTATTATGGCAAGAAAAAAGCAGCTAAGTAAAGAAAAACGAGTGGACATCATTACTTTAAGAAATGAAGGTCAGTCAGTCCAAAAAATTGGGAAAACTTTGAAAGTGTCCCCAAGCGCAGTTGCAAAAACTATCAAGCGCTACAAAGAAACTGGCTCACATGATGACCGCCCCAGGAAAGGAAGACCAAAAGTCACCTCTGCTTGTGAGGATAAGTTTATCCGAGTCACCAGCCTCAGAAATCGCAGGTTTACAGCAGCTCAGATTAGAGACCAGGTCAATGCCACACAGAGTTCTAGCAGCAGACACATCTCTACAACAACTGTTAAGAGGAGACTTTGTGCAGCAGGCCTTAATGGTAAAATAACTGCTAGAAAACCACTGCTAAGGACAGGCAACAAGCAGAAGAGACTTGTTTGGGCTAAAGAACACAAGGAATGGACATTAGACCAGTGGAAAAAATCTGTGCTTTGGTCTGATGAGACCAAATTTGAGATCTTTGGGTCCAACCACCGTGTCTTTGTGCGACGCAGAAAAGGTGAACGGATGGATTCTACATGCCTGGTTCCCACCGTGAAGCATGGAGGAGAAGGAGGTGTGATGGTGTGGGGGTGCTTTGCTGGTGACACTGTTGGGGATTTATTTAAAAAAATTGAAGGCATACTGAACCAGCATGGCTACCACAGCATCTTGCAGAGGCATGCTATTCCATCTGGTTTGTGTTTAGTTGGACCATCATTTATTTTTCAACAGGACAATGACCCCAAACACACCTCCAGGCTGTGTAAGGGCTATTTGACCAAGGAGGAGAGTGATGGGGTGCTACGCCAGATGACCTGGCCTCCACAGTCACCAGACCTGAACCCAATCGAGATGGTTTGGGGTGAGCTGGACTGTAGAGTGAAGGCAAAAGGGTCAACAAGTGCTAAGCATCTCTGGGAACTCATTCAAGACTGTTGGAAGACCATTTCCGATGACTACCTCTTGAAACTCATCAAGAGAATGCCAAGAGTGTGCAAAGCAGTAATCAAAGCAAAAGGTGGCTACTTTGAAGAACCTAGAATATAAGACATATTTTCAGTTGTTTCACATTTTTTTGTTAAGTATACAATTCCACATGTGTTAATTCATAGTTTTGATGCCTTCAGTGTGATTCTACAATTTTCATAGTCATGAAAATACAGAAATATCTTTGAATGAGGTGTGTCCAAACTTTTGGTCTGTACTGTATATAAAAGTGAGTGTATGTGTGCGTGTATATCAGCCACGCCAACTCCACATAGCCCCACCCAATCTCTAACCATCTTTCATTTCACTAGAGCTGTTTAAAAGAAGCTGAGCTGCGATTGGTTGCTATGAGCAACAGCTTTCCCACTCCACAACATCTCACCAGACACTGACCGGGTGGGGGAAATCTAGCATCTCTGGGAACATAAGCTCCCAGACATTGCCTGGGCATAGGACTATGGGATGGAGGATATGTATGATGGGTATATGGGAACGGGACTATGGGATGGAGGATGTGTGATGGGTATATAGGCACTGGACTATGGGATGGAAGATAATCATTATAATTTGTTATAACTAGCCACAGTTAGTTACTATGCATGGGCAACGCTGGGCTCTTCATCTAGTACTAAAATATAAATGAAGCAGATATACATGCACTATATAGTACTGCAAGCCCAATTTGGTGTGAACATAGCGTGTATAAAATTTAAGTATCATATAATTGGATGTCACGGTCAGGGACGTACATAGAAATCATGGGGCCCCATAGCAAAAGTCTGAATGGGGCCCCCCCCAAAAAAAAAAACAGGTGCTCTTAACTCCACACACACACACACACACCTGCAGTGCATGAAGGGCCCCCTACACCCTCCACAGTGCGTGCAGCCGGGCCCCCCTCCCTAAGGTGCAAAGTGCAGTCAGAGCCATTGTAAATGTAAAGTGCCAGCACAGTGAGGGGACACATTTAACAAAAAAAATCGACCCCCAGCCAGGCTCACCATATTGTGTGTGCAGTGGCGTAGCAACTGTTTGTGGGCCCAGGGCGGCTGAAAAATTTGCTGCCCCTTTGGTCATTGATAATCCTGAAGCATTCACCATTACAACCAAAAAAAAGGCTCAAAGTAAATACCTTTCACCTGTAAAATCAGCATGGCAAAAATACACACTGCAAAGCAGCAACACACAGTATGGACTTGTGTTTATGATGTGCTTTATCCTCCTTGGACAAAAAGGACTTCTTTAGGCTTGGCTCACATTTATACAGTGCAGTCTGCTGGACAAATATGTCTGAATTGCAAAAAAAAATGGTATTCAGACGTATATGGAGGCATACACAAACCATAATGGGCAACACGTAGTGTAAAAAAAATGTTCTTCTGACTATGTTTTGCCCTGATCACGTTGTATTGTGGGAAAAAAACATAATTGACCAAAGGTACGCGTTTTTAATGTGGGGTGAAAAAAAGTTTATTCCTCTGGACACCTCCTCACAGAACTGATGCCAAAATGGAGTGGGATGGGACTGTTGACACCAGTAAAACTGGATGGAAAAAAAATGATTCTTTTTAAGTAAAAAAACATATAGAGACAAAGATGGAAGTACGATATCTATCAAATGTACTTGTTTAACCCCTTAATGTCCACTGACGTGCAGAGTCCGTCATGGCAAGGTGCCAGTTCCGGCACCAGGACGGACTCTGCACGTCATGCCTTTAATCTACCACTGCGTGTAAACACGCAGTGGTAGATCAGTGCCGACAGCTGTCACAGACAGCTGACAGGCACGGCAAGCGGTGCGGGGACCTTTGCCGTCGGTCCCCGCACTCACAGCGCTGTGATTGGTCAGTCAATCTGACTGACCAAACACAGCAGCGATCGCGCAGGAGAAGCTGAAATTTCAACTTCCCCAGCGCGATCAGTGCAGGAGCCGGCGCTGCAGTGGCCAGGCTTCCTGCACTGACAGCCAGGAGCGGAGCCCCCACCGCCCCTGGCTGTTAACCCCCTGACTGCTGCGATCCAGCGCGATTGCAGAGCTCAGGGGGGGAGGCAGAGGGTCGGGAGCTCCCTCTGCCTCAGATCAGCGTCCCAGCGATGTAATCGCAGGGCCCGATCTCTGCCTTGATGACCCGGGGGTTGTCATGACAACCTCCGGGTCATTTAGCTACGGGAAGCTGCTGTGATCATGTCACAGCAGCTTCCACTATAGTTGCAATGCATTGCAATGCCAGAGCATTGCAATGCATTGTAACTGCAATCAAAAGTAAAAAAAGTGAAAGTCCCATAAAGGGACAAGTTGAAAAAAATCATTTTTTAAAAAAATTGTAAAAAAAATATTAAAAAATAATTTAAAAAAAAATCCCCTAAAAAATACACATTTTTATGTAATAAAAAAAATAAAAAACAAAAAAAATACACATGTTAGGTATCGCCATGTCCGTAAAAATCCCATCTATAAAAGCATAACCCTAGTTAACCCCTTCAGTGAAAGCCGTAAAAAAAAAAAAAAAGTAGTAAATTATACTTTTTCCAAGCGGTATCATTATACCGCTTGGAAAAAGTGCAATAACACGCGATCAAAAAGTCAGATATAAATAATCATGGTACCGCTGAAAACGTCATCTTGTCCCGCAAAAAACAAGCCGCTATATAGCATCATCAGTGAAAAAATAAAAAAGTTATAGCTCGCGGAATAAACTGATGCAAAAATAATAATTTTTTCTATAAAATTCTTTATTGTGTAAAAAAACGCCAAAACATAAAAAAAATATATAAATGAGGTATCGCTGTAATCGTAGTGACCCGAAGAATAAAGCTGCTTTATCAATTTTACCACACGCGGAACGGGGGAAAAAAAAATAAAAAAAAAACCCAATTCCTGAATTGCTGGTTTTTGTTCATTCTGCTTCCACAAAAATCGGAATAGGAAGCGATCAAAAAACGTTATGTGCCCGAATATGGTATCAATAAATACGTCAGCTCGTCCCGCAAAAATTAAGCCCACAGATAACTCTGTCGGCCGAAATATGGAAAAATTATAGCTCTCAAAATACGGCGATGCAAAAAATTCTTACAAAAAATTATTCCAAAAAAAAGCATCTTTTAGTGTGTGACAGAAGCTAAACATGAAAAAAGGGTGTAAATCTGGTATCGCTGTAATCGCACCGATCCGAGGAATAAAGTCGCCTAATCACTAATATCGCACGAGGAACGGCGTAAAAAAGAAAACCAATTCTTCACCTTTGGTAGATTTGTTCATTGTGCCTCCCAAAGATCGCAGTAAGGCGATCACAGTGGTTCCCTCCCGCATATGGGGTATCAGCGTACTCAGGACAAAATGCACAATAGCTTTTGGGGTCCTATTTCTCCTGTTACCCTTATAAAAATAAAAATTTGGGGGCAAAAAGGTCATTTTTGTGGAAAAAAAATATGATTTTTTTTATTTTCATGGCTCTACGTTATAAACTTCTGTGAAGCCCTTGGGGGTTCAAAGTGCTGACCACACATCTAGATAAGTTCCTTGGGGGGTCTAGTTTGCAAAATGGGTCATTTGTGGGGGGTTTCAACTGTTTAGGCACATCAGGGGCTCTCCAAGCGCGACATGACACCCGCAGACCATTCCATCAAAGTCTGCATTTAAAAACGGTGCTCCTTCCCTTCCGATCTCTGCCATGCGTCAAAATAGTGGTTCCCCCCCACATATGGGATATCAGCGTACTCAGGACAAATTGCACAATAACTTTTGGGGTCCTGTTACCCTTTGGAAAATAACAATTGGGGTGTGGAAAGATCATTTTTGTGGAAAAGATATGATTTTTTAATTTTACTGCTCTACGTTATAACCTTCTGTGAAGCCCTTGGGGGTTCAAAGCTCTCACCACACATCTAGATAAGTTCCTTGGAGGGTCTAGTTTCCAAAATGGGGTCACTTGTGGGGGGTTTCCACTGTTTAGGCACACAGGGACTCTCCAAATACGACATGGCATCCAATCTCAATTCCAGCCAAAAAAGTCAAATGGCGCTGCTTCCCTTCCGAGCTCTGCCATGCGCCCAAATAGTGGTTTACCCCCACATATGGGGTATCAGCGTACTCAGGACTAATTGCCCAATAACTTTTGGGGTCCTTTTATCCTTTGGAAAATAATAATTGGGATGAAAAGATCATTTTTGTGAAAAAATATGATTTTTTTAATTTTACGGCTCTACGTTATAACCTTCTGTGAAGCCCTTGGGGGTTAAAAGCTCTCACAACACATTTAGATGAGTTCCTTGAGGGGTCCAGTTTCCAAAATGGGGTCACTTGTGGGGGGTTTCCACTGTTTAGGCACACAGGGACTCTCCAAATGCGACATGGCGTATAATCTCAATTCCAGCCAAAAAAGTCAAATGGCGCTGCTTCCATTCCGAGCTCTGCCATGCGCCCAAATAGTGGTTTACCCCCACACATGGTATATCGGTGTACTCTGGAGAAATTGTACAACAAATATTGTGGTTCATTTTCTCCTGATACCCTTGACAAAATTTAAAAAAATTGTGTCGAAAGAAAAATTTTGGGAAAAAAAGTTAAATGTTCATTTTTTCCTTCCACATTGCTTCAATTCTTGTGAAGTACCTAAAGGGTTAATAAACTTATTGAATGTGGCTTTGAACACGTTGAGGGGTGCAGTTTTTAGAATGGTGTCACTTTTGGGTATTTTCTGTCATATTGACCCCTCAAATTCACTTCAAATGTGAGGTGGTCCCTAAAAAAATGGTTTTGTAAATTTTGTTGGAAAAATGAGAAATTGCTGGTCAACTTTTAACACTTATAACTTCGTAACAAAAAAAAATTTTGGTTCCAAAATTGTGCTTTTGTAAAGTAGACATGTGGGAAATGTTATTTATTAACTAATTTTTGTGACATATCTCTCTGATTTAATGGCATAAAAATTAAAAGTTTGAAAATTGCAAAATTTTCAAAATTTTTGCCATATTTTCATTTTTTTCATAAAAAAACGCAAGTTATATTGAAGAAATTTTACCACTATCATGAAGTACAATATGTCACGAGAAAACAATCTCAGAATCGCCAAGATCCGTAGAAGCGTTCCAGAGTTATAACCTCATAAAGAGACAGTGGTCAGAATTGTAAAAATTGGCCTGGTCTTTAACCTACAAAATGGCTTGGTCATTAAGGGGTTAAATTTGTAGGTTGATGCATGGCATACGTTTTAATGTATACGTCCAACGCATTAAGTCTGCAGGCGTATAAATGTGAACCTAGCCTGACGGAACATGCTGCATAGTGTGCTCCGATGTAAGAAGTGTGGTGCCTAATCTGACAGCAGGTACAAGCAATGCCCATCATTCATGGCATCATATAAGACAGGTAGACGGATGTCATATCTTTGTATATGAAATGATTGAAATATGTAAGCTATGCAAAGTTCCAACATGTGTACAAACTACAAGACACATTTTATCACAGGTAAGGGGACACAGAAATACCGCACACAATATCTTCCATAACATCTGCAGAACTTCCACTCTCGGGCACCTCATGAGCTCAGCACGCCCCATGTAATTGCTGTCTCCCAGGTGCATGCCTCTGGGGTGAAGGAGCAGAATAAATTAGTAACATTTATTGGCTGCACCATGATTTCCAGGGCATTGCACATTTTTTGTATTGCATGACATGCATTGTTGCACACCTTGACAGTGAAGTTGGTGGTGGGACATAGACTGGACATGGTCTTACCTACAGCTAGGAAGCATCATCCTGCCTGGTGGTGGTACAGGGGTTAAATCACATGAAACCAGCTCTAATGGAGAAGCATTGTGAGGAGTACAGAAGGTGGCTGCAGTGCATGCAGGGCCCCCCTCCTCCACAGTGCATGCAGTCAGGCCCCCCTCCCTCCACAGTGCATGCAGGGCCCCCCTCCTCCACAGTGCATGCAGGGCCCCCCTCCTCCACCCTCCACAGTGCCTGCAATCAGGACCTCCTCACTCCCTTAAGGGTATGCCACACTGAACAATATCGCTAACGGGATCGCTAAAAAACGTCACTATTTAGCGATCCCGTTAGCGATGTTGTTCAGTGCGGCAGCTGCCAGCGACGAGCTTCCTGCTGTGATCTCGCTCGTCGCTGGAATCGTTCCGGACCCTATTTTCTCGTCGGCGCTCCCGCTGGGTAAGTATATATCGCTAGTGTGGCACCTTTTCTTAGCGATTTAGCGGTACTTTTGTACTGCTAAAGTCGTTAAGAAGATCGCTAACGGCGATAGCGTCGTTAACTATATCGCTAAATGTGGCCGCACTTAGCGATATAGAAACAATCCCGCTAGCGATCGCATTAGTATGCGTCGTTATCGTGATCGCTAGCGGGATTGTTTAGTGTGGCAGTACCTTAAGGTGCAAAGTGCAGCCAGAGGCTAGCCATTGTAAATATAAAGTGCCAGCACAGTGAGGGGACACATTCAACAAAAAAAATCCACCCCATACCTCAGCCAGCAGGACTCACCGTCTTGTGTATCTCTCCCTAAGTGAAACTTATGAATGTTTTCTGCTTCCTGTGATGCACGTGTCTCTGGCTGCAGGCTGGCTTTCTTATGCAAATGCAGCCAGAGACAGGAGACAACAAGGAAAGGGGACCTTCAAGGGGGTTTACAGTGTCCGGCCGTCGCTTATATTTAATTAAAGGAGATAGTACTGTGTCAGCACAGCACAGCTGCCAAACGACAGCGGCCGTCGTGGGCTCCCTCACCTGTCTGGGCCCCATAGCAGCTGCTTAGTCTGCTCTATTCACGGAACGCCACTGGTCACGGTTGACACTGTGCTAAATGTGTAGACTGGAAACACGGGAGGCTGTGTGTGAAACTGCCAGGATGGTTTAACACTGGTGGTTTGACACATAGCCTCCCCGTGTTTCATCCCGTCTACACAAGTAGGCACAGTATCAACCGTGACTTCCAACTATTTGATACTTTCTCTTTTATACACGCTATGTTTACACCACATTGAACTCACAGTAGTGCATGTATATCTGCTTCATTTATATTTTATAATTGGTTAATAGAAGGCTTTTTTATAGAGGATGCTAGGCATTCTGTATTCTCTTTGAAATACAATTGTGCCCTATCTGTTATGATTTGGTAGCTGAGGAGAGCAGGCAAAAAAGGCAATACACCAGAGAGGTTGGAATCTACTGGATTGCAGTACCCTGACTAACCACCACAACTAAAGGCAGCCGTGGAGCGTACCTACGTTGGTCCTAGACGCCTCGTCACAGCCTGAGAAGCTAACTACACCTAAACATAGAAAGAGGAAAACTATCTGCCCCGGAGCAGATCCCCAAACAACATAGGCGGCGGTTAGACAAGAGGAAATACAGACACAGACAGAAAATAGTATGAGCAAACGTTGGGGCCCAATCTTACTAGAAAGAAAAGGATAGGAAGGACACTTAAAAAAACCCTAAAAAAATACCAACACACTAATTGCAAAAACACCTGAGATCACACGACCTCTACCACCTAAATTAGTTCTCTGGTGTAACAAAACTAAGCAGCAGCCACTGAAAAAACAGGAAAAGGCAAATGAACAAATAACAGTGGCTCAAATAAACTGAGAGGAGCACAAGCCCCCGGAGGGGACCTGGCTGACTTCCACAGAAGTGCAGGACAAAATGCAAAAAGCAAGCACAAAAATAAAAGCAGAAAATATCTTATCTGTTATCAGAAGATGCAGGCAAGACTCAGCAAGCTTCCAAGTGAACCAGGAACCAAAGTGGAGACAAGAACAATTTATCACCGGCAATCCTGATGGGAGGGAACCTCCCTTATATAAGACCAGTCTGTAACACCTGATTGCCAATCTTCACAATCTTTATTGAATAGTTCAGTACTGTTTGTAACCACCAGAGGGAGTTTCTGCTCAGAATTCATTTCTAACACATTCACAACACCTATCTTTGTGCTTCACATAACGATAGACATGAGTGTGCGAGTTCCATGATTATATTCCTTTCTCCATCTAAATTACCTATGTCATATACCCATTTATTTGAGAGTCCTGTAGGGAACTGCTTCAGCTAGAGTGAAAAACTTAAAGGGATCTGAATACTTTCCGTACACAATGTAAATGACTACACTGTGTGCTGAATTATTAGACAAATGAGTATTTTGATCACATCATCCTTTTTATACATGTTGTCCTACTCCAAGCTGTATAGGCTTGAAAGCAAAATGCCAATTATGTAAATCAGGTGATTTGCATCTCTGTAATGAGGAGGGGTGTGGTCTAATGACATCAACACCCTATATAAGGTGTGCTTAATTATTAGGCAACTTCCTTTACTTTGGCAAAATGGGTCAGAAGAGAGATTTGACGGACTCTGAAAAGTCAAAAATTGTGAGATGTCTTGCAGAGGGATGCAGTAGTCTTGAAATTGCCAAATTTTTAAAGCGTGATCACCGAACAATCAAGCGTTTCATGGCAAATAGCCAACAGGGTCGCAAGAAGCGTGTTGATAAAAAAAGGCTCAAAATAACTGCCCATAAATTGAGGAAAATCAAGCGTGAAGCTGCCAAGATGCCATTTGCCAGCAGTTTTGCCATATTTCAGAGCTGCAACGTTACTGGAGTATCAAAAAGTACAAGGTGTGCCATACTCAGGGACATGGCCAAGGTAAGGAAGGCTGAAAAATGACCATCTTTGAACAAGAAACATAAGGTAAAACTTTAAGACTGGGCAAAGAAATATGTTAAGACTGATTTTTCTAAGGTTTTATGGACTGATGAAATCAAAGTTACTCTTGATGGGCCCGATGGATGGGCCCGAGGCTGGATCAGTAAAGGGCAGAGAGCTCCACTCTGACTCAGATGCCAGCAAGGTGGAGGTGTGGTACTGGTATGGGCTGGTATCATAAAAGATGAACTTGTGGGACCTTTTCGGGTTGAGGATGGAGTGAAGCTCAACTCCCAGACATACTGCCAGTTTTTGGAAGACACCTTCTTCAAGCAGTGGTACAGGAAGAAGTCGGTATCGTTAAAGAAAAACATGATTTTCACGTAGGACAAGGCTCCATCACATGCATCCAAATACTGCACAGCGTGGCTGGCCAGTAAGTGTCTAAAAGAAGAAAAAAATAAGGACATGGCCTCCTTGTTCACCTGATCTGAACCTCATAGAGAACCTGTGGTCCCTCATAAAATGTGAGATCTACAGGGAGGGAAAACATTACACCTCTCGGAACAGTGTATGGGAGCCTGTGGTGGCTACTGCACGCAATGTTGATTTTAAACAGATCAAGCAACTGACAATCTATGGATGGAAGGCTTTTGAGTGTCATCGTAAAGAAAGGTAGCTATGTTGGTCACTTTTTTTTTTGAATGTCAGAAATGTTTATTTCTAAATTTTGTGTTGTTATATATATGGTGAAAATAAACAAGTGAGATGGGTATACATTTGGTTTTTATTAACTTGCCTAATAATTTTGCACAGTAATAGTTACCAGCACAAACAGATATCCTACTAAGATAGCCAAATCTAAAAAAAAAAACCCACTCCAACTTACAAAAATATTAAGCTTTGATATGAGTCTTTTGGGTGGATTGAGAACATAGTTGTTGTTCAATAATAAAAAGAATCCTCTCAAATACAACTTGCCTAATAATTATGCAAACAGTGTATTATCACACTGTTTCATTCCAGCCATTTGGTAAATTCAAAAAAGTTCTTTTTTTTTCTCATTAATGTACACTCTGTGCCCCATCTTGACTGAAAAAAAAGAGAAATGTAGAAATTTGTGCAAATTTATTAACCCCTTAAGCCCTAAGGTTGGTTTGCACGTTAATGACCTCGCCAATTTTTACAATTCTGACCACTGTCTCTTTATGAGGCTATAACTCTTGAACGTTTCAACGGATCTTAGCGATTCTGAGACCGTTTTCTCATGACATATTGTACTTCATGATATTGGTAAAATATCTTCGATATAACTTGCGGTTATTTATGAAAAAAAGGAAATATTGCGAAAAATTGGAAAATTTTGCAATTTTCAAAGTTTGAATTTTTATTCCCTTAAAACAGAGAATTATGTCACACAAAATAATTACTAAATAACATTTCCCACATAGCTACTTTACATCACTACAATTTTGAAACCAAAATTTATTTTTGTTACGAAGGTATAAGGGTTAAAAGTTGACCAGTGATTACTAATTTTTACAACAAATTATACAAAACCATTATTTTAGGGACCACCTCACATTTGAAGTCACTTTGACGGGGGGTATATATGGCAGAAAATACCCAAAAGTGACACCATTCTAAAAAACTGCACCCCTCAAGGTACTCAAAACCACATTCAAAAAGTTTATTAACCCTTCAGGTGCTTCACAGGATCTGAAGCAACTTGGAAGGAAAAAAATGAACACAACTTTTTAGTCACAAAAATGAACTATTACAAACAATTTTTTTATTTTAACAAGCGTAAAAGGAGAAAATGGACAGAAAAAGTTGTTGGGCAATTTCTCCTGAGAACGCCAATACCCCATATGTGAGGGAAAACCACTTTCTGGGCGCACGGCACGACTTGAAAGGGAAGGAGCTTTGACTTTTTCAAACCAAAATTGGCTGGAATTAAGATTGGACACCATGTCGCGTTTGGAGAGCACCTGATGTGTCTAAACAGTGGAAACCCCCCCACAATTGACCCCATTTTGTAAACTAGACCCCCTAAGGAACTTATCTAGATTTGTGGTGAGCACTTTGAACCCACAAGTGCTTCACACAATTTATGATGCCCGGGCATGAAAATAAAAAAAGCCTATGTTTTTCCCACAAAAATGATATTTTAGTCACCAATTTTTTATTTTCCCAAGGGTAACGGGAGAAATTGGACCCCAAAAGTTGTTCTCCAATCTGTCCTGAGTATGCCGATACCCTATATGTGGGAGAAAACTACTGTATGGCACACGTCGGAGCTCGGAATAGAATTAGTGACGTTTAGTAATGCAGACTTTGATGGAATGGTCTGCGGGTGTCATGTCGCGTTTGGAGAGCCCCTGATGTGCCTAAACAGTGGAAACTCCCTCACAAGTGACCCCATTTTTGGAACCTAGACCCCCAAAGGAACTTATCTAGATGTGTGGTGAGAACTTTGAACCCCCAAGTGCTCACAGAAGTTTATAACGCAGAACCATAAAAATAAAAAATCAAATTTTTTCAAACAAAAATGATATTTTAGCCCCCAATTTTTTTTTCCTCAAGGGTAACAGAAGAAATTGGACCCCAAGAGTTATCGTGCAATTTTTCCTGAGTACGCTGATACCCCATATGTGGGGGTAAACTACTGTTTGGGCGCATGGCAGAGCTCAGAAGGGAAGGACTTTTTCAACGTAGAATTAAACAGTGGAAACCCCCCAATTCTAACTCCAACTCTAACCTCAACACACCCCTAACCCTAATCACAACCCTAATCATAACCCTAACCACAAAAATAACCCTAACACACCCCTAACCCTAATCACAACCCTAACTCTAACCTTTAGCCCCAACTTAACCCTAATGGGAAAATGGAAATAAATACATTTTTTTCATTTTATTATTTTTCTCTAGCTAAGGGAGTGATAAACGGGGGTTTGATTTACTATTTATAGCAGGTTTTTATGTTTGGCAGCTGTCACATGCTAAAAGACGCTTTTTATGGCAAAAAATAGTTTTTGCATCACCACATTTTGAGAGCTATAATTTTTCCATATTTTGGCCCACAGATTTATGTGAAGTCTTATTCTTTGCGGGACGAGTTGACATTTTTATTGGTGCCATTTTTGGGCACATGACATTTTTTGATTGCTTTTTATTATGATTTTTGTTAGGCAGAATGAACAAAAACCAGCAATTCATGAATTTCTTTTGGGGAGGGGGGGGCGTTTATAACATTACGCGTGTGGTAAAATTGATAAAGCAATTTCATTCTTCGGTTTAGTACGATTACAGCGATACCTCAATTATATAATTTTTTTATGTTTTGGTGCTTTCATACAATAAAAACGATTACCGTATATACTCAAGTATAAGCCGAGATTTTCAGCCCATTTTTTAGGGCTGAAAGTGCCAATCTCGGCTTATACTCGAGTTATATACAAGGGGGTCGGCGGGGGAGGGGGAGCGCGGCTGTCACATATACTCACCCCTTCTATGCAGCCCCCCTGCTTCTCCCATGGTCTCTGGCGCCTGTGTTCAGCAGTCACGTGGTACCGCTCATTAAAGTCATGAATATGCGCATATTCATGACTTTAATGAGTGGTACCACGTGACAGGTGAATATCACAGGTGTCCCCCATAGCGCGCCGGTGACCCCGCCTGATCAGGACACCGGCACCTGGCCCCCAGCGAAGAGAGGTTAATATGTCTTTTTTTTTATTATTTTTTTTTTAATCGCAGCAGCAGCAGCATATAGGGCATATTCTATGGAGCATCATATGGGGGAACTATGTGACCGCTCCAGGCACATAGTGCCGGGTGTCAGCTGTGATAATCAGCTGACACCCGGCTGCGATCAGCTGCGCTCCCCATGGGAGCGCAGCTGATCGCATATGACGTACTATACCGTCCTTGGGAATTAAGTCCCAGGTGTTGTGAACACTTTGGATCTGGCTTCTGAGTTTGGGCTCCATCTGGTGGTTGCTACTGGTAATGGAGCTGGTCTGGCTGACAGAAGTAGATCACCTGAAGAGGATGAGTGGAGGTCAGGTGTTACAGACTAGGGAAATTTAAGTGAGTAGCCTTCCCTTAGCTGTTGCCTGTCATTTGGTTTCTTCCTGTGCCTTTTGGAAGTCTGCTTGCTCCCTGCTTTGTCCTGCATCTTTCGATAAGTTTTGCCTGTTTTAATCTGTGGGGTTTTTTTCCCTTTTGCTTTTCTATGTTCTCTTGCCTTGCTGGTGTGAGTTCAACCGGATCCCTTGCTGGGACCTGTGCTGGACTCGCTTTTCCTTTATTTCTAGTCCATTGTTATTTCAGTATCTATTGTTTTGCGTCCAGTTCACACCAGAGTTCTGATTTAGTGGGAGACAGGTCATGTGGTCTCAGGTTTTTTGCATATCAGATGTGTTGGAATTTTTCTTAGGGTTTTTTGCGGGTTTGCAGACAGTATCCTTTCCTGTCCTGTTCTATCCAGACAGTTTGGAGCCCCAGCATTTGCTTGCTCTATTTTCTGCCTGTGTTTGTGCTTCATCTGCCTCACCGCCAATATATGTTTGGGAGCTATCTATTCCTTTGGGGCTCTGCTCCGGGGCAGTTTAGCTTTCCCCTTTCTCTCTTTAGGCTTAGTTAACTCTTTGGCTGTGTCGAGGCATCTAGGGCATCTTAGGTACGTCCCACTGCTAATTCTAGTTGTGTTGTCAGTTTAGGGGTCAACAATCCGCTAAGTTAGCAAACCTCTCTGGGTGTCTGGTTGTCTAGCCTATTTCTCGATTATCCTCCTCGGTTACCGAATCATAACACCCAGGGCATATGGACGGAATAGTACGTCAGATGGAAGAAAGGGGTTAAAAAAGATAAACTAAAATATCACATGGTCATAAGTTTTCAGACCCTTTGATCAGTCTTGAGTAGAAGCACCCTTTTGAGCTAGTACAGCCATGAGTCTTCTTGGGAATGATGCAACAAGTTTTTCACACCTGGATTTTGGGATCCTCTCCAGTTCCATCAGGTTGGATAGTGAACGTTGGTGGACAGCCATTTTCAGATCTCTCCACAGATGCTCAATTGGGTTTAGATCAGGGCACTGGATTGGCCAGTCAAGAATGGTCACAGAGTTGTTCTGAAGCCACTCCTTTGTTATTTTAGCTGTGTGCTTAGGGGGTCATTGTCTTGTTGGAAGGTGAAACTTCAGTCAAGTCTGAGTTCCAGAGCACTCTGGAAGAAGTTTTCATCCAAGATATCTCTGTACTTGGCAGCATACATTGTTCCTTCAATTGCAACCAGTCGTCCTGTCCCTGCAGCTGAAAAGCCACTATCATGTTTCACTGTTGGGATTGTATTGGGCAGGTGGTGAGCAGTGCCTGGTTTTCTCCACACATACCACTTAGAATTATCACCAAAAATTTCTATCTTTGTCTCATCAGACCAGAGAATCTTATTTCTCATAGTCTGCGAGTCCTTCATGTGTTTTTAAGCAAATTATATGCGGGCTTTCTTATGTCTTGCACTGAGAAGAGGCTTCCGTCGGGCCACTCTCCCATAAAGGCCCGACTGGTGGAGGGCTGCAGTGATAGTTGACTTTCTCCCATCTCCTTACTGCATCTGTGGAGCTCAGCCACAGATCTTGTGGTTCTTCTTTACCTCACTCACCAAGGCTCTTCTCCCACGATTGCTCAGTTTGGCTGCACGGCCAGGTCTAGGAAGACTTCTGGTGGTCCCAAACTTCTTCCATTTAAGGATTATGGAGGCCACTGTGCTCTTAGGAACCTTGAGTACTGCAGAAATTCTTTTGTAACCTTGGCCAGATCTGTGTCTTGCCACAATTTTATCTCTGAGCTCCTTGGCCTGTTCCTTTGACCTCATGATTATTATTTGGTCAGACGTGCACTGTGAGCTGTAAGGCCTTATATAGACAGGTGTGTCTATACAAATCAAATCCTATCAGTTTAATTAATTGAAGAATTAGAACCATCGCAAGGAGGATCACAAGGAAATGGACAGCATGTGACTTAAATATGAGAGTCTGAGCAAAGGGTCTGAATACTTATGACCATATATTTCAGTTTCTCTTTAATTAAATTTGCACAAATTTCTACATTTATGGTTTATTTCAGTCAAGATCGGGTGCAGAGCGTACATTAATGAGAAAAAAAAATTAACTTTTTAAATTAACCACATGGCTGCAATGAAACAAAGAGTGAAAAATTTAAAGGGGTCTGAATACTTTCTGTACCCATTGCATATATGAGGGATAACAATCCCTTAGAGCAGACCTGGGCAAAGTGCGGCTCGTGGGCCACATCCGGCCCTCTGGCTATCTCAGTCTGGCCCACAGACCGAGACAGTCGACAGGCTGGAAAACAAGAGTCCCACAGGCCGCACCTTGCCCGCCGTCTCCATCTGCACTGACTTCGTTGGTGGAGGAGGGGCCTCCAGCCACTTCCTCCACCAATCAGCGCGTGAAACAGCTGATGCGATGACGTCATTTCATCGCATCAGCTGTGCATTGGGGAGAGTCAGTGCATGAGAGACAGGAACAGAAGCAGAGTACCGGGGAACAGGACAGAGGTGAGTATGTGGTATTTTTTTTCCATGCGTATGGGATGCTTGAGTGGGCACGGGGGAGCCTGTGGGGGTTGTCATGCCGCACGTTGGGGAGGCCGTGTGGGGCTCATGCTGCATGTAGAGAGGCTGTGCGGGCCTCATGCTGTATATGGGGAGGCTGTGCAGGGCTTATGCTGTATATAGGGAGGCTGTGTGGGGCTCATATCATATACAGAAGGGGCTGCACTCTGCTTCAAACAATATAAAGGGGGATGTCAGCATACTTAATTCTGCTCAATATTAACCCTTTTCTGACATCAGACGTAACATTCAGTGCATGTGACCTGAGCTAATTTGACCATGGACGGAATATTACGTCTGAGTGATCATTCGCGCTCACGAGGGGCGCGCGGCCGATCGTGGCCAGGTGTCCGCTGATTCTGACAGCGGACACTCGGTACTAGGTGATAGAAGCTGTCACAGACCGCTTCCAGCACTCTAACCCCCGAAATACTGCTATCAAACAAGATCAAGAACCATTCAGTATAGAGTGCCACTTAAAAATAATTTTATTAGAGTCAAAGACAATCAATAAATACTACAATATCACAAGGATATTCATATCACAAAATTCAATAGGCTGCTGCCATCTAAACATAGGGACTATAACCCAACACTAACACCAATACATCTCATGTATAAAAGTGCACATTCAATGCCTAGTATTAACCACTATGTGCAGTGCTGCTGCTCAGTGAGCTTGTAACAACATGATGTCAGCGTATAACATGCCATAAACTGCACTTACATGAGAGGTGGGTAAAGTGTGGCGTCCCTGCTATGTGCACACGTTGCGGAACTGCCATGGAAATCCGCATATTATAGGTATGCGTATTCCCGCTAAACACTAGCGTTTTGCAAGCGGAATTAGCTTGCAGAATGCTAGCGTTTTACAAGCTATCTGACAGGGTGGTCACACGAGTCAAACAAGTGTTTGACTCGTGTGACCAACTTTTTACTATTGATGCCGCCTATGTCGCATCAATAGTAAAAAGATCTAATTTTAAAATAATAAAAAAATAATAAATAATGATATTCTCACCTTCCGGCGGCCCCGCAGCTTTCCCGCCTCTCAGCGACGCTCCCGGCAAGTTCCGTTCCCAGGAGTCCTTTGCGGCAATCATCCCGATGACGTAGCATCTCGCGAGACCGCTACGTCATCTGGGTGATCTCGCAAAGCACTTTTGGGAACGCGATTGGCGGGAGCGTCGCTGAGAGGCGGGAAAGCTGCGGGGGACGCCGGAAGGTGAGAATATCATTATTTTTTATTTTAATTATTGTTTTTACATTGATATGGTACCCAGGGCCTGGAGGAGAGACTTCTCTCCTCCAGACCCTGGGTACCATCCGCACATGAACCGCTTACTTTCCGCATGGTGGGCACAGCCACATGCAGAAAGTAAGCGGTTCAATGCATTCCTATGGCGGCGGAATCGCCGCGGTTCCGCAAAAAAGAATGAGCATGCTGCGGATTCTCCCGCGATGCGATTCCGCCGCGGAAAAACCCTCAGCATGTGCACAGCATTGCGGAATCTCATAGGCCTTAATGAGTTGTATTGTGTAAGCGGTTTTCGCGGCGTTTCCGCCGCGAAAAACCGCGGCAAAACCGCTAAAAAACGCAACGTGTGCACATAGCCTAAATAGTCTGGGTAACCAATCAACATTTATTCCAAGCCGGTGTCTGCATACTAGATGTGATTATCTGAACATCGCCGGGTGCGCTTCCGGTATCTTATTGCGCATGCGCCGCCGACGTCATCCATCACCTCGGATACAGTGGATCGCGGCCGTGGAACACAAGCTTACATGGTCCGTCTTACAGACGGCGCTTGCGCCTGGCTCACATTGTCCGCTCACCGCTGTTTCCATGGATTGGTCAGCGCTGCAAGCGTCAAACCAGAAGCCACCACATTGTGAGTAATTTCTAGTTCCAGCAATATGTAGATATCGAACCAGCATGTATACGAAATGTGATCAAAGGTAATTGTGCATGTGAGTGTGACAGTTACAACATTTAAAGTGACAAGTGCTACACTACACTAAAGGTGGGAATCTCGTTATCTGGCCAAAATCACTATATGAAAAACATCACAACATCACAACACAATACCAGACCCCAATCAGAGGGTAATAAAACTTTCACTCCTTATCTATGAACTAGTCATATTTATGTTCATCCCTCGGCCATAATGACAGTTCTGCTTCACGTCACATGTCTTACCTATTGCATTATTCCTGTGTCCTCTTGTGTATAAATATGTGATTCTTCAGATTTTGTATTAGTTCAGCCTGATGAAGAGACCTGCGTAGTCTCGAAAGCTTGCAATTTGTTACCATCTTTTCAGTTAGCCATTAAAAGGTATCAACCACTGAGGACTCTCAAGTCTAAATATTTTTATATGAAAAACAGGCACTCAAATCATTGTCTGATAAAAATTGTTATCAGAAAATGAGCAATAATCCTTTGGACCGGTTTCATGAAGAATTGTCTACCTGAAATGAGGGCCTTTGATATGAATGTGATCCCAAAGAAAATGATGGAAACCATTACTACAGTAAAACCTTGTCTTCCAACCTTTTCTTTGATCCCCAAGATCCATAAAAATCGAATGGACCCCCCTGGACGACCAATAGTGTCGGGAATGGGTGGGCTGTGTGAAGTGGTTTGTCAAATGATCGACTTTTACTTGAAACCACTGGTATCAACACTACCGTCTTTCATCAGAGACACAACTTCTGCTTTGGGACATTTTGATGGATTGGTACTGAGTGAAAGTATGACTATGGTGACAGCGGATGTTGAAAGTCTATATACCTCAATTAGACACAAGGATGGAATTAAGGCTGCTACAATATTTCTCCAGACTACCAATCTTGATAAATTTCTGATTGAACTTATAATTGAACTTCTAACGTTTGTGCTGACACACAAATGCTTCATTTTCAAGAATCAGGTATACCTCCAGTTACAGGGTACTGCGATGGGGGCCACTTGTGCCCCCTCGTATGCTAACTTGTTTCTGGGGGCATGGGAAAGAGATTTTCTCCTGTAATCCCATAAGGAACATTGATAAGGTACATCATTGGATTAGATATACAGTCATGGCCAAAAGTTTTGAGAATGACAAATATTATATTTTCACATGATCTGCTGCCCTCTGGTTTTTGTGTGTTTGACAGATGTTTTTATCACAGACAGAAATATAATAATTGCAAACATATGAGTAACTTAAGCTTATATTGACAGTTAGAATGAGTTAATGCAGCAAGTCAATATTTGCAGTGTTGACCCTTCTTCTTCAGGACCTCTGCAATTCTCCCTGGCATGCTCTCAATCAACTTCTGGACCAAATCCTGACTGATAGCAGTCCATTCTTGCACAATCAATGCTTTCATTTTGTCACAATGTTTAGGTTTTTGTTTGTCCACCCGTCTCTTGATGATTGACCACAAGTTCTCAATGGGATTAAGATCTGGGGAGTTTACAGGCCATGGACCCAAAATCTCTATGTTTTGTTCCCTGAGCCATTTAGTTATCACCTTTACTTTATGGCAAGGTGCTCCATCATGCTGGAAAAGGCATTGTTGATCGCCAAACTGCTCTTGGAGGGTTGGGAGAAGTTGCTCTTGGAGGACATTCTGGTACCATTCTTTATTCATGGCTGTGTTTTTAGGCAAGACTGTGAGAGAGCCAATTCCCTTGGCTGAGAAGCAACCCCACACATGAATGGATTCAGGATGCTTAACAGTTGGCATGAGACAAGACTGGTGGTAGCGCTCACCTTGTCTTCTCTGAATGAGGCGTTTTCCTGATGTCCCAAACAATCGAAAAGGGGATTCATCAGAGAAAATAACTTTACCCCAGTCCTCAGCAGTCCACTGCCTGTACCTTTTGCAGAATATCAGTCTGTCCATGATGTTTTTTCTGGAGAGAAGTGGCTTCTTTGCTGCCCTCCTTGAGACCAGGCCTTGCTCCAAGAGTCTCCGCCTCACAGTGCGTACAGATGCACTCACACCTGCCTGCTGCCATTCCTGAGCAAGCTCTGCACTGCTGGTAGCCCGATCCCGCAGCTGAAACACTTTTAAGAGATGTCTTGGCGCTTGCTGGTCTTTCTGGGCGCCCTGGAGCCTTTTTGGCAACAATGGAACCTCTCTCCTTGAAGTTCTTGATGATGCGATAGATTGTTGACTGAGGTGCAATCTTTCTAGCTTCGATACTCTTCCCTGTTAGGCCATTTTTGTGCATTGCAATGATGACTGCACGTGTTTCTTTAGAGATAACCATGGTTAACAGAAGAGAAACAATGATGCCAAGCACCAGCCTCCTTTTAAAGTGTCCAGTGGTGTCATTCTTACTTAATCATGACAGATTGATCTCCAGCCATGTCCTCATCAACACCCACACCTGTGTTAATGGAGCAATCACTGAAAAGAGGTTAGCTGGTCCTTTTAAGGCAGGGCTGCAATGATGTTGAAATGTGTTTTGGGGGATAAAGTTCATTTTCTAGCCAAATATTGACTTTGCAAGTAATTGCTGTTAAGCTGATCACTCTTTATAACATTCTGGAGTATATGCAAATTGCCATTAGAAAAAGTGAAGCAGTAGACTTTGTAAAAATTAATATTTGTGTCATTCTCAAAACTTTTGTCCATGACTGTACTGATGACCTGTGGTTTATCTGGGATGGATCGACTGAGGATCTTAGGATCTTCATGGATGATTTGAATAGGAATGACCTCAACATCCGGTTAACATATACGTCAGGCCGTCAAGTGAATTTTTTGGATGTTGAAATTCAAACTGATAAAGAGGGAGCATTATGCACCGATATATGTAGAAAACCAACGGCAATAAATACAATACTACATGCTCAGTCGTCCCATCCCAGATCAACCATACATGGCATTCCAATTGGACAACATCTAAGAATCAGGAGGATCTGTTCAACTGAACGCTCACGGTGCTAGAGGGGTTCTCACCGAAGTCACCGCAGTTACATCTGGTCACTGGGCTCTGTTCCCAGCAGGGCTGAGCTGCGGTGAGATCCGGGATCACTTATAAAATTCACATAAAAGGAAACCAGAAATTAGTTACAAAAAGGGGGCAATTGTTGGGTATTGCCACGAAGGCACATCTAGATAAGTTCCTTAGGGGGGGGGGGGTCTAGTTTTCAAAATGGGTTCACTTCTGCGGCATTTCCACTGTTTAGGCACATCAGGGGCTCTCCAAACGTGACATTCATCCGATCTCAATTCCAGCCAATTTAGCACTGAAAAGTCAAACGGTGCTCCTTCTCTTTCGAGCTATGCCATGTGCACAAACAGTGGTTTAC
>JARQOD010000007.1:154594081-154666776 GCA_033576555.1 Oophaga sylvatica
TGATTGTGGCCCATCTGATGTTGGTGACAAGTGCGGTGACCAATGTGGATATGCCTACACCCCATGTCATCCCTTTACGTCGTCCACTCTCAGGACTGAAAAGCCGTGATATAGTCACCCAATATTGTATCCCCTGAAGGTACAACTACATGGCAAGATGATGCATTATCTATGCTGTAATGTATTTCTGTGTGTATACATAAATATCAGTTTTCTATCACATAGTCTGTGTCTGCTGTTACAGTTCATACCAGATATGTGATTTAGTAGACATCACTTAAGCAACAAGACACCAAATTTTTTACACAAATATATTTTTATATGTGCTAAGTCGCACTTGAGGTAGTGACAACCATATTTTACGCATATGCTATATGTCTTCATAGCACTATAGTGTCAGTGAGTATTATTACACAAGTACAAAATATCATAAAAAAATAAAACATTGCAGTAGATAATAGGATCTAAAGAAAATAAAAACTTTCACTATGTATAGTGATGATCATATGTTACCCATATGTTTGGTTCACAAGATTAGACTACTGCAAATATGCAATAGACAACATGGATTAAAATTAAAGATAAAAAAATAAACATTTCTATAAATAATAATACATAAGCAAAATAAACTTTCACTATCACTAGTGAGCACCATATCTGCCAGCCACCATGGTTGGGTTCTAAGACTAGACTAATGCAATGATGCATTAGCCAACAATGTTTAAAATGGAATATAAAAAAATAACAAACATTGGTATAAATTATAAGATATCAAGAAAATAAAAATTTGACAGCTAGCCCATTTCCCACCAGCTAAGTACCATATGCTGTTTGTAGGCATTCAGATGAGTGCAAATATGCATTACACAACATGTTGTAAAAATAAATATAAAATACAACAAACGTTTTTAGAAATAAGATAATGAAAATAAACGTTGAGTATGCCTACTGAAAAGCATATTGGTACCATATGTTTTTTACAGGCATCTAGATTATTGCATATTTCTTTGGCACAACACGAGTTTAAAATAAATACCGTATTTTTCGGACTATAAGACGCACCGGACCATAAGACGCACCTAGGTTTTAGAGGTTGAAAATAGGAAAAAAATATTTTGAAGCAAATAATGGGGTAAAATATTTAATTTAATAACATAAATAACATAATATTTCACCAATGCAAATGTAAACAGAACTCAGCAGCAGCATTAACAACCATTATTGATTTACGTACAGAAACTCCTCAGTCATCAGGGAACCCCAAGAACTCCTCGTCACTACTGTCCATATTTAGGAAGCTCGGTTCCTCAGAATCACTAGTATCACTGTCTTCACTCTGTTCATAAAGGATGTCATCTTCGGTGCCATCTAAAGCATTGCTGATGCCACATTTTTTGAAGGACTTCACAATGGTTTCATCTTTAACCTTTGTCCGGCTGAGTAGGTACAATTGTAACTATTCCGTTTTAAAATTGCAATAACTTTTTTTTTCGAAAAGCCGTAGAGGGCTGAAATTTCGTGACATCTCTGCAGTTATGGTCCAGAATATATTGGCCCAATTTCAATAAAATATCTCCACCCCCTTCCGAGATAAGGGGTCGAGATATTTTTGCATCCATAATCTGCATAGGTACAAATGTACCCTCATATATTTTGAATGAAGATAATGCAAGGAAAAAAGAATAATATTTTTTTTTAATTATGCTATTTTATTATTATAAACAAGTAAAAAAACTGTTCACTTACATTATAAAAGAAAATGTAAAACTTTTTTTTATTGATTTTCTTCGCAAGTAATGCATGTTGTCTTTGCTACTGAGTGTTCATCGCAAATGGGTTTCACACAAACCACACAAGACTTTCTAGTCTTACGTTGTTTTCGCCTCAGGTCTCGGCAGACATAGCAACTACCAACAACAGGGGAGGGTCCACGACTACCATGAGGTATTTGAGGGCCAGCTGGTGCTTGCGATGCTACCAGAATGCATTGTCCAAGCACCATTTCTACTGCACCTCGAAGAAAATGGTTTCTCATCATCATTCGGTTTGTACCACGATCTTCAATTGCAGGCATACACAGCTGATTTGCGAGATCTTTCAGGAACTTTCTTTGTTGATCCTTTGTCCTGAAGCTTGGATTGTGTTCTCTATAGATGATGTAAGATGCTAACCCAGTGACGTCAATCATATTGTAGAAAAATGCCAGAGGCCAACGTAATGTTCGTCGTTTCACAGTGTACTCTCCCAACATTTTATCCATAACATCAACTCCGCCTTTTGTTTTGTTGTAGTATTTTACTATCTCTGGCTTGGCTGCTAGTGTCTCCTCAACTTCTCCCGTCATGTGCATAGATGATAGAAGCACGACTGATTTGTTCTTCTTTGGTACATATGAACAGACTGTTGCATCATGATTGTAGGCAAAATTTGTCGAGTTTACAGGCCTTTCTTTGGCAGGCTGCATGTTGCTAGGTAGGAACCTTTTGCTTTTTCTCACTGTACCAACTAGTGTCATGTTCCAGGAGTTCAATACCTTAGCTAGTTACATGGTTGTAAAGAAGTTATCGGTGGTGACATTTCTTCCAGACCCTTTATACGAGCTCACTAGGTCCAATACTGTTCGTTCACCAATGTTTACTTGTCGAGGACCATCAGTTGGTATCCCAGTGTAGAGCTGACCTTGTAATGGGTAGGCGTTTGACGAGTCACAAGCCCAGAAAATCTTTATGCCATATTTAGCTGGTTTTGAAGGTATATACTGGGTAAATTTAGTATGGCCTCTAAATGGAAATAATTGCTCGTCGACGGTGATACAATTATATGGCTTGTAGGCTCTCTCCAGATTTCTGTTCAGCATTGTCCAGATGTCCCGTATTGATGCAGCTTTATCTGTTTGCACACGTTCTGCACGTGTATTTTCGTTGTCAAATCTGATAAATCTTAGTATCATCTTGAAGTGGTCACGAGACATGGCTGCACGTATAAGAGGCAGAGCAGCAACATTCCACATTTCCTCCAGATTCTCTTTGTTGTCTCTGTGCACACCAGCAGCAATCAGTATGCCCAAAAATGCATGGAGTTCAGTTTCAGTAAATTGCTTGAATGCTTTTTGTGGTGGCCGTTCAGAAGAATCAGGAAAACGTTGTACCAGTTTGTTGATGTAAGCATCATAAACTCTCTTGGCCTTTCGATTAGTTTCTCGTAATATGATGTCACATCTCGGGAGTCATGATTGACTTGAATAGCTCTTTTGCTGTATACAGGTTGCTGATTGCTGCAGGGCCACCTCTTTGTCGTAGGACATTACGAGATTTTGTTTGTGCATTTGGCAGTGGATCACTACACCATTGAGTTTTATCCTTAGCAGTCCAAATGTCGCCTGCACTTTGAGGCACAGACTCATCCTCAACACTTTCGTCTGAGTCGTATTCTTTTTCCTGCTCTATGACCATTTCTTGTTCAATGTCTGAATCTTCTTCAGTAACATCCACTTGTGGTACATAGTTTTCATCATCAGATGCAACATATGGTTCTTCCTCAAGCTCAGAATCAGATTCTTCTAGCATTCGCATTATTTCGTCAGACGTAAATCTGTAAATATGAAAAAATGAAAAATAATTTTCCAAAATACTACACAATACTACATTATTGGCTTTTCACAAAATGATACTAACCTGCAAACACGTTTTCTTGGATTATGGCGGAAACTAGATCCAGCATCACTATCACTCATGATGATTTGGTAGATGAATTTTGGCTTCGTAATTTAGTTCAGTAACACGTGGCAAGTAGAATGAAACTCGATTCTAAAGTGCAGATAAAAAAGTAAATTATTTCTAGTGATAATTATTTATAAATGTCATTTATATATTATGTAAACCGTATACGGTTTCAGAATTTTCATTCCATCTTCGACTGTTTTTTCGACCAATAGGAAAATTGTAACAGAGCCACCATCTTTATTTTGTGCTGAATATAAGTAAAACATCATAAAATAATATGTAGATACTAATTATTATCCATTTTTCATATAAAAATCATACCTATAGTGATAAGTTTCATACAAAATATATGTAAGCCAAGTCCAGGCTCAAAGACAATTTCTGACTGTTCTGTCCTCACATAAGGCGAATGAAGGTATAACTGGCTGTTAGATGCTGTGAGACTTTCCTACCTTCGTATCCAAGAAATTGAAGACTTCACAAGCCTAGAAATGTGTGTGCTCACAGCAATGAGATGAACAGCAAAATGGCTACTGAGAGGAGGGAGGCAGGAAGAGAAGTAGAAGCCACTCCCAGTTTGAATCAACTTAATTGACAGCAACATAAGTGAGCAGTAACAACACTGGTCAATAGATATCAGCATAACATTTGTAGCTGAATGAACTTTAGTTTCTGAAACCAAGTAAAGGAGAAAGTCTTCCCACAGTGGAGGTATATATGAAGGTAAAATTGTACTTCTGCAGCCTGTTAACGTTGTAAAATTATGCAGCCTGACGAAGGTTAACTGACTGCCATGAGGTTTTCACCCACTCGCAAACCTGGGTGATAGTGGGCCTCTTCATTCGTCCAGTTGGTGTCAGGTCATGATTGCCAGCAGCCATCCATCTATTCCATTGTTCTCTCATGAAAACTTTAAATGGCTTATTGATGGATAAGTCCAAAGGTTGCAACTGAATGGTAAGCCCCCCAGGAATTACGGCAAGATGGGTTTTCTCTTCTTTAAATCTCCTTTTTGTAGCTTCAGTGATATTTGCCCTGAATTGGTCCAGCACTAATAGAGCAGGTTTTTTCAGAAGCCCTCCAGGACGTTTGGACCACACTTTTTCTATCCATATCTTCATGCCATTTTCATCCATCCATCCCTTGTCATGAATATGAACAATGACACCTCTTGGGTTCGCCTCTTTTGGCATGGTTTTTCTCTTGAAAATAAGCAGTGGGGGCAGTTTGGTGCCATCTGCACAGCAGGACAACACTGCTGTATAATGGGTTTTCTCGTGCCCTGAGGTCTTCACGGCTATAGTTTTGGCACCTTTTACATCAACAGTTTTGTTTGATGGAACATCGAAAGTCAACGGGACTTCATCCATGTTCCCAATCGGAGTCATTTCGTATCCATTTTTCTTTCTTGCTTCCAGGACAAATTTGTGAAAAGACACAATCTTGGTTTCGTATTCTATAGGCATTTTTTGTGCAATCCTAGTTTTTGTGCGCATAGCAAGGCCACATCTCTTCATAAATCTATAGCACCATGATGGTGATCCTGTGAAGTCCTCAATGCCTTTCTCTGCAGCAAGACGTTTAGCTTCATAAATAATCATTTTTGTAGATACAGAATATCCATTGTTCCTGTGACATATGATCCACTCTTTCACATCCACTTCTAAATGTGGCCACTTTGCAGTATGCCCACGAAAACATTTTTTGTCTTTGTCCATTTTTTGCAGCTGATCCTCCTGTTTCCTCCATTCCCGTATCATTTTTTCAGTTGGAGGTGGCCCAAAGTGTCTCTCCGCTGCTCTGTTCCCATGTTCTTTGGCGTACTTATACAACAATTACCACCACACCACAAAGCAGTCAAATGATCAAATAAATGATACAAAAATACGGATTTTTGTGTTACTCACCGTAAAATCCTTTTCTCCGAGACGCTCATTGGGGGACACAGGACTGTGGGTGTATGCTACTGCCACTAGGAGGCTGACACTAAGTAAACATAAAAAAGGTTAGCTCCTCCTCCGCCGTATACACCTCAGCACTGGCCGCAGGCAAATCCAGTTTAGTGCAAAAAGCAGTAGGAGGCTAAAATAAATCAGAGTTAACACAGATACAGCATATCCAGAAGAAAAAAAACTGCTGATACAGATTAATCAGAGAATAGAGTTAACTCAAAACAAAGCCATCCGGCTATTAGGGAGGGTGCTGTGTCCCCCAATGAGCGTCTCGGAGAAAAGGATTTTACGGTGAGTAACACAAAAATCCGTATTTCTCCTTCGTCTCATTGGGGGACACAGGACTGTGGGACGTCCCAAAGCAGTCCCTTGGGTGGGAAACGACTCCACAGTGTAATTTATAATTAAGCATTGCTTATAGGTGCGCAACCGCACCCTGAAGAATCCTTCTACCCAGACTGGCATCCGCAGAAACCTGGGTATGGATATTATAATGCTTAGAAAAGGTATGCAGACTGGACCAGGTTGCTGCCTTACAAACCTGTTCCACCGAAGCCTGATGCCGAAGGGCCCAGGAGGCACCCACCGCTCTGGTGGAGTGAGCCTTGATTCCTGCGGGAACCACCGCGCCTCTGATGCGGTAAGCTTCCTGAATGGCTAACCGAATCCACCTAGCCAAGGTAGATTTAGAGGCAGCGAGTCCCTTCCTGCGACCTTCAGGGAGGACAAACAGCGTGTCCGTCTGTCGAAAAGACGCCGTCCGAGATACATATCTCCTGAGAGCTCTCACCAGATCCAGCGTATGGAGAGCCTTCTCCACTCGGTGCGTCGGAGCTGGGCAAAAAGAGGGCAAGACAATGTCCTCATTAATATGAAAAGAGGACACGACTTTAGGCAAAAAAGGTGGTGTTGGTCTGAGCACCACCTTATCCTGATGGAAAAGCAAGTACGGAGCTCGACAAGACAGTGCGGCCAGCTCCGAAACCCGCCTTATGGAAGTTATGGCTACCAAAAACACCACCTTCCAGGACAGAAATGACAGAGAAACCTCCTGCAAAGGTTCAAAAGGAGACTCCTGCAGGACTCCCAAGACTAGATTGAGATCCCAAACGTCTAAGGGAGCCTTGTAGGGGGAACTAAATGTACAACCCCCTGAATAAAGGTCCTAACCTGAAAATTAGACGCAATCCTTCGCTGAAAAAGCACTGATAAGGCTGATATCTGCCGTCTAAGCGTACTTGGCGCTAGACCTGAATCTAGGCCTGCCTGGAGAAATGACAGAATGTTTGGAATTGAAAACCGAAGCGGGGAACAACCATGTTCCCTGCACCAAGCAAAAAAGACCTTCCAAGTCCCATGGTAGATGCGAGCCGAGACAGGCTTTCGGGCGCTAGCCATCGTTGCGGCGACCTTTTTAGAGAATCCAGCCCTGGTCAGGATCCAAGATTCAACGGCCAAGCCGTCAAACACAGGACCGCTGAGTTCTGGTGGTAAACTGGGCCTTGAGAGAGAAGGTCCGCGCGCTCTGGCAGTCGCCAGGGTGCGTCGGCGAGCAATTGTACCAGCTCCGCGTACCATGAGCGACGTGGCCAATCTGGAGCGATTAATATCACTGGGACCCCTTCTAACCTGATCTTTCTGATCACCCTTGGGAGCAGAGCTATTGGTGGAAACAAGTATGGAAGATGAAACTGATTCCATGGTAGAACCAGGGCATCCACTGCTATTGCCTGCGGATCCCGGTACCGGGAAACAAAGTTGGGCACCTTGGCATTTATCCTGGAAGCCATCAGGTCCACATCTGGGGTTCCCCAGCGTCGGCATATCTGCTGAAAAATCTCGGGATGTAGAGACCACTCCCCTGACGCTATGCCGTGACGGCTGAGAAAATCTGCTGCCCAGTTTTCCTCGCCTGGTATGTGGACTGCTGAAATCACAGAGTGATTTACCTCTGCCCAAGTCAGAATCTGTTTTACCTCGTGCATGGCCGCCTTGCTGCGGGTACCTCCCTGATGGTTTATGTATGCCACCGCCGTGGCATTGTCCGATTGTATTCTGACTGGGTGGCCCGCCAGATGCTGGTGAAAATGCCTCAGAGCCAGCCGAACCGCTCGGATCTCTAAAACATTGATCGGAAGGCTCGATTCTTGCTGAGACCAAATTCCCTGAGCTGTGTGGTGACGAAACACTGCTCCCCATCCGAGCAGGCTGGCGTCCGTTGTGACTACCAACCAAAAATTTGGAGGAAACAAACGACCCTGTCGAAGAGTGGTGTCCCTCGTCCACCACGTAAGAGTCTGTCTGACCTGCAGGGACAGACGACACCGCAGATTGAGGGAGTAAGGGCTCCCGTCCCACACTGCCAAGAGTGCATGCTGAAGGGGGCGAAGATGAAACTGGGCAAACGGAATAGCCTCGATTGCCGCCACCATCCTTCCTAGGACCCTCATGCAAAACCGGATGGTGTGAGGAATTGGTTGGCGAAGGATCCGTACCTCTTGGCGGAGAACTAAGGCCTTGTCCTGAGGAAGAATTATCAACCCCTGAGCGGTGTCGAAATTCATCCCTAAAAAGGTGATCTTCCGAGATGGCACGGGAGATGACTTCTTCATATTTACCAGCCACCCCAAACGAGCAAGGGTGTCTAACGTAATGTTGACACTTTCCTCGCAGGTCTGAAAAGACGGACCCTTGATGAGGAGGTCGTCTAAGTAAGGCAGGATGACTATCCCCCTGGAGTGCAGAATGGACACAACAGTAGCCATGACTTTTGTGAACACCCTGGGGGCTGTGGCTAGGCCGAATGGCAGGGCTGCGAACTGAAGATGAAGTTTGCCGATGGCAAACCGAAGAAACCTTTGATGAGGGGGAAATATGGGGATGTGAAGATAGGCATCCTGGATGTCTATTGATGCTAGAAATTCCCCTTTTTCCATGCTTGCAATGACCGAACGGAGAGATTCCATTCGGAAATGCCGAATTTTGACAAACCGGTTCAATCGCTTTAGATCTAGAATGGGCCTTACGGTACCATCCTTCTTGGGTACAATGAACAGGTTGGAATAAAATCCCTGACCTCTTTCGACCTCCGGTACAGGTACGACAACCCCGCTGTGCCGAAGAGACTCGACTGCCCTGAATAAGGCACGAATCCGAGACTCCTCCTTGGGAAGGCGCGAGGGAAAAAAGCGATTTGGGGGAAGGCTGGTAAATTCTATTTTGTACCCCGTGGAGACTAACTCCCTGACCCACTCGTCGTGAGTCACTGATAGCCAAGTGGGACGAAACCAGAGTAACGGCCGCCTACCCTGGAAAAATTGACCGGATTCTGCCTCCAGTCATTTGTCCGAATATCTTTGGGGTTTGGACCCTCTGGATCTTGGCTGATAAGATCTCCCTCTTCCCAGAGGATTGGTCCTGTAGGTGACCTGGCGATCTCTGGCCTGATTAGGCCGACCTGAGCCGCTGGAGGTGGCTGGCATGGCCCAGCCTGGGTTACGAAAGGCCCTAAAACGAGGCTGAGGTTGTCGACAAAAAGGTTGTCTAATCCTTTGCTGAGGAAGGAAATTGCTCTTCCCTCCCGTTGCATCAGATATGAGCTGATCCAGTCTCTCGCCAAATAACCGACCACTCTGGTATGGTAAAGATGTAAGCGACTTTTTTGAGGTTGAATCTGCTCGCCAGGTTCTTAGCCACAAGGATCTTCTAATGGCAATTGCATTAGCAGCGGCTAATGCTGCGCAATTTGCCGCATCCATGGATGCATTAATTAAGAAGTCTCCAGCAAGAGCTATTTGATTAGAAATTTGGGATACCTCAGACGGCACCTCTATGCCGTGAAGAGCTTTATTTAAAGACTCCGACCAGGATATTATGGCCTTGGCAACCCAAGTCGCTGCAAAAGAAGGAGAAAGAGCAGAACCGGATGCCTCAAATACCGAACGGGCCAAACTCTCAATTAGACGATCCGTTGGCTCCTTAATAGAGGAACCGCTGGGAATGGAGAGGAGCGTTTTAGATGCCAAACGCGAAACAGGAGGATCAACCGAAGGAGATTCTGTCCACTTCTTAAGGAGCTCAGGAGCAAAAGGATATCTAGTATTGAGAGCCTTTTGTCCAGCAAAGCGCTTGTCCGGTTTCTCCCGGTGGCGCTGCACTAATTCCTCAAACTCAGGATGAGCACCAAAAACCTTATGGGCTTGCCTGGCTCGTTTAAAGGACACCTTGTGACCAGAGGTCAAGGTGGACTCATCGTCTATCCCCAGAGTTTGATTGATAGCTTCGATCAAACTGTCAATAGTTTCTTGACTAAACTGTGCCTCTAGATTAAGTGATTCTTCCAAATCGGAATCCGAATATTGATCACTTGCCAAGGGAGGGCGAGCGGGAGACGGAACTAACGGATGCCGAGGCTCCAGACGGCATAGGCGACACAGTGTGGGTTCGTTTCCCCTGTGTCTGCCTGGTGAGAGCGCGGCCCCTGCAGGCCTGAGGTTCCTGATATGTAGCCAAGACAGGTGAACCACTGTCCCTGCTCCTATCGGGAGCTTGAAGGGACTCGACCGCTCTGGTCAATGACGCCACAGATTGAGCCAGGGAAAGGGCCCACTCAGGGGGGCTTGACGCACTAGGCTCGGCTATAGGAGCGGGTTCCTGAGCCCGTTCAGAGTCACAGGCTTCGCAGACCCGAGAAGTCTGGGCGTGCGGAAAAGGAGACCTACAAGCAATGCATGCGGTATAAAGTATCGTATGAGTCTTGGTTCTTTTGGACATTCTGAATCCGTCACAGTACACAATAAACTGTATGTGTCAGACAGCGGAAGGGGCGCAAAAGTGCGCAATAATTAGGCTGGAGGTAGTAACACTTACCCCAGTCCTGTATCCCCAGCGTTCTTTCGTGTATAACGAGCAGAAAGAAACAGGACATCCGAGCTCCAATCTTTCAAAAAAGAGCGCTTCTCAATCAGAGAGGAAGTGCTCATGTAGCCGAGCCTCAGGAGGGAGGGTCAAGAGGCGCGGCCTAGACGTCAGGGCTTCCGTCCCACCAACTTCCGGCCGCGGCCTATCTCCGGCAAAAGCCGGGGACTAAATTTGAAGCCGCAGCCTAGCGGCCACAGAAGCCGCGGTCTAAATTTCCAGCGGAGGCGGCCCCAAAGTCGGAGGGCGGGTCCGCCGGAAGAAGACGCCGCCGGGGCGGAGCCCACCCCCGCGACCTCTAGCTGACGCCGGCATTGCATACCTCCGACCGCGGCCTATCCCCGGCAAAAGCCGGGGACTAGATTTGAAGCCGCGGCCTAGCGCCATCTGAAGCCGCGGCCTAAATTTTCCGGCGGCGGCCACCCCAAAGTCGGAGAGCGGCCCCGCCGGAAGAAAACGCCCGGGAGCGGTCCCCATACTCACGACCGCGGCTCCCCCTCCGGCCGACGCCGGCTACCATATTCCAGTCTGCGGCCTAGTTCCAGGGTACAAGCCGGGGACTAAATTTTTGCCCGGAGCGCTGCTGTATCCTTTGGCGGCGGCCGTCCTGGATCTTGAAGGTGAGATTCCTCTTGCAGCTTCTGTCCACTTCTTAAGGGCATTAAAGGGGGACTCTCCGTGAAAAAGGAAAAAAGGACGGTGCAGGAACCCTAACTCCATCACCCCTTCAGGGGATGAGGAGAGGGACCGTCCGCCTCCTTGCAGCACCGCAGTCTGGCATTGGTGGTGCAGTGGGGGCCGCACGGACTAACTCCTGCCTCTGTACAGCCTAGGGTTTCAATACCTTAGGGTGGTCAGGGCTGAGTCCGGCATTCATGTCCCACGTTGCGGGAGAGGATACGTTGGAGGCTTTACTCCACGTGCTCGCCCGTTGATGGTTTGGGGAGATCGGACCCTTTCAATAGGATCCGTCGCCCCTATCTCATCTTCGTGGGAAAAGAAAAAAAAAAAATGGTCTGGAAAAAGAACCAGACGTGTGCCTCCATCAGACACTAAGCAATAACTGGATTTGCCTGCGGCCAGTGCTGAGGTGTATACGGCGGAGGAGGAGCTAACCTTTTTTATGTTTACTTAGTGTCAGCCTCCTAGTGGCAGTAGCATACACCCACAGTCCTGTGTCCCCCAATGAGACGAAGGAGAAATGCTTTATTAATACACGTAAGACATAAAATAGAATTTAGCCAAGTGATAGGTAAAGGCAGGGAAACACATTGCCACACTATACAGGAGTACAATCACAATTAGCTAGGAGGCCCTGCAGTTACCCTGTTATGCATAGAAAAAGATTGCCAGCAATAGTAAAGCTGAATAACTAGTGCACAATAGGCACATATACCATAATAACCGCTCGAAACAATCGCACATATACAAAAGGTGGAAAAACCACCTAAGTAGATAAACTGAGCCCATACATAGAGCGCAGAGTAAACATACCACAGTAGATGAACAGGGAGACCTGCAGGGCGATCCACAGCTGACACCGACGCACGTTTCGGAGAATAATATCCTTCCTCAGGGGCGAGGAAGATTATTCTCCGAAACGTGCATCGGGGTCTGCTGTGGATCGCCCTGCAGGTCTCCCTGTTCATCTACTGTGGTATGTTTACTCTGCGCTCTATGTATGGGCTCAGTTTATCTACTTAGGTGGTTTTTCCACCTTTTGTATATGTGCGATTGTTTCGAGCGGTTATTATGGCATATGTGCCTATTGTGCACTAGTTATTCAGCTTTACTATTGCTGGCAATCCTTTTCTATACATAACAGGGTAACTGCAGGGCCTCCTAGCTAATTGTGATTGTACTCCTGTATAGTGTGGCAATGTGTTTCCCTGCCTTTACCTATCACTTGGCTAAATTCTATTTTATGTCTTACGTGTATTAATAAAGCATTTTTGTATCATTTATTTGATCATTTGACTGCTTTGTGGTGTGGTGGTAATTGTTGTATAAGTTTTTGCAGTTGATCTTTATATATATGTCCTTAGGTGTATCTGGAGCTATTTAATACTCTTCTCTCTATTATTATTATATATATATATATAATATATATATATATATATATATATATATATAATTCTCCATGTATACACTATGCTTGCTAGTCATTTGTTACTTCTTTGGCGTACTTCACTACCTCCAGTTTAAAAGGGATTTTATGACATCCTTTTCTGCTTTGACATCTTCCCAGGAGAGTATGGTACACGATTGTATCTTTCTGCAAGAAAATACAAAATTATGGTATCAGTACGGTACTTTGTCTTGCTGCTGACTCTGTTATGGTGGGGGATCTGCTGCTGGAGGGCCACAGGTTGTGCAACACTGTTGCATGGAACAACACCCCAGCAAGGAGTTTGAATGTTCTCCCCATGTTTGCATGGGTTTCCTCCGGGTTCTCCGATTTCTTCCCACACTCCAAACACATACGGATAGGTACGGTATGCTTCACTCTGAAATGCTACGGCGTTTCAGCGAAAAACACACCGTACCTTACTTTGGCTTTTCCCCTCCTGCTGCCAATCACTGACAGGTCTCTTCCTTTATGTGTACGCAGAAAGAAAATTGTCACTCAATGGTAGCGGATGGGGAGGAGCTGCTGGGGACCCACGTGTCTGACTACTGTAATCTCCAGGTGGCTTTTAAAGTACGGTACATGCTGTCCAATGCATAGGCAGCATGTACGGTATTAGCTTAACAATGGGCTCTATGACTTTAGCCACTTTTTTTTTTCTCTAAAATGCTGTGGCATTTAGACCGCAGCATGTCTACGGTATTTACCGTATCTTGCAGAGACGCTCAGTTGCCGCAAGATACGGTAGCACCACCCAATGTATAGGATGCGGTGATTCTGCATGTGTTCAACGAATCACACGTACAAAAGCCGGCAGCACTTTGGACGGAGCGGCCACTTTTTATACCGTATGTCAAGTGCTTTGGAGAACTATAACTCCCAACATGACCTGCAGCTCCTGTAGCATGTTGGGAGTTATAGTTCACCACAGTAGCGATAGTGTTTTAAAGGGAATCTGTCACCCCATTTTTGCCCTATGAGAGAGGGCCACCGCCATCAGGGGCTTATCTTACATTCTGTAATGCTGTAGATAAGCCCCCGATGTCACCTGAAAGTGAAGAAAAACGAGTTACGGTATATTACGGTATACTCACCCAGGGGCGGTCCGCCGTCCGATGGGCGTCGCGGTCCAGTTGGGCGCCTCCCATCTTCTAGCGAAGCCGGCCTCTTCTTTCCGTTGCGGCTCCTGGTGAGGGCAGATTACCGCAGTGCGCAGGCGCCGGGAAAGGTCAGAGAGGTCCGGCGCCTGCGCACTCCAGTACTCTGCTCTGCCCTCACCAGGGCAGAGCAGTGCACCTGCGCAGGAGCCGCGATGGGACGCAGAGAAGAGGAGGGCTTCACTACAAGATGGGAGGCGCCGAACCGGACCGCGACGCCCATCGGCCCGCCCCTGGGTGAGCTGTTTTTTCTTCACTTTCAGGTGACATCGGGGGCTTATCTACAGCATTACAGAATGCTGTAGATAAACCCCTGATGGCGGTGGCCCTATCTCATAGGGCAAAAATGGGGTGACAGATTCCCTTTAAGGGTGTGTTTCCACGGTCAATAAATGCTGCGTGTTTGATGCTGTGTACAGCCGCAGCGTCAAACACGCAGCGTCCAGATGTTACAGCATAGTGGAGGGGATTTCAAGAAATCCCGTCTCCACTATGTGTAAAAACATGCAGGCGACAGACCTGCGTTAACGGACATGCGGCGCGTCTTTTCAGATCGCAGCATGTCCTTTTCCCTTGCGGTGACGCTTTGTCGCCGCAAGGGAAATAACACAGGCCTATGTAGCACTGCGGTGATTCCGGATGAGTTCAATGAGCACATCCAGAATCACCGCGCGTTCAGAAGGGGGCGGCGCTTTGGGCGGAGCTGACTTTCCGCTCCGTCCAAAGCGCTGTGGTTTCGGACCGTGGAACCATAGCCTAACTGTTTTAACTTTAAGGCCGGCGTCACACTGGCGAGTTTGATGAGAGCAAGTCGCACGACTTTCTTGCATCAACACCCGACACGGCCGCCCGCTCTCGGACCAGAGTGTGCGGCTGCATAGAAATACATGCAGCCGCACACTCGGGTCTAAGAGCGGGCGGCCGTGACGGGTGTTGATGCGACAAAGTCGTGCAACTTACTCGCATCAAACTCGCCAGTGTGACGCCGGCCTAAAACCAAATGTACTGTACCTCACTTCTGTGGCCACACTAGGCAGGAAGTATGGTATGTTCTCATCCAGTTCATAAGCTGCAGCACATGACAATCTGTCACTGCAGCACACGACCAGCGGGGAGAACCTTCTACTTCTTCTCTAGTGTGGCCGCACTATATACACAGCGCGGTGGCTCACAGTGGAGGCAGCCGCTTCACCGCCGGCGGCTCACACAGCGGAGGCTGCCACTTCAGAAAGCCGCCGGTGGCTCGTGCTCCCTTGCCGGCGGCTCCCACAGCCATGCTTCACAGCCGGCGGCTTCTGCTCCACCGCCGGCGGCTCCTACGACCCTGCTTAACCGCCGGCGGCAACTGCTTCACCGCCGGCGGCTCCTGCTTCACCACCGGCGGCTCCTGCTTCACCACCAGCGGCTCCTGCTTCACCGCCGGCGGCTCCTGCTTCACCGCCGGCGGCTCCTAAGGCCCTGCTTAACCGTCGGCGGCTACTGCTTCACCACCGGCAACTTGTGCTCCACCGCCGGCTGGTTCCCATGGCCCTGCTTAACCGCCGACATCTTGTGCTTCACCGCCGGCAGCTCCTGCTCCACCGCCGACGGGTCCCGCCATGCTGCATCGACGCTGGAGGCTCCCGCAGTGCCGCTCCACCGCCGGCTCCGAGCTCCTGTGATGCCGCTGAACCCCATCTACAGGTATGTTCCGACCATAAGATGCACCCTCATTTTCCTCCCGATTTTGAGGGGAAAAAAGTGCGTCTTATGGTCCGAAAAATAAAAATAAACTGCTTTTGAAATCATAATATATAAGTAAAATAAAAAAAATCACAGCTGGTGGTAAAGTGGGTGGTGGGGTTCACGGGTTACCAACATCTCTGTGTGGTTGGCTTGGATGACCACCTTGCCCATCACCCAGTTGGGGTGGATTTTCTGGGCCCTGAGCCAACATCTGCCCACGGTCAGGTTGGTGTGTGGGCACATTGCCGTACAGATAAGGGAGATTATATTCCTGTGTAAGATGGTACCCACGAGAATCATACCCCCCAATATGACCATGTTGAGCACATCCAGGTTGGGACCAGCCTCCAACACTGGATCTGTACAAGTGGCCATATTGGGAAGTCGAATTATAGCCAGCCATTTGACCCTGTTGTTGCCAAGGTTGGTTGGGTGGGGAATGGGTTGAGGTGTAGGCGCCCGTGCAGGAAGATCATCAGATCCTAATTGAGCATGCACATTTTGGTGGGGGGCAAGGTGCAAAAGGTTACGGGTGAGAGCTGCCACCTCTCAAGGAATTCAAACACCTCATATGGTGTATTGGGGGGTGTCCATGCATCAATTAGGATGTGCATTGATCCTCGCACACGGAGCCTCAGCTCACGGGGTAGGGGGACTAAGGTAGCGGTCAAGGCTACGGGCATAGGCCTCCTCACCCTCATCCACAGCCTCCCTTGAAAGGTAATTGAGTACCCCAGTGTCCACATGCCTACGTGTGTCTGACCCAGTGATGTCTTGCCGTCTTCTCACACGGCGGGATATTGCAGCAGGCTGGGGGGAGCCCCCCAGAGGTACAGTGGGGCTGCTACTGTTTCCTGCTTCATCCCCAATGGCGGATGCTGCTGCAGCTGGTGCCTCTGGTACAGGTAGAGGAGGAAGGGTTGCTGAGGTCCTTGGGATTGTGAACCTTGGGGGATGCTGATGGGAGGTTCAGACGATGGGCCAGCCACCTCTTTATCTCCCCAAACCGGGTCAATAATGGCCTCCGAGTCGCAGCCTTCTCCCTCTCAGTGAGGTTGGATTGAGTTCTGTTGGGAAATGAAAGGGGATTAGAACATGTAGGAGGGGTGAGCCTAAACGGCATATGTGTTATGTGGTGTGATGTATGTACTTACGGTCTGAGATCCAGAATAGGTGCAAGAAAACCCAGCCTGTCAAAGTAAACGTATTTTCTTTTTGTGGGTGCTGATGACCCGCTCTTGGCCCTCTGCTGCCGTTCACGCCGTATTGGTCGCTTCTCCATCTTCTCATAACATCATCCACTGCAATGAGACATACAATGTCATCAATTAGCTAGCTGCACAAAGCCATATTCTTCTACATACACGTAATAAAGTCATGGGGGCCTAGTAGGATGTGACTATCCTAACATTTTGTGGCCAAAAAAAAAAAAAAAAAAAAATACATTTTTTGGGTACAATCTGTGCTAAAACTACGTTATGACAGTGAAGACGTTTGCACATAAATCAAGTCACTTACTGATTCGCTGCTGCTCCTCGCGTGGGCTGTCCCCAAAGTGGGGAAACATCTGCCCACAGATGCGCCTCCATGCCGCCTCTTTCCTTGCGTGGTCTGCATAATGTGCATCTCTTTGGTCCCAAATTTCGGGCCTCTCCTGCACCAACACAATGAGAATCTCTACATTGATGAGGGTGGACATCATGGCCGACTACGTGAAGGCGTTCTTCCGGGATGTCTGGCGCTCTTTTTGAGCTAATTTGCATGTGTCAGCTTCCTGCAGCATGTGTTGCACCATTTCCTGTAAGCTGCAGAAGTTTTGCGTATTTCTCGCAAGTCACACGTCTGGTCCGTGTGTAATCCGTTGTTTTTCTCGCACCCATAGACTTTCATTGGCGTACAACGGGCGTAATACGAGTACAATCGCAGCATGCTGCGGGTGTCTCGCACCGTAAGATGCGCCCGAGAAAAATACGCATGATCAGAGCTGCCCCATAGAGAAATATTGGTCCGTGTGTAATGCGTGGTTTTCACGCCTCTCACTCGTCCGTATTCCTCCTTAGTGTGACGCCGGCCTAAGGGTCACAATGTGTCCCAATTACGTTTTCAAGTAATTGAATATATCCCACCACCACGCCGTGGTGGAGAAAGCATCAACTTGCTTAAACGCAGGGAAGCATTCTGGATTCAAGAACTTAACTCTCTCCAAAGGGACTAAATAGGGACTATGACCTACAATCTTTTATATGATCCCTTGGGTATTTTTGTGACTATCATATGCTTAATTATTTAATCATTAGGTAATATATGTCCTATCTATTTGATATTTTTGTGTATAAGTGCCCTGCCTCTCTCTATTTACAGAGCCGTCTTTATTAAATATAAAAAATGATGGTCTTTCCAATACTTCGCTTTGATCTATGCTACTATACTGCCACAGACTCACAGATCCAATCTCTCCAACTGCTTAGCGTTAACTCTAGCATACTCCGTGACACGCAAGCACCGGCGCCTCTTGGAACGCATAGTACAGCCTCTTCCGGTTTCTCACTTCCGACTCGTGTACAGCAAGCTGCGGGCGCACTCTGCCCAGTATAAATAGATGCACAATGCACTTATTTTAGCTCCCTGACAGGCAGTGGATACCGCGTCACAGGATACACATTCTGTATTAACCCTCTGGTAAGTGCACGCTGCTAACCTCATTATACTTAAAACATTTTCTATAGTGATAGCCTGGTACTTATGTTCATACCTGTTTCACTACAGCTATTCTGGCCAGCTGCCACTGAACACCAATTTCAGGCATCTTACCTTACTGGTAGGTCATCACTAATGTTTACCCTATCACTACCACAACTTACTGTTTTTCATGTTTCCTTTTTTTACCATAGATCACAGCTCTAATGTGTGTAATATATCACACAATCCTTCACTGCTGTCGCTAGGTAGGTATTTTTCTCGTCCTTCTGTTCATTATCTTGAACTCCTTATTAAATATATAGCTTTTCATTACTATGCGCTACAATGCTGGTTAGGCTGGAGTCACACACACCGAGTAAAAAATCTGACCGTTTTAGTTGGTCGATTATCGCAGCAAAATGTCATGAACAGTCATCCGTCTGGCATCCGATTTTCCTGGAAAGATGCGACTTAGTCGCATCTGACCATAGTTGTAACATCCGATTTACATCCGACTTGCGAGAATTTCTCGCAGGCTTGCAAAACTGACATATAATGGATCCAAAAGAATAGTATTTAAATCACAAAAGAAAGAATAGATATATACACATAGAACACATATACATATACATATATATATATATATATATATATATATATATATATATATATATATATATATATATATATCACACATATACATACACATGTCATTGTGTCATGTATATATATATATATTTATAGTTCCTAGACTTCTACATACTGTAATAGCCGCTAATTCAATTGCCGGCTTTTGTGAAATCACAGAAGCACATGAAATGATACATTGTTTAGACACAGTTAATGATGTCATTTCCTGTATTTTGATATATGGTTTGAACTTACAATTACATAAGTGTATGTGTACAAAATTTCAGACATGTAGGGGTTAATTAAAGGTGTAAATTCGTTGTAAAAAAAAAACGTGTCAAATCTCTAATTAGATTTGCCCTTCCTGGGGTGTCTGGGGCAGATGTCAGTAGCCAGGGGGGGGGCACAAAAAAAATGTACCCTCCCTAGGCTATTATTATCTGCCCCCACTAGCTTGCTTTGTCTGTCTGGTGGAGAAAATACAGCGGGAGCCCACGCATTTTTTTTACAACGAATTTACACCTTTAATTAACCCCTACATGTCTGAAATTTTGTACACATACACTTACGTAATTGTAAGTTCAAACCATATATCAAAATACAGGAAATGACATGGTTAACTGTGTGGAAACAATGTATCATTTCATGTCGGCTTCTGTGATTTCACAAAAGCCGGCAATTGAATTAGCGGCTATTACAGTATGTAGAAGTGTATGAACTATAAATATATGTATATATACATGTCACAATGACATATAAATATAATATATATATATATATATATATATATATATTCTATGTGTGTATATGTATTGATTCTATTCTTTAATAAAGCTGTCAGTGTGATTTTACAGTATAGCCGGGGATGAATTGCCGGCTTTTCTAAAGGACACCGTGCGATTTAATCGCAAGTCACACGTGCGGTCCGTTTGTAATCAGATTTTTCATCGCTCCCATAGACTTGCATTGGTGATAGTCGACCCACAATCGGTGACAATCGCAGCATGCTGCGATTGCACTCGGACGTTTAAATCGGACCACAAAAAAAATCGGATGATGGGAGCTACTCCATTGATTAATATTGGTTCGACTGCAATGCGATATTTCATCGCATTCTAGTGGTACGATTTAGTCGCCAGTGTGACTCCAGCCTTAATCCTTCTGGAGTGTCACCTGTATATTCTGATGTGACCTTTTGACCTTTTATATGAACTTTTTTATTGTTATATTTCTTTTTATTTCTATATTATTTGTCTTTTACTTTTATTACGATTTTCTTTTTTGTAGCACACTGATGAAGGTCTTAGGCTGGATTCATATTTGCGGTGGTGTCCGCAGTGTTTTTGCCGCATACATCCGCATGCATCGTGTTTTCCTACCTTTAACGTTGTGGACGCAGTTACATGCGTTCGTATGCAACCGGCCGTGTTTTACAACGCATGCGTCGTTTCGGGTTTTACGGAGGGCGTGGCTAACGCAACATGTTGCAATTTTGGAGACGGCAAATTTACGCCTATAAACGCATGTGG
Source organism: Oophaga sylvatica (assembly GCA_033576555.1). Classification (NCBI taxonomy): domain Eukaryota; kingdom Metazoa; phylum Chordata; class Amphibia; order Anura; family Dendrobatidae; genus Oophaga; species Oophaga sylvatica. The sequence continues at coordinate 154,614,521 of JARQOD010000007.1, forward strand.
ACGCTAGCGGAAGGAATGCGTGAAAACAGTGCATTACAGTCTATGAGAACACATGCGTACTTAAGCATGCATGCTTTTTCGTACGCACGTGGTTTTCCAGAGTAAACCTGTCTAGACACTGATTAGCCACCCCCACACAAAGATATATAAAAAGAGGGTGTGGGCACTTATTGTCCATTACTCTCAAGCATCAGGACAAACCACTGGAAGAGAAAGTAAGAAAGACATCTGTGAAGACACTGAATTAACCCCTCAGTGACAGAGCCATTTTGCAGCTTAATGACCGGGCCAATTTTTACAATTCTGACCACTGTCACATTATGAGGTTATAACTCTGGAACGCTTTAACGAATCCAGCTGATTCTGATTGTTTTTTTGTGACATATTGTACTTCACGGTAGTGGTAAAAAAAAAATGTATATGACTTGCTTTTATTTCTGAAAAAAAATGGAAATATGGCGAAAATTTTGAAAATTTAGCAATTTTCAAACTTTAAATTTTATGCCCTTAAATCAGAGATATGTCACACAAATTTCTTAATAAATAACAGCATTTCCCACATGTCTACTTTACATCAGCACAATTTTGGGAACAAATTTTTTTTTTGTTACGAAGTTATAAGGGTTAAAAGTTAACCAGCGATTTCTCATTTTTACACCACTTTTTTTAGGGACCACATCACATTTGAAGTCACTTTGAGGGGTCTATATGATAGAAAATACCCAAAAGTGACACCATTCTAAAAATTGCACCCATCAAGGTGCTCAAAACCACATTCAAGAAGTTTATTAACCCTTTAAGTGCTTCACAGGAACTGAAGCAATGTGGAAGGAAAAAATTAACATTTAACTTTTTTTGCAAAAACTTGACTTCGGAACCAATTTTTTTTTATTTTCACAAGTGTTAAAAGAAAAATTGAACCACAAAATTTGTTGTGCAATTTCTGCTGAATACGCCAATACCCCATATGTGGGGGTAAACCACTTTTTGAGCGCACGGCAGAGGTCGCAAGGGAAGGAGCGCCATTTTACTTTTTCAACGCAGAATTGGCTGGATGCCATGTCGCGTTTAGAGAGCCCCTGATGTGCCTAAACAGTGGAAAACCCAACAAGTGACCCCATTTTGAAAACTAGACCCCTTAAGGAACTTATCTAGATGTGTGGTGAGCACTTTGAACCTACAAGTGCTTCACAGAAGTTTATAACGTAGAGCCGTGAAAATAAATCATATTTTTTTCCACAAAAACGATCTTTTCACCCCAATTTTTATTTTCCCAGAGGTAACAAGACCCCAAAAGTTTTTGTGCAATTTGTCCTGAGCATGCTGATACCCCATATGTGGGGGTAAAAAACTGTTTGGGTGCATGGCAGAGCTTGGAAGGGAAGGAGCGCCGTTTGAATTTTTCAACGCAGAATTGGCTGGACGCCATGTCGCATTTGTAGAGGCCCTGATGTGTCTAAACAGTAAAAAAAAAACACAAGTGACCCCATTTTGGAAACTAGACCCCCTAAGGAACTTATCTAGATGTGTGGTGAGCACTTTGAACCTCCAAGTGCTTCACAGAAGTTTATAACGCCCGGGCGTGAAAATAAAAAAAAAATTTTTCCACAAGCCTGATCGTTTAGTCCCCAATTTTTTATTTTCCCAAGGGTAACAGGAGAAATTAGACCACAAAACTTGTTGTCCAATTTGTCCTGAGTACGCTGATACCCCATATGTGTTAGGGACCACTGTTTGGGCGCACGGCAGGGCTTGGAAGGGAAGGAGCTCCGTTTGACTTTTTCAAACCAAAATTGGCTGGAATTGAAATTGGACGCTATGTCGCGTTTGGAGAGCCCCTGATGCGCCTAAACAGTGGAAACTCCCCACAAATGACACCATTTTGGAAACTAGACCCCTAAGGAACTTATCTAGATCTGTTGTGAGCAATTTGAACCCCCAAGTGCTTCACAAAAGTTTATAACGTACAGCCGTAAAAATAAAAAAATCTTTTTTTTTTTTACAAAACAAAACAAAGTGCCAGAAAGGGCGAATCTAATTAGAGATTTGCCTTTTCTGGGGTGTCTGGGGACAGATGTTAGTAGCCAGGGGGGGGGCACAAAATAAATGCACCCTCTCTGGGCTATTATTTGCCCCCACTCACTTGCTTTGTCTGTCTGGTGGAGAAAATACAGCGGGAGCCCACGCATTTTTTTGCAACGAATTTACACCTTTAATTAACCCCTACATGTCTGCAATTTTGCACACATACACTCATGTAATTGTAAGTTAAAACCATATATCAAACTACATGAAAAGACGTGGTTAACTGTATGTAAACCATGTGTCATTTCATGTAGGGTCTGTAGTTCCACAAAAGCCGGCAATTGAATTAGCGGCTATTACAGTATGCAGAAGTGTATGAACTATAATATATATATATATATATATATATATATATATATATATATATATATATATAATATATATGTCACAATGACATGTATATATATATATATATATATGTGTTCTATGTGTATATATCTATTCTTTCTTTTGTGATTTAAATACTATTCATTTGGATCCATTATATGTCCGTTTTGCATGCCTGCGAGAAAATCTCGCAAGTTGGATGTAAATCGGATGTTACAACTACGGTCAGATGCGACTAAATCGCATCTTCCCAGGAAAATCGGATGCCAGACAGATTACTGTTCATGACATTTTGGTGCGATAATCGACCGACTAAAACGGTCCGATTTTTTGTCGTTGTGTGTGACTCCAGCCTAACCCTAATGCTAACTCTAATGGAAAAATAGAAAATATTTTCTTTATTTTATTATTTGCCCCTACCTATGGGGGTGATAAAGAGGAGTTTATTTACTTTTCTTTTATTTTGATCACTGTGAGAGTTTATCACAGTGATCAAAATAAATGAATGGAATCTGCCAGCCGGCGGGCTCACTGTGCATGCGCCTGCCATTTTGCAAGATGGCGGCGCCCATGAAGTATCTGGGAGGGACACTGGACGGACACCGAGGTAGGTAAGGGAGAAAGAGGGGGGGAATCGGAATGCGGGGGGAGTGGAGGGAAGGTGGAGGGGAGCAGATGGCTACGATCGGTCGCCGCCGTCACTATCAATCGGTGGTGGGGGCCGATCGCCCTCGTCACTCGGTGTGTGTGTGTGTGGGGGGGGGGGTCGGATCTCGGTCTCCAGCCATGGCAGATTCTATTGCAGCATCGGCCATGGCTGGATTGTAATATTTCACCTAATTTAATTGGTGAAATATTACAAATCACTCTGATTGGCTGTTAAAAGTGAACAAGTCAATCAGAGCGATCATAGCCACGGGGGGGGGGGTTAAGCACCCCCCCTGTGGTGAAGTACAAAGGGTCTTGTGCCTGCGGGTCGGGTGACCTTACCTTTCAAGTAACCCCGGTCACCTGACCCGCAGGAACGCAATCTCCCCATGACGCCACAGGTCGGATTGGCACCGACTTTCATGACGCCTACGTGGCGTCACAGGTCGGGAAGGGGTTAAACAACAAAATGTTGTTTTAGCCCCATATTGTACATTTTCACACAAGTGGGTAAAAATGGTACCAAAATTTGTCCCACAATTTCTACTGAATGTGGCAATACCCTATATGTGACTGCACAGTACTATTTAGCCATACAGAGAGACTCAGGAGGAATGGAGCACTATTTGCCTCCTGAGTGCAGATTTTCCTAGAACAGTTTATGAACTCCATATACAGAGCCCCTAATTGATAGAAGAGCAGAATCCCCTCTCAAGTGACCGCATTTTAGAAACTATACTCCTTGGGGATTTTATCTACAGGTGTAATGACAATTTTGACTCAATGGGTATTTTCCAGAAACAAGCAGCAATGAACGTTACTGAGTGAAAATTGCAAACTGTCGTAGTGACCAGTACGTTGCAGTCACCAGTATGTTATGCCGAGCCCGTGCTTCTGGAGACATGCACCCATAGGTTAAGGGGCTCTCATCACTTCAGAAATGCCAAACATGTAGACGCTATATGTGGTTTAGGTACACTGTGGGGTTCAGAAGGCAAGGGGCATTTGGATTTGGGAGCGCAGAATCCGTTAAAATTCATTTGGAGGGTGAGGAACCATTTAGCTTTTCCAGAGTCTTTGTACTAACAGTAACGTGGAAGCCCCCTATATTTCCTTTAACAGAAAAAAGACCTGACGGAGGGCTTGCTTTTTTTTTGTGGAGTGAGTTGAAGCTTTTATTGGGAACATTTTACATATCGTTAGGGATCACAATTATCGGACACTCTACGCTGAGCACTTACTTTGGGGTTTCCATCTAAATCTCTGAGTGATGTCATTCAGATGATATTCCTGATGGATCCATTCACTATAATGAGGCAGCAGAATTACTCTGGACTGTCTTGCCTCTGTTCAGTGTTGCCCTTTAATTCCAGCGGCGGACAGCACTTTTGTGCAATCTTAAAAAGACGGACAGTGCCGGATCACAGGTCAGATGGCGTCCACAGTGCCTCCCTCTGCCTCATTTTAGGAAATCTTCCACTAGAGGTTCCATCTGAATGACGTATTTCACAGATTTACACGGAAACCCCAGTGCAAGCGCTCAGCGCAGAACAAATATGCGCCGAGCCTTACTGAGATCTTTGGGAGGCAGAATGAAAAAAAAAAAAATCAACAGCAGGTGAAGAATTGTTTTTATTTTTTTTTTATGACGTTCCGCGTGCGGTATAAGTGATTAGGATTTACCTGTGGCAAAACACTTTTGCATGCCCGGTCATAGCATAATGGATATGGAATTACTGGTATTAAAATCTAACTTCAAATCTGAGAAAGATAGAAAGGTTTGGGAATACAAACTTATGATGACCTTTGACACTCTTAGTGCTGGAATGAACGTGTCACATGGATTCATGTCATTCTATATCAATTAAGGAATCTGCATCTCTGACCTTCTAGGGGCATCAAAACACAACACCAGACCCCAATCAGAGGGTAATAAAACTCTCTCCTTATCTATGATCTGTTCCAATATTTATGTTCATTCCTCTGCCATAATGACAGTTCTGCTTCACGTCACTTGTCTTATCTATTGCACTATTCCTGTGTCCTCTTGTGTATATATATATATGTGATTCTTCAGTTTTTGTTTTAGTCTTTGCCTGATGAAGAGACCGGAGTAGTCTCGAAAGCTTGCAATTTGTTACCATCTTTTCAGTTAGCCATTAAAAGGTATCAACCACTGAGGACTCTCAAGTCTAAATATTTTTCTAGGCAACTTTAGTCTTCGGATCGCTACGATTACAGATTTATATCAGGTTTTTATGTTTGGCTGCTGTCCCACACTAAGACGCTTTTTATTGCCAAAAATAGTTTTGGCATCACCATATTTTGAGAGCTATAATTTTTCCATATTTTTGCACGCAGAGCCATGTGAGGGCTTGTTTTATTGCGGGATAAGTTGACGTTTTTTTATTGTTACCATTTTTTGGGCACGTGACAATTTTTGATCACGCAAGTCAGGAATTATTCCTTTTTTGGGGGTGGGGGCGTAGGGGAGGGGTTTATGCCATTCCGTGGGGTAAAATTGATAAGGCAGTTTTATCTTCAGATCAGTACAATTACAGCGATACCTCATTTATATATTTTTTTTGTTTTGGCGGATTTACACAAAAACTATTTTACAGAAAAATTTATTATTTTTGCATCGCTTTATTTTGAGAGCTATAACTTATTTTTTCGCTGATGGAGCTGTATAGCAGCTTTTTTGCAGGACAAGATAAGGTTTTCAGCAGTACCATGATTATTTATATCTGTCTTTTTGATCGCGTTTTATTCCAGTTTTCAGGGGTATGATGATAAAGCATTGATTTTTGCCTTTTTTTTTTTTATTTTCTTTAAGGTGTTCAATAAAGGGGTTAACTAACTGAACAGTTTTATAGGCCGGGTCATTGCGGACGCAGCTTAACCAAACGTGTACTTTTACTGTTAATAATTTGGTTTTCATACAAATATTTATTTATGGATACATTTTTTGATTTTTTTTTATTATATACACATACATACAAATATATATATATATATATATATATATATATATATATATATATATATATATATATATACATACACACACACACACACAACGGTATATATGTATCTAACACACACACACACACACACACACACACACACACACACACACACACACCACCATGTTCCAAATTATTATTAAAATTATATTTTTCTCCGATTTTCCTAAGTGGTCGTGCAAATGATAGTCAGTCTAAGGCTAAGTGCACACGTTCAGGATTATTAGCGTTTTTTTTCGCGGCAAAAAATACGTAAAAATCGCATGAATTAAGCATCCTATCATTTAGAATGAATTCTGCAATCTTTGTGCACATGGTGCGTTTTTTCAGCGAAAAAAACGCATTGCGGAAAAAGAAACATGTTCATTCATTTCGCAGAATTCTAGCGTTTTTCCCGCTATATTACTGACCTAGAAAGTTCAGGGAAAAATCGCTTTAAAAACGCGCAAAATCGCGCAAAAAAAAAACACGCAAAATCCGCACAAAAAAACGCACGTTTTTACCGCAAAAAAAAAAGTCAGTTTTTGCTCAGGAAAATTCTGCACACATTCCTGAACGTGTGCACTTAGCCTAACAAAAGTCATCACCCGTTAAGAGTATACATCGAATTTTATGGAAGAAACCTCCCAATAATAACAGTATAATCTAAAAAAAAAAGGAATAAAAACTCAAAACGCACTGTTCCAAATTATTAGGCACAGTAGAATTTCTAAACATTTCATCTGTTTTAAAGAACTGAAAATGCTCATTTGTGGAATTTGCAGCATTGGAGGTCACATTCACTGAACAAAAAAGCTACTTAACTCCAAAACATCCTAACAGGCCAAGTTACATTTTAACATAGGAACCCTTCTTTGATATCACCTTCACAATTCTTGCATCCATTGAACTTTTGAGTTTTTGGAGAGTTTTTGCTTGTATTTCTTTGCATGAAGTCAGAATAGCCTCCCAGAGCCGTTTTGATGTGAACTGCCTCCCACCCTCATAGATCTTTTGCTTGATGATACTCCAAAGGTTCTCTATAGGGTTGAGGTCAGGGGAAGATGGTGGCCACACCATAAGTTTATCTCCTTTTATGCCCAAAACAGCCAATGACTCAGAGGTATTATTTGCAGCATGAGATGGTGCATTGTCATGCATGAAGATGATTTTGCTCCTGAAGGCACGTTTCTGCTTTTTATACCATGGAAGAAAGTTGTCAGTCAGAAACTCTATATACTTTTCAGAGATCATTTTCACACCTTAAGAAACCTTCCTCACTCTGCCTTTATCAGCACAAACACGTCTGTGCTCAGAATCAGCCACAAATCTCTTAACAGTACAGTGATCACGTTTAAGTTTTTGGGAAATATCTAATGTTTTCATCCCTTAACCAAGGCTTTCCACTATTTGATGCTTTTCCGCAGCAGAGAGATCCTTTTTCTTTCCCATGTTACTTGAAAACACTGGCCTGGTTAAAAGGAATCTGTCACCACATTTTTGGCCTATGAGATACGGCCACCGTCATCAGGGGCTTATCTACAGCATTATGGAATGCTGTAGATAATTATGCCCGCCATGTAACCTGAAAGATTAGAAAAACGAGTTATATTATACTCACCCAGGGGCATTCCGCCGTCCGATGGGTGTCCCGGTCCGGCGCCTCCTATCTTCTAGCGAAGCCAGCCTCTTCTTTCCGTCCCGTCGCGTCTCCTGCGCAGGCGCACTGATCTGCCCTGGTGATGGCAGAGCAGAGTACCGCAGTGCACAGGACCTCTCTGACCTTTCCCGGTGCCTGCGCACTGCAGTACTCTGCTCTCACCAGGGCAGATCAGTGCACCTGCGCAGGAGCCGTGACGGGATGGAAAGAAGAGGCAGGCTTCGCTAGAAGATGGGAGGCGCCGAACCGAACAGCGCCGCCCATCGGACCGGACGGCGGACCGCCCCTGGGTGAGTATAATATAACTCGTTTTTCTTCTCTTTCAGGTGACATTAGGGGCTTATCTACAGCATTACAGAATGCTGTAGATAAGCCCCTGATGGCGGTGGCCCTATTTCATAGGCCAAAAATGGGGGACAGATTCCCTTTAATAGTGTGGAACATCCAGTTTACCTTTTATTGGGCTCACATGGCAAACTAATTATCACAGGTAACAGAGATCGATTTCAGTGATCCAAAGAACCCTGAGACACTGGGTTTCATTTACAAAAAAAAAAAAAAAAACTATGACACTTAAAATAATCTGGATATATATATATATATATCTATAGATATATCTATGTATCTATCTATATATACAGTACAGACCAAAAGTTTGGACACACCTTCTCATTCAAAGATTTTTCTGTGTTTTCATGGCTATGAAAATTGTAGAATCACACTGAAGGCATCAAAACTATGAATTAACATGTGGAATTATACATTACACTTTACAAAAAAGTGTTAAACAACTGAAAATATGTCTTATATTCTAGGTTCTTCAAAGTAGCCACCTTTTGCTTTGATTACTGCTTTGCACGCAGAAAAGGTGACTCTACATGCCTAGTTCCCACCATGAAGCATGGAGGAGGTGGTGCTTTGCTGGTGACAGTTGGGTATTTATTCAAAATTGAAGCGGTGAGCGGTCCAGCTCACTCCAAACCATCTCGATTGGATTCACGTCTGGTGACTGTGGAGGCCAGGTCATCTGGCGTAGCACCCCAATACTCTCCTCCTTGGTCAAATAGCCCTTACACAGTCTGGAGGTGTGTTTGGGGTCATTGTCCTGTTGAAAAATAAATGATGGTCCAACTAAACGCAAACTGGATGGAATAGCATGCTGCTGCAAGATGCTGTAGTAGCCATTCTGGTTCACTATGCCTTCAATTTTGAATAAATCCCCAACAATGTCACCAGCAAAGCACCCCCACACCATCACACCACCTCCTCCATGCTTCACGGTGGGAACCAGGCATGTAGAATCCATCCGTTCACCTTTTCTGCGTGCAAAGCAGTAATCAAATCAAAAGGTGGCTACTTTGAAGAACCTAGAATATAAGACATATTTTCAGTTGTTTCACACTTTTTTTGTAAAGTGTAATGTATAATTCCACATGTGTTACTTAATAGTTTTGATGCCTTCAGTGTGATTCTACAATTTTCATAGCCATGAAAATACAGAAAAATCTTTGAATGAGAAGGTGTGTCCAAACTTCTGGTCTGTACTGTATATATATATATATATATACACACACATACACACACATACACACACACCCAGTACAGCCCAAAAGTTTCGACACACCTCATTTAAAGATTTTCTGTATTTTCATGACTATGAAAATTGTACATTCACACTGAAGACATCAAAAACTATGAACTAACACATGTGGAATTATATACTTATCAAAAAAGTGTCAAACAACTGAAAGTATGTCTTATATTCTAGGTTCTTCAAAGTAGCCACCTTTTGCTTTGATGACTGCTTTTGGCATTCTCTTGATGAGCTTCAAGAGGTAGTCACCGGAAATGGTTTTCACTTCACAGGTGTGCCCTGTCAGGTTTAATAAGTGGTATTTCTGACCTTATAAATGGGGTTGGGACCATCAGTTGCGTTGTGCAGAAGTCTGGTGGATACACAGCTGATAGTCTTACTGAATAGACTGTTAGAATGTGTATTATGGCAAGAAAACAGAATTACCGTATATACTCATGTATAAGCCGACCCCTCTAATTTTGCCACAAAAAACTGGGAAAACGTATTAACTCGCGTATAAGCCTAGGGTGAAAAATGATTATGCCCCCATATGCTGCACAGATTATGCCCAATATGCTCCACAGATTATGCCTCATATGCTCCACAGATTATGCCCCTATATGCTCAAGAGATTATGCCCCCATATGCTCCAGATTATGCCCCCATATATTCCAGATTATGCCCCCATATATTCCACAGATTATGCCCCCATATGCTGCACAGATTATGCCCCCATATGCTGCACAGATTATGCCCCCGTATGATCCACAGATTATGCTCCAGATTATGCCCCCATATGCTCCAGATTATGCCCCCATATGTTTCACAGATTATGCCCCCATATGTTCCAAAGATTATGCCCCCATATGTTCCAAAGATTATGCCCCCATATGTTCCACAGATTATACCCCCATATGCTGCACAATTATGCCCCATAGTATACGTCCCTTATGCTGCTGCTGCAAAAAAAAAAAAAAATGACATACTCCTCTCTCGTCGCTGGGGACAGGTGCCGGTGTCACCGCTCGCTCAGGACCCTGGCACCTGAGATATTTACCTGTCCTCTCTCCACCGCACTGCTCTCTCTTCCGGGTCCTCGCAGTGAATGATCAGGCAGGGGGCGCGATGCGCACTAACGACGTCACCGCGCCCTCTGCCTGATCATTCACAGCCAGATAAGTTGGACGAGGGAGCAGCGCAGCGGTGGAAAGGGACAGGTGAATATCGCTATACTCACCCCTCCGCAGGCGCGTCTCTGAAGCCTCTCCTCTTCTCCCGGCGCTCTCCGCAGCGCTTCAGGCCTACAGCGGTCACGTGGTACCGCTCATTAAAGTCATGAATATGTGCATATTCATGACTTTAATGAGCAGTGCCATGTGACCACTGCAGGAAGGAGCCGGAGATCGTGGGAGCAGGGGGGCTGCAGAGACCGCACCGGCGGAGGGGTGAGTATGATCCGACACCCCCACTCCCCCGCCGACCCCCGTATATGACCCACGTATAAGCCGAGAGTGGGACTTTCAGCGCTAAAAAATGGGCTAAAAATATCGGCTTTTACACGAGTATATAAGGTAGTCTTAGGCTGGCGTCACACTAAGTAGGAATACGAACGAGTGAGAGGCGTGAAAACCACACATTACACAAGGACCAATACTTCTCTATGGGGTAGCTCTGATCATGCGTATTTTTCTCGGCCGTATCTTACGGTGCGAGACACCCGCAGCATGCTGCGATTGCACGCGTATTACGCCCGTTGTATGCCAATGAAAGTCTATGGGTGCGAGAAAACAACGGTTTACACACGGACCAGGCGTGTGACTTGCGAGAAATACAGAAGAGTTTTGCAGCTCACAGGAAATGGTGCAACACATGCAGGAGGAAGCTGACACATGCAAATTAGCTCAAAAAGAGCGCCAGACATCCCGGAAGAGGACGCCTCCAAGGAGTCGAACATGATGCCTACGCTCATCAATGTGGACATGTTGAGAGTCTTGCTGCAGAAGAGGGCCGAAATGGGCCACAAAAGAGATGCACACATTACGCGGAACGTGAAAGGAAAGAGGTGGCATGGAGGCGCATCTGTGGGCAGATTTTTCCCCACTTTGGCGACAGCCCACGCGAGGAGCAGCAGCGAATCAGTAATTTACTTGATTTGTGTACAATTTTCTTAACGCTCATAGCGTAGTTCTAGCGCAGAATTAGCCCCCCATTTTTTTAAGTTAATTTATCTGCAAAATTGTTAGTATAGTCACATCCTACTAGACCCCCATGACTATATAACGTGTCTGTAGAATAATTAGGCTTTGTGCAGCTAGCTAAATGATTACATTATATGTCTCATTGCAGTGGATGATGTTATGAGAAGATGGAGAAGCAACCGCGACCAATACAGGTGCCAACACCAGCAGAGGGCCACGAGCGGGTACGCAGCACCCAGAAAGCGAAAGAACGTTTACTTAGACAGGCTGGCTGTTCTTGCACCTATTCTGGATCTCAAACCGTAAGTACATTCGTCACACCACATACCACATATGCAGTTTAGGCTCACCTCCCAAACATGTTCTAATCCCCTTTCATTTCCCAACAGATCTGATGAGCCTCCTGCACGGGTGTCTACACCTCTACCCATTCCCCCACCAAAACAACGTTGGCAACAACAGGGTCAAATGGCTGCCTATAATCCGACTTCCCAATATGGCCACTTGTACAGATCCAGTGTTGCAGGCTGGTCCTAACCTGGATGTGCTCAACATGGTCATATTGGTGGGTATGATTCTCGTGGCTATTATCTTACACAGGAATATAATCTCCCTTATCTGTATGTCAATGTGCCCACACACCAACTTGACCATGGCCAGATGTTAGCTCAGGGGCCTGAAAATCTACCCCAACTGGGTGATGGTCAAGGTGGTCATCCAAGCCAACCACAAAGAGATGCTGGGAAGCCGCCAACCCCACCACCCACATACCACCAGCTGTGATTTTGTATGTAACTTATATTTTAGGATTTAAAAACCTATTAGTAATGGTTTTATATTTACTTTAACCTCCTATTGTGTCTACGACATTAGCAGTAATATAGATGCCTGTTAACAACATATGCTAGCGGGGCGTGGCCTAGGACTGTGATGGCGTCAGTCGCACTTGTCTGGTGCTCTGAGGTAATTGCCTCTAAAATCTACAAAAACTTGGTCAATCACAATTCCTCACAAAAATGTCAAGGAACATCTGTTAAACGTCTTACCCACTTTTTGGAGGTATATTTTTACATTTAAGACATTTTTCCTGTCAGGATATACCATCAGCTGTTGCATGATTACTGTGCTGTGATACTGAGGCCTAATTGCCTTGCAGCTGACAGACTTCTTATGACTGACTTTTTTAATTTATTCATCATAAAATTCATTATAATTTGGCAATTTTGCTCTCTTTTATGTGATGGATTAATTCTTCATCAAAATTTTTGTGATTAATTATCAAATCACTTGGAGACTGTTTCTTCTGAGGTGATCTGGTAAAATACCGACACCTCAGTGGTGACATTTATTCAACCCAGCAACAGAGGAATTGTGTTATTCAATTTTACATTGGCCTCCTTCGGATAAAGACAGAGGCTACAGAGGATTACAATAGGTTGTTATTCATCGGAATTTTCATCAGCGTTACTATGAAACCCGGTTCCCAGGGGTGGCTGATAACACCGAGCAGCTGGGGCAATAGCGGCGGTCAGAATTACTTTTACAGTTCATATAGTGGAATTATTATTCAGTTTTTTACATTAGCCTCCCTCAGATAATAACAGAGGCTGAAGTGGATTTCAATAGGTCGTTATTCATCTGAATTTTCCTCAGTGCAATCTGCTGATTGACAATTCTGACTCACTGCAAGTGAAAGGACATTGCTAATTACAGCCAATTCAACTTATAGTGAACAGACAATTTAGTTAAACAAGTGTTTTCTCTTGAGTTTCATACTGTGAATAATTGTAACATTATTTTCTTTCTGTGATACCTCATCTAAGGCATTTATTGTTATTGTTACTGCACATGAATGACTTTATAAGAATTCCTGTTTATTAGCATATACCTACTATTTTGGCTAGCTGGTGCAGTTTGTTGTTGGGGTTTTATTGCTCTTAATATATTATTCTCTTGGAGTATCAAGAATTGTTATTGCAGTTATAGGAAATGTAAAGCTTAAATTTAACCCCTAAAGTACACAATTTAATAGATCAGTTCTGGACTAATACAGTAATTCTTATTAGCTGATCTATTATAACAGTCTATTTTCTCTTACATTTATAAGAGTTACAAATACCTGTAAAATGTCTAGCAATAAAAGCTCATCCTCATCAAAAACACACAAACAATAACAGAAGCAATCGACTTAGTCATATTCCATTAAAAACTTCCACTATCTGTGGGAGACCAAGGAAATCAAGATCTCCAATTAAAAAAGACAGACAACAACCTTTGACGGAAACTCCTAGCTCTAAATTGGAGGTTCACAACAAATTTTCTGTGCTTCAGACCGCCGATCATGAAGACATGGATTCAGCATCTTCATCAAAAAGGAAAGGCTTGAAAGAGTGGGGTAATGATCGTTCCTCTGCAACAAATTCATCAGACAAATTTTCTAATACCTACCGTATTTTTCGGACTATAAGACGCACCGGACCATAAGACGCACCGGACCATAAGACGCACCCCAAATTTTCAGAAGGAAAATTGGGAAAAAAAAATAATGTGTCAAATGGGGGTCCGTCTTACAGTCCGAATTTAGCTTACCAGCGAACGGATCAGCACAGGTAGAGGAGTGGTCACTGGGGTCGTTTGGTGCGGTAGTGGTGCTCTATGGGGTGGCTGTGTTATGTGGGGTGGCTGTTATGTGGGGGGTTGGGCACTGTGGGGTGGCCAGGGTGGCCATATACTCACAAATCCGGTGGCGGCAGCGCTCCTAATGCAGCTTCCCTGCGGTGCCGGTGTCGGGGCAGCAGCGGGCCTCTGTGCAGTGTGGGGGGCTCCACCGGCGTTTCGTCCCAGCCGGAAAGCCCCCCGCAGCTGCGACGCAGTGGCCCCTCCGGTGGCGGTCCCAATTCATCCTCCCTTCGCGGTGGTGTCGGGGCAGCAAGCGGGCCTCTGTGAAGCGTGGGGGCTCCGCCGGCGTTTAGTCCCTGCCAGAAAGCCCCCCGCAGCTGCAACGCGGTGCCGTCCGGAAAGAAGTCCTCCGGAAAGATGGCCGCCGCTTGCTGAGTTCAAATCTCGCCAACGAGATCTCTTCCCGAGATCTCGTCTCCCGAGATCTCGTTGGCGAGATCTCGGCGCTATAGAGTACAAGTCCTCTTTGTTTGAAGAGGCAATTTGCATATTAAAATTTCCCAGAGGAGCATTGCACGGCGAATAAGCCTCCTTACCTCGACACGCCAGAGCTGGTATGTCACTCTCCACAAGGAGTAACCTTACCCCCCAGACCCCAGTCCAGAGCCTCTCATCTAGCCAAATCAGATCTCTCCTACTTTGCACTGACGAGGACCAACAGTCCGAAACACCGTGTCTGCAAATCGAGATTCTGATTTGGCTTTTATCCTAAGTCATATTACAAGACTCGTTAAAGGGTTGATTGTGACTTGTAGGATCGCTACTTCCAATAGGTGGCGCTATAGAGTACAAGTCCTCTTTGTATGAAGAGGCAATTTGGATTTATTCAGTAATAAATTGGAAAACCAGGAAAAAAGACTATCGGATATGGAAAAAAAATATGAAATTATTTCAAAGGAGAAACAACATACAGAGGTAGAGTTTCAGAAACTAAAGCTTATATTGGCTGACATAGAAGATAGGTCAAGACAAAATAACATCAAAATTAGGGTATTTCTGAGAATGTTACACCTAATAGACTTCCTGATTACATTAAATTAAAACACATGCTGCCAAATTTATCGGATTCTGATTTAATAGTGGACCGTATCCATAGGCTGCCAAAACCATCTAATATCCCAAGAGAATTACCAAGAGACACTATAATGCGGATTCACTTTTACCACATCAAGGAAAGGATCCAGAACTATGTAAAAGTAAAAAAGGGCTTCCCAGAACCTTTTGGACATCTTAAGTTATTCTCTGACCTCTCCAAAGAGACCATTGAGGGAAGAAAGCTTTTTAGACCCATTAGATCAGTCTTGAGAGACAAAGAAATCCCGTATAAGTGGGGTTTCCCGCTGAAACTGTTGATCAATTTTAAAGGAAAAACATCGGTTGTATTCTCACTGAAAGATGGATATGAATTCCTGAAGATGAATGGCTTAGTGCTTCATTCGGGCAAAAATGGTTCTCCAGGCTCCAGACATGTTATTTGAGATCTAAAATGTTTATTCTGATTTAAAAATTTTATGCAGCCTGAATTGGTTATTGTTTAATATTTCATGATGCTTTAAGTGTTTTACTTTTCAGTGGTGCGCTAAGTTTAGATTGGGCCATTTTATTCTTACATTAGAGGCTGTTTCCTCAGAAAGTGCACCACATGGACTTTCCCCCCACACCAGAAGGAGAATCCGTGGTGTAGGATTCCTTCTAGAGATTTGTATTTTGTGTTTATTAGTTTCATAGTTTGTAGTTTATTTTTATACAGAAGCCCTTTGTTTTTTTTGTCATTAACCAACGGTCCATTGTTTAGTAATATGACTATTAAATTGTGTTCTTATAATGTAAGGGGACTTACCGTATATACTTGTGTATAAGCCGAGATTTTCAGCACCTTTTTTTGTGCTGAAAATGCCCCCTCAGCTTATACACGAGTCATAGGGCAGAAACCAGCGGGGGAGGGGATGCGGCGGCAGGAGCCGGTGGCTGGGACATCATACTCACTCTCCCCGTGCCATGCTTAACGTCCCTGCAATCCTGCGTTCTCCCCGGCTTCCTGCAGCTCTCCAGCGCTGAGCGGTGACGTAATACCCGATCATTAAGGTCATGTAATATGGACACGACACCACTCCCATGGGCGTGGCCTCCATATTCATGGTCTTAATGAGCGGTATTACGTCACCGCTCAGCGCTGGAGAGCTGCAGGAAGCCGGGGAGAACGCAGGATTGCCGGCGGGACGTTCAGCGATGGCACGGGGAGGGTATGTATGATGGAGGAGGATGGGAGGAGCATGGAGGCACGGAGCAGGACGGGGGGGGGGGAGGACGGAGAGCACGGAGCAGAACGGGGAGGACGGAGCAGGACGGGGGGGGAGGACGGAGAGCACGGAGCAGAACGGGGGGGGGACGGAGAGCACGGAGCAGAACGGGGGGGGGGGAGGACGAAGAGCACGGAGCAGAACGAGGGGGGAGGACGGAGAGCACGGAGCAGAACGGGGGGAGGACGGAGAGCACGGAGCAGAACGGGGGGGAGGACGGAGAGCACGGAGCAGAACGGGGGGGGGAGGACGGAGGCATGGAGCAGAACGGGGGAGGACGGAGAGCACGGAGCAGAACGGGGAGGAAGGAGAGCACAGAGCAGAACGGGGAGGACAGAGAGCACGGAGCAGAACGGGGGGGGAAGAGAGCACGAGAGGACGAAAGAGAACGGAGCAGAACGGGGGGGGGAGGAGCGAGCGACGGGGAGGACGGAGAGCACGGAGCAGAACGGGGGGAGGAGGAGAGCACAGAGCAGAACGGGGGAGGACGAGAGCACGGAGCAGAACGGGGGGAGGACGAGAGCACGGAGCAGGACGGGGGGGGGGGAGGACGGAGAGCGGAGCAGACGGGGGAGGACGGAGAGCAAGACAGAACGGGGGAGGACGGAAGCACGAGCAGGACGGGGAGGACGAGTGCACGAGCAGACGGGGGCACAGAGGAGAATGGGGATGCAGAGTGGATGGGACACGAGCGGACGGAGGATGGAAACCGGAGCAGGACAGGATAATGAGCAGAGAGGAGCACAAAGGAGAATGGGGGCGCACAGAGCTGGATGGGGGAGCACAGAGCAGGACGGCAACTTATACACCCGGCTTATATGCGAGTCAATAAGTTTTCCAAGTTTTTTGTTGGGCGAAATAGGGGGTCGGCTTATACACTGGTCGGTTCTAATGAGTAATCGGTAATAGTCCTAATTAAACGTCTTTACCATCCAGAGAAAAATTTTCAAATCTCAGCAGCATTTGTTTCAAGAAAAAGAGCACATCCATCCAGGTGAAGAAAATGCAAAAGCTTTATTCTGCCATAAAAGGTAGCAACGTTTCGGCCATCTTGTGGCCTTTTTCAAGTACAATCAAATATATGCAAGGGTGTCCCTTATATGGTGTGGAAAAGCCAATCACCATCAGGGGTTACACCCATTAGCCAATAGATATATAAATGCATAAATAAAACGGCGATCAGACAGTACAGGCACAAGCTATTAAATCATAACGTTCATCAAGTAGCATAATAACATAGTAACATAGTAACATAGTTATTAAGGTTGAAGGAAGACTTTAAGTCCATCTAGTTCAACCCATATCCTATCCTAACCTGCCCTAACATGTTGATCCAGAGGAAGGCAAAAAAAACCCAAGTGGCAAACATTAAGCTTCACATTGGGGAAAAAAATTCCTTCCCGACTCCACATACGGCAATCAGACTAGCTCCCTGGATCAACGCTGTATCTAGGAAACTAGTGAATATAGCCTGTAATATTATACTTTTCAAGAAAGGCATCCAGTCCCCTCTTAAATTTTAGTAAGGAATCACTCATTACAACATTAGACGGCAGAGAGTTCCATAGTCTCACTGCTCTTACAGTAAAGAATCTGCATCTGTGATTATGGCTAAACCTTCTTTCCTCCAGACGTAGAGGATGCCCCCTCGTCCCCGTCACAGGTCTAAGAGTAAAAAGATCATTAGAAAGGTCTTTGTACTGTCCCCTCATATATTTGTACATTGTAATAAGATCACCCCTAAGCCTTCGTTTTTCCAAACTAAATAACCCCAAGTGTAATAACCTGTCTTGGTATTGCAGACCCCCCAGTTCTCTAATAACCTTGGTCGCTCTTCTCTGCACCCGCTCCAGTTCAGCTATGTCTTTCTTATACACCGGAGACCAGAACTGCACACAGTATTCTAAGTGTGGTCGCACCAGTGACTTGTATAGAGGTAAAATTATGTTCTCCTCATGAGCATCTATGCCTCTTTTAATTCATCCCATTATTTTATTTGCCTTGGCAGCAGCTGCCTGACATTGGCCACTAAATTTGAGTTTGTCGTCCACCCATACACCCAAGTCTTTTTCAGTGACAGTTTTGCCCAGTGTTTTACAATTAAGCACATAATTATACATCTTATTTGTTCTACCCAAGTGCATGACCTTACATTTATCCCCATTAAAGCTCATTTGCCATTTATCAGCCCAAGCTTCTAGTTTACATAAATCCTCCTGTAATATAAAATTATCCTCCTCTGTATTTATTACCCTGCAGAGTTTAGTGTCATCTGCAAATATTGAAATACTACTCTGTATGCCCCCTACAAGGTCATTAATAAATATGTTAAAGAGAAGCGGCCCCAATAATAACACACAAAATCGGATCAAAAGAAGATATAAACAAACAAAAGGCTCCCACCAATCGATATCCGGCTATTTCTTAGCCATGGAAACGGTGAACAAATCACCTGATGTTACACATTCCCCTGGGTCTCACCAATCGTGACGGCAGTCTCTCATTGGCGCCTAAATCACCGTCTCATCTGCGCTGTTATTGCAAGTCGTCATACCGGATATTCCCTCTTCACATGGGGGGAGCGCCAGATGATGACGTGAGTACCATGTGCCAAGTAGGGCGGGCGACAACCAATCAGTAGTGTTCACCGCTATGCAGTCATGTGACCAACAGCGTCACACGGGCCGCGCATGCGCAGATCATATGAGCTGCTGAAGTCACGCGCTGCAGACATCTCTGTTAAGCTGGATTACATTGTAGGTCGCCTAAATACCGCGATATCTTCAGATATCAATCTCTTAGCATAGATACAAAGCGCACATAGAGACGTAGAACTCCAATATAGGTTGGTGGACAGAAAAACGGAAGGCACGGGGAATCATAAACCTAAAAGCAAAAAAAAGGGGGACAAAAAATTTTTTTCAATACAGAAAAAAGAAAAAAAAAAAAAAAAAGGGGGGAAAAAAAATTATTTATAGAAAAAATTGAAACACTAAATCCACCAGTCTTTCCAGACCACCAAGCCTGTGCAAAAAAAGAAGAAAATAAGGAAAGAATTAAAAAAGTATAAACCGTTAAAAACACATCTAAAAGCAAAATACAGAGAACAATGTAATAATAACCAAGGGGTGTGACTACAAACAAATCTGCAAATTATAGTCTAAATTAAGACCCTTCGGCTGGAGTGTATCGAGAATAGAAATCCAGCGAAGCTCCTTTTGTTTCAATAGTTTGTTCCTGTCACCACCACGTCTCAGAGTCGGAACCCCATCAATCACCCTAAACCTGAGTTGGTTCACTGAGTGCCTACACTCAACAAAATGCTTTGAAACTGGAAGTTCTAGAAGTTTAGTCCTGATAGTGCTCTTGTGTTTGCTGATGCGTGCCCTCACCTCCATAGTCGTTTCACCTACATACATCAGCCCACAGGGGCAGGTGAGGACATATATCACAAAACTAGAGGTGCATGTATACAGACTTTTGATATGGAATCTCTTCCCCGTGCGGGATGATTAAAACTGTCACCCTTCTGCATATTACTACAACATGCACAGCTCAGGCATGGAAAGTTTCCAGGCCTAGGTGGGCATAGTGTACCTTGTCTACTCTGCCTACTTGGACCAATATCTGATTTAACAAGTATATCTTTTAGGTTACGTCCTCGTCTGTACGAAAGTAATGGTCTATCAGAAAATTCAGCGACATGAGGAAGACCTGTCCGCAGCAGATTCCAGTGTTTATTCAGAATGCCACTGAGTTTATCACTCACTGGGCAAAACGTAGACACGAAGGGGACACGTTTAGACGTGTTCTTTGTACGTCTCTGGCCAGCCCCAGCTGGAGTCAAAGCCATAGCATCGCGTTTATAGCGTTGTACACTTTGTACTGGATAGCCCCGTCTAATGAATTTATTGCACATCTCATCTAATCTCAAATCGAGCCTATCGTCCTCTCTAACGATACGCCGTACGCGTAGCATCTGACTCCATGGGAGAGATTCTACCATCTTCCTCGGATGATTACTTTCAAAAAGTAAAAGGCTATTCCTATCGGTATCTTTGGTGAACAAATCAGTACTTAATAGACCTTCTTTCTTGTATATCAAAGTGTCAAGAAATTGGATCTGTTCTTTCGAGTGGGTCACTGTAAATTTTAATTCTGGATAGATGCTATTTAAATATTCATGAAATATCAGCAGTTCCTCAACAGTGCCATCCCACACACAGAAGATGTCATCAATGTAGCGCCACCAGGCTCGGACATGTCCCCAGTGGCTGGAATTGTACACAAATTGGTCCTCGAATACCGCCATGACGATGTTTGCGTAAGTGGGCGCCACATTGGACCCCATGGCGGTACCACGCAACTGCAGGTAATAGTCATCCCCAAAGAGGAAAAAATTCCTCCTCAGGATGAAACCCAACAGTGCAAGGACCAACTGTGCACACTCTGGGGCCATGTCCGAGCCTGATAGCACCACACCGACCGCCTCCAAGCCCCTGTCATGTTCGATGATAGTGTAAAGAGACACTACATCGAATGACACCAATACAGTCTCTGTAGTTACACTGAGTCCTTCGATCTTATTTAAAAAGTGACCCGTGTCCATAATGTAGGAATCAGCAGCAACAGCAAATCGACGAAGTATCTTGTCAAGAAAAATTGAGACTTTGTTACAAAGGGACCCTCTACCCGACACTATTGGACGTCCAGGCGGGTTCATGAGATCTTTATGGATCTTGGGTATTATGTACAGTAGTGGAGTCACCGGAGAGTCCACCACCAAAAACTGAGATAACTTCTGGTCAATGAGGCCATCCATGAGGGCCTCATTCACCAGAAGACGCAATTCAGTTAGGAATCCCAGAGTGGGGTTTCCATTAAGTTTAGTATAAACAGCCTCATCAGATAGTTGGCTGCGAACTTCAGCCTCATATTTGTTGGTATCCATCACTACCAAGGCACCACATTGTTACCTTGTTGGTAACAATGATGGTTTCTCTCTGCAGAAATGTGGTTTATATAATAAGAGCAATTTTCAACCCCCAGTTAAGAACAATTTTGTTGAATCTTATATTCAGCTTGTTGAGAGGGATGTGAGTAAACTTAAACGTGACTTCACAGCCAACAGAAAGAGGGGTAATATGACACATGATGAGAGACAGGCACTGGATAGGCTGTCCAACAACCGGGCCATCACTATCAAGGCGGCTGATAAAGGTGGTGCCTTGGTAGTGATGGATACCAACAAATATGAGGCTGAAGTTCGCAGCCAACTATCTGATGAGGCTGTTTATACTAAACTTAATGGAAACCCCACTCTGGGATTCCTAACTGAATTGCGTCTTCTGGTGAATGAGGCCCTCATGGATGGCCTCATTGACCAGAAGTTATCTCAGTTTTTGGTGGTGGACTCTCCGGTGACTCCACTACTGTACATAATACCCAAGATCCATAAAGATCTCATGAACCCGCCTGGACGTCCAATAGTGTCGGGTAGAGGGTCCCTTTGTAACAAAGTCTCAATTTTTCTTGACAAGATACTTCGTCGATTTGCTGTTGCTGCTGATTCCTACATTATGGACACGGGTCACTTTTTAAATAAGATCGAAGGACTCAGTGTAACTACAGAGACTATATTGGTGTCATTCGATGTAGTGTCTCTTTACACTATCATCGAACATGACAGGGGCTTGGAGGCGGTCGGTGTGGTGCTATCAGGCTCGGGCATGGCCCCAGAGTGTGCACAGTTGGTCCTTGCACTGTTGGGTTTCATCCTGAGGAGGAATTTTTTCCTCTTTGGGGATGACTATTACCTGCAGTTGCGTGGTACCGCCATGGGGTCCAATGTGGCGCCCACTTATGCAAACATCTTCATGGCGGTATTCGAGGACCAATTTGTGTACAATTCCAGCCACTGGGGACATGTCCGAGCCTGGTGGCGCTACATTGATGACATCTTCTGTGTGTGGGATGGCACTGTTGAGGAACTGCTGATATTTCATGAATATTTAAATAGCATCTATCCAGAATTAAAATTTACAGTGACCCACTCGAAAGAACAGATCCAATTTCTTGACACTTTGATATACAAGAAAGAAGGTCTATTAAGTACTGATTTGTTCACCAAAGATACAGATAGGAATAGCCTTTTACTTTTTGAAAGTAATCATCCGAGGAAGATGGTAGAATCTCTCCCATGGAGTCAGATGCTACGCGTACGGCGTATCGTTAGAGAGGACGATAGGCTCGATTTGAGATTAGATGAGATGTGCAATAAATTCATTAGACGGGGCTATCCAGTACAAAGTGTACAACGCTATAAACGCGATGCTATGGCTTTGACTCCAGCTGGGGCTGGCCAGAGACGTACAAAAAACACGTCTAAACGTGTCCCCTTCGTGTCTACGTTTTGCCCAGTGAGTGATAAACTCAGTGGCATTCTGAATAAACACTGGAATCTGCTGCGGACAGGTCTTCCTCATGTCGCTGAATTTTCTGATAGACCATTACTTTCGTACAGACGAGGACGTAACCTAAAAGATATACTTGTTAAATCAGATATTGGTCCAAGTAGGCAGAGTAGACAAGGTACACTATGCCCACCTAGGCCTGGAAACTTTCCATGCCTGAGCTGTGCATGTTGTAGTAATATGCAGAAGGGTGACAGTTTTAATCATCCCCGCACGGGGAAGAGATTCCATATCAAAAGTCGGTATACATGCGCCTCTAGTTTTGTGATATATGTCCTCACCTGCCCCTGTGGGCTGATGTATGTAGGTGAAACGACTATGGAGGTGAGGGCACGCATCAGCAAACACAAGAGCACTATCAGGACTAAACTTCTAGAACATCCAGTTTCAAAGCATTTTGTTGAGTGTAGGCACTCAGTGAACCAACTCAGGTTTAGGGTGATTGATGGGGTTCCGACTCTGAGACGTGGTGGTGACAGGAACAAACTATTGAAACAAAAGGAGCTTCGCTGGATTTCTATTCTCGATACACTCCAGCCGAAGGGTCTTAATTTAGACTATAATTTGCAGATTTGTTTGTAGTCACACCCCTTGGTTATTATTACACTGTTCTCTGTATTTTGCTTTTAGATGTGTTTTTAACGGTTTATACTTTTTAATTCTTTCCTTATTTTCTTCTTTTTTTGCACAGGCTTGGTGGTCTGGAAAGACTGGTGGATTTAGTGTTTCAATTTTTTCTATAAAAAAAATTTTTTCCCCCTTTTTTTTTTTTTTTTTCCTTTATTTTTTCTGTATTGAAAAATTTTGTCCCCCTTTTTTTTGCTTTAGGTTTATGATTCCCCGTGCCTTCCGTTTTTCTGTCCACCAACCTATATTGGAGTTCTACGTCTCTATGTGCGCTTTGTATCTATGCTAAGAGATTGATATCTGAAGATATCGCGGTATTTAGGCGACCTACAATGTAATCCAGCTTAACAGAGATGTCTGCAGCGCGTGACTTCAGCAGCTCATATGATCTGCGCATGCGCGGCCCGTGTGACGCTGTTGGTCACATGACTGCATAGCGGTGAACACTACTGATTGGTTGTCGCCCGCCCTACTTGGCACATGGTACTCACGTCATCATCTGGCGCTGCCCCCATGTGAAGAGGGAATATCCGGTATGACGACTTGCAATAACAGCGCAGATGAGACGGTGATTTAGGCGCCAATGAGAGACTGCCGTCACGATTGGTGAGACCCAGGGAATGTGTAACATCAGGTGATTTGTTCACCGTTTCCATGGCTAAGAAATAGCCGGATATCGATTGGTGGGAGCCTTTTGTTTATGTTTGTTTATATCTTCTTTTGATCCGATTTTGTGTGTTATTATGCTACTTGATGAACGTTATGATTTAATAGCTTGTGCCTGTACTGTCTGATCGCCGTTTTATTTATGCATTTATATATCTATTGGCTAATGGGTGTAACCCCTGATGGTGATTGGCTTTTCCACACCATATAAGGGACACCCTTGCATATATTTGATTGTACTTGAAAAAGGCCACAAGATGGCCGAAACGTTGCTACCTTTTATGGCAGAATAAAGCTTTTGCATTTTCTTCACCTGGATGGATGCTGCTCTTTTTCTTAAACTTGGACATTATGGTTCAGTGTGATCCATGAACCGGAGCGCGCACCCCTTAACTCCTTGTGTGCTGTCTGCAAATCTCATACTGAAGTTTGTTTACAAGAGTCAAAGTTTAAACGAAATAATCACCCAAATTTTCTTTAAGAAATTATCCTATTAGTTTTGAGTCGTCGAATTCCTCAAAGAAGGCGGGAGTCATCACTATGATAAGGAATTCTTTATCTTTTGAATTGTTAGAAGAGGTTTCTGATATTAATGGACACTACCATAACTTGGTTTGTAATTTAAATGCTAAAATGTACACAATAGTTAATCTATACGTCCCTTTTTCTGGAGAGAAGTGGCTTCTTTGCTGCCCTCCTTGAGACCAGGCCTTGCTCCAAGAGTCTCCGCCTCACAGTGCATGCAGATGCACTCACACCTGCCTGCTGCCATTCCTGAGCAAGCTTTGTACTGCTGGTAGCCCGATCCCGCAGCTGAAACACTTTTAAGAGAAGGTCCTGGCGCTTGCTGGTCTTTCTTGGGCGCCCTGGAGCCTTTTTGGCAACCATGGAACCTCTCTCCTTGAAGTTCTTGATGATGCGATAGATTGTTGACTGAGGTGCAATCTTTCTAGCTGCGATACTCTTCCTTGTTAGGCCATTTTTGTGCATTGCAATGATGACTGCATGTGTTTCTTTAGAGATAACCATGGTTAACAGAAGAGAAACAATGATGCCAAGCACCAGCCTCCTTTTAAAGTGTCCAGTGGTCTCATTCTTACTTAATCATGACAGATTGATCTCCAGCCATGTCCTCATCAACACCCACACCTGTGTTAATGGAGCAATCACTGAAAAGAGGTTAGCTGGTTCTTTTAAGGTAGGGCTGCGATGATGTTGAAATGTGTTTTGGGGGATAAAGTTCATTTTCTAGCCAAATATTGACTTTGCAAGTAATTGCTGTTAAGCTGATCACTCTTTATAACATTCTGGAGTATATGCAAATTGCCATTAGAAAAAGTGAAGCAGTAGACTTTGTAAAAATTAATATTTGTGTCATTCTCAAAACTTTTGGCCATGACTGTAGGTAGTAAAACTATTTCTGACCATGCCCCATTGTTTGCTGAATTTGAAGAAGGCCATACAATTAACAATCAATTTTTATGGAAGTGTAATTCCTCAATATTTCAATATTCCAAATATCATAAAGAAATTTCCGTGGCCCTAACTAATTATTTTAGAGAAAACCCGTTTGATTCTACGAAGCCCTTTTTACAATGGAATGCTCATAAAGCGGTCATTAGAGGTACCTTAATACAAATCTCATCTAAAATTAAAAAATTCAACAGAAATAAAATCAAAGAATTACAGTTCATGATTAAAGATAAGGAATTGTCTCTGACTAATACTTCTTCCCCTTGTCCCAAAATAAAATCAGATCTATTAAAAGAAATGACTTGAAAGCCATTATATTATCTTTTTACGACTCAGCAGTCAAAAACTCCAAATTTAAATATTACATGTCTTTAAACAAGCCATCTAAATTTATGTTCAACAGAATCAAAAAGCAAAGAATTCGAAACAGGATTGATAAGATTACTACCCCCAAAGGAATTACACTTCTACACCCACAAAAAATTGTTAGTTCATTTGCAGAGTTCTATAAAAATTTATATAATTTAAATGAGAATCCCTCCCATAGAAAAAACGATTAAAGATTTTTTATCCTCAGTAAATCTTCCTAAGATTACTATGGATGATTTGGAGTTTCTATCCTCTCCTTTTAACCCCTTAACGACCAATCAAGCCATTTTGTAGGTTAAAGACCAGGCCAATTTTTACAATTCTGACCACTGTCTCTTTATTAGGTTATAACTCTGGAACGCTTCTACGGATCTTGACGATTCTGAGATTGTTTTCTCGTGACATATTGTACTTCATGATAGTGGTAAAATTTCTTCAATATAACTTGCGTTTATTTATGAAAAAAACGGAAATATGACAAATTTTGAAAATTTTGCAATTTTCAAACTTTTAATTTTTATGCCATTAAATCAGAGAGATATGTCACAAAAAATAGCTAATAAATAACATTTCCCACATGTCTACTTTACATCAGCACAATTTTGGAACCAACATTTTTTTTTGTTAGGAAGTTATAAGTGTTAAAAGTTGACCAGCAATTTCTCATTTTTCCAACAAAATTTACAAAACCATTTTTTTTTAGGGACCACCTCACATTTGAAGTGAATTTGAGGGGTCAATATGACAGAAAATACCCAAAAGTGACACCATTCTAAAAACTGCACCCCTCAACGTGTTCAAAGCCACATTCAAGAAGTTTATTAACCCTTTAGGTACTTCACAAGAATTGAAGCAATGTGGAAGGAAAAAATGAACATTTAACTTTTTTTCCCAAAATTTTTCTTTCAACACAATTTTTTTAAAATTTGTCAAGGGTATCAGGAGAAAATGAACCACAATATTTGTTGTACAATTTCTCCAGAGTACACCGATACCCCATGTGTGGGGGTAAACCACTATTTGGGCGCATGGCAGAGCTCGGAAGGGAAGCAGCGCCATTTGACTTTTTTGGCTGGAATTGAGATTGGACGCCATGTCGCATTTGGAGAGTCCCTTTGTGCCTAAACAGTGGAAACCCCCACAAGTGACCCCATTTTGGAAACTAGACCCCCCCAAGGAACTTACCTAAATGTGTTGTGAGAGCTTTTAACCCCCAAGCGCTTCACAGAAGGTTATAACGTAGAGCCGTGAATTAAAAAATCATATTTTTTCCACAAAAAGACGGATTTTGGTAAGAACTTACCTGTAAAATCCTTTTCAGCGAAGGAAGGAAGAGAGACACACTAGTCATAACTAGTGGGTAAAGGCGAGCCCAATAGGTTGACACTCAGAATAAAATAGTGTTGACCGGCCCCTCCGCTCGGGCTCTCAATACTGCTTCTCCAGCGTCACAAGCTAAGGAAGAGCAAATATCACCAGCGGAGCAACATAACCCCTTCTGAAGGACTTCAGAGAAAAGACAAGGAATACAGGTTATGCATGCAGCAGAAAGAAAACCACACGTTCCAGGTACTACTCCATGGACCTGACCACTGCATGAGCTGGCGATGCTGGAACAGAGCCTTAGCGCGCCGACCTCAGCCCAGATAATCGCTATCAGAGAAGGGTCACGCCGCATCTGAAAACAACAACACACTTCTGCCATGGGAGGGAGCTGTGTCTCCCTTCGCTGAAAAGGATTTTACAGGTAAGTTCTTACCAAAATCCGTCTTTCAGCAGCAGGTGGAAGGAAGAGAGACACACTAGTCATAACTAGTGGGACGTCCCAAAGCAGTCCAAAAACTAGGGTGGGAAAAAAACCAAAATAGGCAGAATCCCAACAACCTAGATAAATGCGCAACAGGCGCCAAATACAAGTTAACTAGAACTTTAAACTACAGCCGCCTGCAGGACCCTACGTCCTAAGGCCGCATCAGCGGAAGCACTAACGTCCACCTTATAAAACTTTATAAACGTGTGGACGAAACGCCAGGTCGCCGCCCGGCAGAGCTGAGCTGCCGAGGCCCCTTGATGAAAGGCCTGCGAGGAAGCCACAGCCCTCGTGGAGTGAGCTCGAATCTTAATCGGGCAAGGTTCGCTTTTAAGTCGGTAAGCCTCCAAAATGGGCGACCGAATCCAACGAGCTATAGAGCCCTTGGAAACTCGTTGCCCACGCTGACGACCTGCTGGAATCACAGAGAGTTCCGACTTCCGAAAATTTTGAGTAATAAACAAATCTTCAATGCCCGCACCAAATCCAATTTGTGCAAGGCCCGTTCCTTCGCATTCCTCGGCTCCGGAGAGAGCGAGGGCACCTTAGGTAGGAAGTCGCCCCGTGTGCGAAGTACTACGCGATCCGAGTGAAAATCCAGGAAAGGAGGCAAGCAAAAAAGAGCCGCCAACTCAGAAAACCTTTCTCAAAAAGGTAACCGCCACTAGAAAGGCACCCTTCCAAGATAGCAAAGAAAAGCTAGCAGAGTCCATAGGCTCAAAAGGCCCATGTTGAAGAGCTTCCAATACAAGATTGAGCTGCCAAGGCGACACAGGTGCCTCCGTGGCGGAAACTGACGGGTTACTCCGCGAAAAAAGGAACGTACGTCCCTACGCGAGGCGATAGCCTTCCGAAAAGCAAAAGCAGGGCAGAACCTGACCCTTCAGAGTGCTAACTGCCAAACTATTGTCCAGCCCGTACTGCACGAGGCCAACAAATTGGGAATGGAAAGAATCCTCGGGTTCCTTGAAGAACCCGAACACCACAAAAAGAAGGCTTCCCAAGACTTTGTGATAAATCCTAGTATTAGCCGGACCTCTGGCAGCCCGCAAAGTGGCAATGACTTTGGCTGAAAAACCTTGACGGTCAATATTTCGGTCTCAAGAGCCACGCCGTCAAACGCAGAGACCTCAGGTCCGGATGACGAACGGGCCCTTGGGTTAACAGGTCCGGGCGAAGAGAAAGTGGAAAAAGAGGCGCTGTCAAAAGCGACACCAGTGTCGAGAACCACGTCCTCCTTGGTCAATCTGAGCTATCAACATAGCCGGGATTCTCTCCAGTCTGATCCAACACAACCCCAGAGGAAGTAAGGGTATCGGCGGAAGCACATAGATTAGCTCAAATTGGTCCAACGGAGCCACCAGAGCATCCACCGTCACAGCCTTCGGGTCCTTGTACCTGGACATGAAAGTCGGTAACTTGGCATTGAACCTGGATGCCATCAAATCCACTTGGGGAGTTCCCCAACGGGAGCACAGCAGTGCAAAAATCTCCGGATGAAGACTCCATTCTCCGGGATCCATCTTCTCGCAACTGAGAAAGTCTGCCGTGATTCTGAACTCCTGGAATGTGGATCGCAGAGATGGCTGGCACTCTGGTCTCGGCCCATACCAGGATCCGAGATACCTCCACCATGAGCCTAGAACTCCTTGTCCCACCTAGATGGTCGATATACACGACCGCCGTAGCATTGTCTGTCTGCACTCGGACTGGGAGACCGCCTAAAGGGACCGTCCAGTGTTGGAGTCAAAGGAAAATTGGCCTCAATTCCAGGATGTCGATCGGCAGGACCGACTCCTCCGACGACAATACCTCCTGAATCCAAAGATCGTTGCAGACACCTCCCCAGCCCGTCAGGCTGGCATCGGTGGTTATGACCGACCACCTCGGAGGGAGGAAAGACTTCCCCAGGGATAACGCTTCCGGACGTAACCACCATCCTAGAGACTCTCGCACCCTGAGGGAGATGATGACACTGCAATCCAGCGAAGTCTGCAATCGTCAACGGCTCAGACTAAGCCTTTGGAGGGCCCTGGAATGAAACTGAGCAAACGGAAGTGCCTCCATGGACCACCATCAAACCCAGAAGGCGCATACACCTTCGAAGGGACATTGCTGTCGAAGACTTCATAACCTGTACATGTCGAAGGAGACATGCTTTCTTGTCTGGAGGCAGCGACACCACTGCTCGTACCGTGTCGAAAAGCATCCCCAAAAACAGGATTGACTGCGACGGTTCCAGAGACGACTTCTCCCAACTGATTAGCCACCCGAAGTCCTCCAGGAGCTGAAGGGATAGATTGCCAGCAGTCACTGCCTCCTCCTTTGAGTATGCTACAATCAAAAGGCCGTCCAGGTAGGGAAGAATCGAAACCTCCTGTCTTCGAAGAATTGCCATGAGAGGCGCCAGAATTTTTGTAAAAACTCTGGGCGCTGAAGCCAAACCGAATGGCAGAGCCACAAACTGGCAATGGTCCTGACCTATGGCAAAACGAAGGATGCGTTGGTGGGCCCTTCCGATTGGGAAGTGCAAATAAGTGTCGCGAATGTCGACACCAATAAAAGAGTTCTGCGACAGGACCGCCAAAACGGAGCAAGGCAACTCTATGCGGAATTTCCTGGCGTGGACATGCCGATTCAATCTCCAGAATGGGCCGAAATTTGTCCTCTTTTTTGGGGACCACAAAGAGGTTAGAATAAAACCCTCTTCCCCGGCCCTCCGGCGGAACCGGCACCACCACACCTTTCTGCAAAAGGGAATCTACCTCCCACCGTAAAGCGGCAAAGAGCTCGGGCTCTGACGTAACGCGAGGTTGACAAAAAAAACTGTCTGGGGGTCGAGAAAGAAACTCTATGAAGTAGCCTGCCAACACAACCTGTGTCACCCAGGCGTCCGACACGTGGGAAGCCCAAGTCGGTTTGCATTGGAGTAAACGACCCCCCACTCGAGAGCGCTCAAGTGAGGCCCAGGCGTCAGTCCGCCTTAAAGGACTTTTTTGCCAGCTTCCCGTTTGTCTTAACGGAAGTTCTGTTTCCAGGGTATGCGGAAATTCTGAGAATTCCCTTTTTTTTAAAAAAAAAAAAAAAAAAAAGAGAGGGACGACCCGAACTCCCAGAGGGCTGACCGAATCATCTCCTGGACAGAAAGGACCGCCGTCAACTACCGGCACTAGTCCTGCCAGACGCAGAAGTCACAGCTCTGCGCTGCGGTAAACCTGTTTCTTTTGCCTTGGCAATCAGCTCCGTGAGGTCAGATCCAAATAGCTGACCACCTTGTAAGCTAAAGATAGCAAACCCTCCAGGGTATGCGTGCTTGGAAACCGCGTCCCCAGTCCACTGTCTAAGCCACAGTGCTCTTCTGACTGTGACTGCCGAGGATTGCGCCCTGGATAGCAGTGACGCAGTATCCTCCAACAACTTGAAAAGCCCATCTACCTCGATAGAGGGGATCCACCTTGCCACGCCGTCCGTAGACGGTCCAACCGGCCCAGGGAAACTTTACATGCACACATGGATCCTTAATACTGAATCCATGACCCGCGGCCTCGCAGATGGATACTGCTGCCATCTCAGTTTTTTTTTTTTTTTCCTGCCCAGCAGGTTCTGCAGACTCGCCTTTCCTTTAACAGGAAGATTTGCTAAGCTGGGATAAAGGGACAACCACTTCAGGAGAAGGGATTCAATTATCAATCAACTCCGTAGCACGGATACAGTGTCTCAAAAGACCGTGTCCCTTGAAAACGTTTATCTGGACACAGGCGTTCCTTGCCCCATTAAGCTCATCCAGAGATGGCAATGTCGAACGCAACTTACGGTACTCCTGGTACATCCGGGCCGACTTACCAGGACATCTAGTTACCTCATCCGGTAACTGTAACGCCCTCATGGTCCAATAAAAGTCTCTGTACGGCCCAAAAGAGAGGCAGAGTGTCCCTGCCGATCCTCCTTGTCCGAATCGGACATCTTCGTTACGCGGGAAGGAAGGCACCGGTTTGTGTCGCTTCCTTGAGAGGATCTAGCTGACATCGAATAACCTAGAAGGTCAGACAGGCCATCAATAGAAACTAGCGAGGGCCTCCATTTTGACACCACTGGAACCTCCGGCCGCTGCGCATGACGCCGTCGAGATCTGCGTGTCAGATACGCGTCTGTAGCGGATCTGGGAGACGGTCTCTGACATGTCCTTGCACAGTATATGGCAGGTTAAACTGTCAGAAACTAGAACAGTGTGTTTCTTAAAGAAAAAACAAACACTGAAGGGTTAGAGCTCTTAAAGAGAGAGCTACCCCAGCTGTCCCCCATTAGGAGTTAACCGCCTAAGAAGGGGTTAAAGTAGTAGTGATAATGAGAAGGGTTGCGAGCCCCAAGTGCCTCTTATAAGGCCGCAGCTGCAGAACAGCTATGCCACACTTAACAGAAAAAAACGTTCATCGCTAAAAAATTGCGCTGTTTTGTATATCGCAATGACCGCCAAAGTTGTTAAGGAGATCAGTTAAGCGCTCCAGATTGGCAGCTACTAGCGACATTAAAAGCGTATAGTGGCAGTAACTTCACTGTCGCAGGCTCCCCACAACCTCTTTATTATTATTGAAAAGAGTGTGCGAGCTCCCTTAAGGGATAACAGCCGCAGAACAGCGCAATCTGTCACTCATTAGTGCCTCAGAAGGCGCCCGCGCTGTGGGGGTGAAGGGGTTAAGCTTCTGCCTGCGGGCTAGAAGCGACTCACCCAGCTGGCCACAGTTGTAACATCTTGCCGGGAGGGGAGGAGGGAGAAGAGCCAGAAGAAGCTTTCAGCCTGCTTCTGTAATGGCCGCCGCACTGTGTCTCCGTGTGCTCCATGAGAGAAGCCGGAAATGGAGACTGCCGTAAAGCGCGCGCTCAGAGCGGCGCGAAAATTCAAATAAAAAAGCGCGCATTCCTCTCTCCCGTTCCTATGTCCTGCAGGCAACAACCTGCGGACAAAAAAATACTAGTCACCGGCATGTTTACTGTAACAGCGCTGCCGCAGCAGTCGCTGAATCACTCACACACATTAATAAAAATGCGGAGTACTCACCAGCCGAGCGCCACAGGGACCCCCAGGGGTTTGTGACGCTATGCCCATTGCTTTCCCCCAGGGCGGGGAACGCAGTGACCCCCGATGTGCGGTTTGCGTCCCCGTCAGGGAAGCAATCCTCATTCCCCAGGGCCGGCATGATTCTGCAGGGACCACCATCAGGGTAATTACAGATCCGCCAAGGGAGAGGTTGGGGTCCAGCAGCGCTGCGACCCCTGAGACCTCTAGACCACTTCTGGTGATCCAAGTCTCTTGTCCGATGAAAATAATAAAATCTTCTGAGGAGCTGCTTCCAGCAGCGACCATCCTCTGGGACCTAAAATTTTAGACTGGAGAAACTGGAGTAGGAGGAGCCCGAGCTGGAGGGGCCAGTCGACACTCTTTTTAATCTGAGGTGTCAATCCTATCTGGGCTCCGCCTACCCACTAGTTATGACTAGTGTGTCTCTCTTCCTTCCACCTGCTGCTGAAATGACCTTTTCATCCCAATTTTTATTTTCCAAATGATAAAAGGACCCCAAAAGTTATTGTGCAATTAGTCCTGAGTACGCTGATACCCCATATGTGGGGGTAAACCACTATTTGGGCGCATGGCAGAGCTCGGAAGGGAAGCAGCGCCATTTGACTTTTTTGGCTGGAATTGAGATTGGACGCCATGTCGTATTTGGAGAGCCCCTGTGTGCTTAAACAGTGGAAACCCTCCACAAGTGACCCCATTTTGGAAACTAGACCCCCAAGGAACTTATCTAGATGTGTGGTGAGAGCTTTGAACCCCCAAGGGCTTCACAGAAGGTTATAACGTAGAGCAGTAAAATTAAAAAATCATATCTTTTCCACAAAAATGATCTTTCCATCCCCAATTGTTATTTTCCAAAGGGTAACAGGACCCTAAAAGTTATTGTGCAATTTGTCCTGAGTACGCTGATACCCCATATGTGGGGGTAAACCACTATTTTGACGCATGGCAGAGCTCGAAAGGGAAGGAGCGCCTTTTTCAAATGCAGACTTTGATGGAATGGTCTGCGGGTGTCATGTCACGTTTGGAGAGCCCCTGATGTGCCTAAACAGTACAAACCCCCCACAAGTGACTCCATTTTGGAAACTAGACCCCCCAAGGAACTTATCTAGATGTGTGGTGAGCACTTTGAACCCCCAAGTGCTTCACAGAAGTTTATAACGTAGAGCCGTGAAAATAAAAAAATCATATTTTTTTTCCACAAAAATAATCTTTTTGCCCCCAATTTTTTATTTTTATAAGGGTAACAGGAGAAATAGGACCCCAAAAGCTATTGTGCAATTTGTCCTGAGTACGCTGATATCCCATATGTGGGGGGGAACCACTATTTTGACGCATGGAAGAGATCGGAAGGGAAGGAGCACCGTTTTTAACCCCTTCACCCCCAAGGGTGGTTTGCACGTTAATGACCGGGCCAATTTTTACAATTCTGACCACTGTCTCTTTATGAGGTTATAACTCTGGAACACTTCAACGGATCTTCGCGATTCTGAGATTGTTTTCTCGTGACATATTGTACTTCACGTTAGAAGTAAAATTTCTTCGATATACCTTGCGTTTATTTTTGAAAAAAACGCAAATATGGCGAAAACTTAGAAAATTTTGCAATTTTCAAACTTTGAATTTTTTTTCCCTTAAAACAGAGAGATATGTCACACAAAATAGTTAATAAATAACATTTCCCACATGTCTACTTTACATCAGCACAATTTTGGAACCAAAATTTTTTTTGTTAGGAAATTATAAGGGTTAAAAGTTGACCAGTGATTTCTCATTTTTACAACAAAATTTACAAAGCCATTTTTTTAGGGACCACCTCACATTTGAAGTCACTTTGAGGGGTCTATATGGCAGAAAATACCCAAAAGTGACACCATTCTAAAAACTGCATCCCTCAAGGTACTCAAAACCACATTCAAGAAGTTTATTAACCCTTCAGGTGCTTCACAGGAGCTGAAGCAACGTGGAAGGAAAAAATTCATATTTAACTTTTTAGCCACAAAAATGATCTTTTACAAACGTTTTTTTATTTTCACAAGGGTAAAAGGAGAAAATGGGCAGATAAAGTTGTTGTGCAATTTCTCCTGAGTACGCCAATACCCCATATGTGGGGGAAAACCACTGTTTGGGCACACGGCAGATTGGCTGGAGTTGAGATTGGACGCCATGTCGCGTTTGGAGAGCCCCTGATATGCCTAAACAGTGGAAACCCCCCACAAGTGACACCATTTTGGAAACTAGACCCCCTAAGGAACTTATCTAGATCTGTTGTGAGCACTTTGAACCCCAAAGTGTTTCACAAAAGTTTATAATGCCTGGGTGTGAAAAAAAAAAAAAAAAACAATTTTCCACAAAAATGATTTTTTAGTCTCAAATTTTTGATTTTTCCCAAGGAAATTGGACCCCAAAAGTTGTTTTCCAATTTGTCCTGAGTACGCTGATACCCCATGTGTAGGGGGGGGGAAACTGTTTGGGCGCACGGCAGGGCTTGGAAAGGAAGCAGTAACGTTTTGGAATGCAGACGTTGATGGAGGTCATGTTCCATTTGTAGTGCCCCAGATGAGCCTAAACAGTGGAAACCCCCCACAAGTGACCCCATTTTGGAAGCTAGACCCCCTAAGGAACTTATCTAGATCTTTGGTGAGCACTTTGAACCCCCAAGTGCTTCACACAAGTTTATAATGCCCGAGCATGAAAATAAAAAATCCTATTTTTTTCCCACAAAAATTATCTCTTAGTCACTAATTTTTTATTTTCCCAAGGGTAACAGGAGAAATTGGACCACAAAATTTGTTGTCCAATTTGTCCTGAGTACGCTGATACCCCATATGTGGGGGGGAACCACTGTTTGGGCGCATGGCAGAGCTCGGAATGGAAGGAGCACCATTTGACTTTTTCCAACCAAAATTGGCTGGAATTGAGATTAGACGCCATGTTGCATTTGGAGAGTCCCTGATGTGCCTAAACAGTGGAAACCCCCACAAGTGCCCCCATTTGGGAAACTAGACCCCCTAAGGAACTTATCTAGATCTTTGGTGAGCAATTTGAACCCCCAAGTGCTTCACACAAGTTTATAACGTAGAGCTGTAAAATTAAAAAATCATATTTTTTCCACAAAATTGATTTTTTCACCCCAATTTTTATTTTCCCAAGGGTAACAAGACTCCAAAAGTTATTGTGCAATTTGTCCTGAGTGCGCTGATACCCCATATGTGGGAGTAAACCACTGTTTGGGTGCATGGCAGAGTTTGGAAGGGAAGGAGCGCCGTTTGACTTTTTCAACGCAGAATTGGCTGGATGCCATGTCGTGTTTGGAGAGCTCCTGATATGCCTAAACAGTGGAAACCCCCCAAAAATGACACCATTTTGGAAACTAGACCCCTCAAGGAACTTATCTAGATGTGTGGTGAGCACTTTGAACCCCAAAGTGCTTCACAGAAGTTTGTAACGTACAGCCGTAAAATAAAAAAATCTTTTTTTTTTTTACAAAAATGATTTTTTCGCCCCCAATATTTTATTTTCACAAGGGTAACAGGAGAAATTGGACCCCAAAAGTTGTTGTCCAATTTGTCCTGAGTACGCTGATACCCAATATGTGGGAGTAAACTACTGTATGGGCGCACGTCGGGGCTCGGAAGGGAAGTAGTGACGTTTTGGATTGCAGACTTTGATGGAATGGTCTGGGGGAGTCATGTCGCATTTGGAGAGCCCCTGATGCGCCTAAACAGTGGAAATCCCCCACAAGTGACCCCATTTTGGAAAATAGACCCCACAAGGAACTTATCTAGAAGTGTGGTGAGCGCTATGAAGCTCCAAGTGCTTCACAGAAGTTTCATAACATACAGCCGTAAAAACAAAAAAATCATTTTTTTTTTTTACAAAAATGATATTTTCGCCCCCAGTTTTTTATTTTCCCAAGGGTAACAGAAGAAATAGGACAAATTGCACAATAACAAAAATGATATTTTCGCCCCCAGTTTTTTATTTTCCCAAGGGTAACAGAAGAAATAGGACAAATTGCACAATAACTCTTGTGGTCCAGAGTACGCTGATACCCCATATGCGGGAGTAAACTACTGTTTGGGCGCATGGCAGAGCTCAGAAGTGAAGGAGCACCGTTTGACTTTTTCAATGCGAATTAGCTGGAATTGAGATCAGACGCCATGTCACATTTGGAGAGCCCCTGATGTGCCTAAACAGCGGAAACCCCCCAATTCTAACTCCAACCCTAACCCCAACACACCCCTAACCCTAGTCCCAACCCTAACCACAAACCTAACCCTAACACACCCCTAACCGTAATCCCAACCCTAATCCTAATCCTAACGTTAGTTAGCGCCAACCCTAACCCTAACTTTAGCCGCAACCCTAACCCTAACGGGAAAATGGAAATAAATACATTTTTTTAATTTTATTATTTTTCCCTAACTTAGGGGGGTTATAAAGGGGGGTTTGATTTACTATTTATAGCGGGTTTTTATGATTGGCAGCTGTCACGCTAAAAGACGCTTTTTATTGCAAAAAATAGTTTTTTGCATCACCACATTTTGAGAGCTATAATTTTTGCATATTTTGGCCCACAGAGTCATGTGAGGTTTTATTTTTTGCGGGACGAGGTGACGTTTTTATTGGTACCATTTTTCAGCACGTGACATTTTTTGATCGCTTTTTATTTCGATTTTTGGGAGGTTAGAATGAACAAAAATCAGCAATTCATGAATTTCTTTTGGGGGAGGCGTTTGTACCGTTCCGCGTGTGGTAAAATTGATAAAGCAGTTTTATTTTTCGGGTCAGTACGATTACGGCGATACCTTATTTATATCATTTTTTTATGTTTTGGTGCTTTTATAGCATGAAAACAATTTTATATAAAAAATAATTATTTTTGCATCGCTTTATTCTGCGAGCTATAACTTTTTTATTTTTTCGCTCATGATGCTGTATGACGGCTCGTTTTTTGCGGGACAAGATGACGTTTTCAGCGGTATCATGTTTATTTATATCGGTCTTTTTGATCGCGTGTTATTCCACTTTTTGGTCAGCGGTATGATGATAAAGCATTGATTTTTTGCTTCGTTTTCTTTTTTTTTTTTTTTAAGGGGTTCATTAAAGGGGTTAACTAGTGGGACAGTTTTATAGGGGGGGTCGTTACGGACGCGGCGATACCAAATATGTGTACTTTTATTGTTTTGGTTTTTTTATTTACAGGAAAGAATGAATTTATTGGGGAATATTTTTTTTTTTTTATGATTTTTTTTACCACTTTTTATTTTTATTTTTTTTACTTTTATACTTTGTCCCAGGGTGGGACATCACTGTATTTTAGCAGATCGCTGGTGTGACAGTGTGCACAGCACTCTGTCACACCAGCGATCGCTCTGGCACTGCTGCAGGCTTCCCCAGCGCCTGCTCTCAGCAGGCACTGAGGAAGCCGCCTCCCTGCAGGACCCCGGCGCCATCTTGGATCCGGGGACCTGGAGGGAGGACGGACCCTCGGAACAGCGCGACACATCGCGCTGCTCTGAGGGTCTCAGGGGGGCGCGCAGGGAGCCCCCTGCCTGCGCGATCCTCCCCTGTGCCCCAAGTACACCGCGATCATGTTTGATCGCGGTGTGCCAGGGGTTAATGTGCCGGGAGCGGTCCGTGACCGCTCCTGACACACAGTCACGGGTGTCAGCTGTGATAATCAGCTGACACCCGGCGGCGATCAGCTGCGCTCCCCCCGGGAGCGCAGCTGATCGCCCAGACGTACTATTCCGTCCATGGGAATAAGGTCCAGGGTCACATGGACGGAATAGTACGTCTGATGGCAGAGAGGGGTTAAATGCAGACTTTGATGGAATGGTCTGCGGGTGTCATGTCGCGCTTGGAGAGCCTCTGATGTGCCTAAACAGTAGAAACCCCCCTCAAGTGACCCCATTTTGCAAACTAGACCCCCAAGGAACTTATCTAGATGTGTGGTCAGCACTTTGAACCCCAAGGGCTTCACAGAAGTTTATAACGTAAATAATAATAAAAGATCATATTTTTTTCCACAAAAATAATCTTTTTGCCCCCAAATTTTTATTTTTATAAGGGTAACAGGAGAAATAGGACCCCAAAAGCTATTGTGCAATTTGTCCTGAGTACGCTGATATCCCATATGTGGGGGGGAACCACTGCGATCTTTGGGAGGCACAATGAACAAATCTACAAAAGGTGAAGAATTGGTTTTCTTTTTTACGCCGTTCCTCGTGCGGTATTAGTGATTACGCGACTCTATTCCTCGGATCGGTGCGATTACAGCGATACCAGATTTTTTTGGAATAATTTTTTGTAAGAAATTTTTGCATCGCCGTATTTTGAGAGCTATAATTTTTCCATATTTCGGCCGACAGAGTTATCTGTGGGCTTATTTTTTGCGGGACGAGCTGACGTATTTATTGGTACCATATTCGGGCACATAACGTTTTTTGATCGCTTCCTATTCCGATTTTTGTGGAAGCAGAATGAACAAAAACCAGCAATTCAGGAATTGTTTTTTTTTTTGTTTTTTTTCCTCCGTTCCGCGTGTGGTAAAATTGATAAAGGAGAATTATTCTTCGGATCACTACGATTACAGCGATACCTCATTTATATATTTTTTTTTATGTTTTGGCGTTTTTTTACACAATAAAAAATTTTATAGAAAAAATAATTATTTTTGCATCAGTTTATTCCGCGAGCTATAACTTTTTTATTTTTTCGCTGATGATGCTGTATAGCGGCTTGTTTTTTGCGGGACAAGATGATGTTTTCAGCGGTACCATGATTATTTATATCTGACTTTTTGATCGCGTGTTATTGCACTTTTTCCAAGCGGTATGATGATACCGCTTGGAAAAAGTATAATTTACTACTTTTTTGTGTTTTTTTTTTTACGGCTTTCACTGAAGGGGTTAACTAGGGTTACGCTTTTATAGATGGGATTTTTACGGACGTGGCGATACCTAACGTGTATTTTTTTGTTTTTTATTTTTTTTATTACATAAAAATGTGTATTTTTTAGGGGATTTTTTTTAAATTATTTTTTAATATTTTTTTTACAATTTTTTTTAAGTTGTCCCTTTATGGGACTTTCACTTTTTTTACTTTTAATTGCAGTAACAATGCATTGCAATGCTCCAGCATTGCAATGCATTGTAACTATAGTGAAAGCTGCTGTGACATGATCACAGCAGCTTCCCGAAGCTAGATGACCCGAAGGTTGTCATGACAACCTCCGGGTCATCAAGGCAGAGATCGGGCCCTGCAAATACATTGCAGGGCGCCGATCTGAGGCAGAGGGAGCTCCCGACCCTCTGCCTCCCCCCCTGAGCTCTGCGATCGCGCTAGATCGCAGCAGTCAGGGGGTTAACAGCCAGGGGCGGTGGGGGCTCCGCTCCTGGCTGTCAGTGCAGGAAGCCTGGACACTGCAGCGCCGGCTCCTGCACTGATCGCGCTGGAGAAGCTGAAATTTCAGCTTCTCCTGCACGATCGCTGCTGTGTTTGGTCAGTCAGATTGACTGACCAATCACAGCGCTGTTGGTGCGGGGACCGACGGCAAAGGTCCCCGCACCGCTTGCCGTGCCTGTCAGCTGTCTGTGACAGCTGTCGGCACTGATCTACCACTGCGTGTTTACACGCAGTGGTAGATCAAAGGCATGACGTGCACAGTCCGTCCTGGTGCCGGAACTGGCACCTTGCCATGACGGACTGTGCACGTCAGTGGACATTAAGGGGTTAATGACAAAGAAACATCAAATATTATTAAACAACTTCACTCCCATAAAGCGCCTGGTCCTGATGGATATAGTAATAACTATTATAAATCTTTTAGCAAGATTCTGGTTCCCCATTTAACGCAGATTTTTAATGCTGATGCATCTACAGGTGCATTTCCGAAAGAAAATCTTGAAGCTAATATAATTCTTATTCCTAAACCAAACTTAAACCCAGACCAAATAATAAATTATAGGCCCATTTCCCTCATTAATACTGATTTAAAAATGTATTCCAAGATCATTGCTAATAGACTAAATTGTATTCTGCCCAGTTTAATTTCAAACAATCAAATTGGTTTTATAAAACACAGACAGTCTGTTGAAGATACCAGACGATTAACCCCTTAATGACCAAGCCATTTTGTAGGTTTAAAGACCAGGCCAATTTTTACAATTCTGACCACTGTCTCTTTATGAGGTTATAACTCTGGAACGCTTCTACGGATCTTGGCGATTCTGAGATTGTTTTCTCGTGACATATTGTACTTCATGATAGTGGTAAAATTTCTTCAATATAACTTGCGTTTATTTATGAAAAAAATGGAAATATGGCAAAAATTTTGAAAATTTTGCAATTTTCAAACTTTTAATTTTTATGCCATTAAATCAGAGAGATATGTCACAAAAATTAGTTAATAAATAACATTTCCCACATGTCTACTTTATATCAGCACAATTTTGGAACCAACATTTTTTTTTTGTTAGGAAGTTATAAGTATTAAAAGTTGACCAGCGATTTCTCATTTTTCTAACAAAATTTACAAAACCATTTTTTTAGGGACCACCTCACATTTGAAGTGAATTTGAGGGGTCAATATGACAGAAAATACCCAAAAGTGACACCATTCTAAAAACTGCACCCCTCAACGTGTTCAAAGCCACATTCAAGAAGTTTATTAACCCTTTAGGTACTTCACAAGAATTGAAGCAATGTGGAAGGAAAGAATGAACCCGTAAAATTTAACTTTTTTTCCCAAAATTTTTCTTTCGACACAATTTTTTAATTTTTCAAGTATCGAGAAAATGAACCCAAATATTTTTGTACAATTTCTCCAGAGTACACCGATACCCCATGTGTGGGGGTAAACCACTATTTGGGCGCATGGCAGAGCTTCGGAAGGGAAGCAGCGCCATTTGACTTTTTTGGCTGGAATTGAGATTGGACGCCATGTAGTATTTGGGAGCCCCTGTGTGCCTAAACAGTGGAAACCCCCCACAAGTGACCCCATTTTGGAAACTAGACCCCCCAAGGAACTTATCTAGATGTGTGGTGAGAGCTTTGAACCCCCAAGGGCTTTACAGAAGGTTATAACGTAGAGCAGTAAAATTAAAAAATCATATCTTTTCCACAAAAATGATCTTTCCACCCCCAATTGTTATTTTCCAAAGGGTAACAGGACCCCAAAAGTTATTGTGCAATTTGTCCTGAGTACGCTGATACCCCATATGTGAGGGTAAACCACTATTTTGACGCATGGCAGAGCTCCAAAGGGAAGGAGCGCCTTTTTCAAATGCAGACTTTGATGGAATGGTCTGCGGGTGTCATGTCACGTTTGGAGAGCCCCTGATGTGCCTAAACAGTAGAAACCCCCCACAAGTGACTCCATTTTGGAAACTAGACCCCCAAGGAACTTATCTAGATGTGTGGTGAGCACTTTGAACCCCCAAGTGCTTCACAGAAGTTTATAACGTAGAGCCGTGAAAATAAAAAAATCATATTTTTTTCCACAAAAATAATCTTTTTGCCCCCAAATTTTTATTTTTATAAGGGTAACAGGAGAAATAGGACCCCAAAAGCTATTGTGCAATTTGTCCTGAGTACGCTGATATCCCATATGTGGGGGGGAACCACTATTTTGACGCATGGCAGAGATCGGAAGGGAAGGAGCACCGTTTTTAAATGCAGACTTTGATGGAATGGTCTGCGGGTGTCATGTCGCGCTTGGAGAGCCCCTGATGTGCCTAAACAGTAGAAACCCCCCACAAATGAACCCATTTTGCAAACTAGACCCCCCAAGGAACTTATCTAGATGTGTGGTCAGCACTTTGAACCCCCAAGGGCTTCACAGAAGTTTATAACGTAGAGCCGTGAAAATAAAAAAAATCATATTTTTTTCCACAAAAATACCTTTTTGCCCCCAAATTTTTATTTTTCTAAGGGTATCAGGAGAAATAGGACCCCAAAAGCTATTGTGCATTTTGTCCTGAGTACGCTGATACCCCATATGTGGGGGGAACCACTGTGATCGCCTTACTGCGATCTTTGGGAGGCACAATGAACAAATCCACAAAAGGTGAAGAATTGGTTTTCTTTTTTACGCCGTTCCTCGTGCGGTATTAGTGATCAGGCGACTTTATTCCTCGGGTCGGTGCGATTACAGCGATACCAGATTTACATCCTTTTTTCATGTTTAGCTTCTGTCACACACTA
Source organism: Oophaga sylvatica (assembly GCA_033576555.1). NCBI lineage: Eukaryota > Metazoa > Chordata > Amphibia > Anura > Dendrobatidae > Oophaga > Oophaga sylvatica. The sequence goes on from JARQOD010000007.1 coordinate 154,657,700, forward strand.
AAAGACGCTTTTTTTTGGAATAATTTTTTGTAAGAAATTTTTGCATCGCCGTATTTTGAGAGCTATAATTTTTCCATATTTCGGCCGACAGTTATCTGTGGGCTTATTTTTTGCGGGACAAGCTGACGTATTTATTGGTACCATATTCGGGCACATAACGTTTTTGATCGCTTCCTATTCCGATTTTTGTGGAAGCAGAATGAACAAAAACCAGCAATTCAGGAATTGTTTTTTTTTTGTTTTTTTTTCCTCCGTTCCGCGTGTGGTAAAATTGATAAAGGAGCTTTATTCTTCGGATCACTACGATTACAGCGATACCTCATTTATATTTTTTTTTATGTTTTGGCGTTTTTTACACAATAAAAAATTTTATAGAAAAAAATAATTATTTTTGCATCAGTTTATTCCGCGAGCTATAACTTTTTTATTTTTTCGCTGATGATGCTGTATAGCGGCTTGTTTTTTGCGGGACAAGATGATGTTTTCAGCGGTACCATGATTATTTATATCTGAATTTTTGATCGCGTGTTATTGCACTTTTTTCCAAGCGGTGTGATGATACCGCTTGGAAAAAGTATAATTTACTACTTTTTTGTGGGGTTTTTTACGGCTTTCACTGAAGGGGTTAACTAGGGATACGCTTTTATAGATGGGATTTTTACGGACGTGGCGATACCTAACATGTGTATTTTTTTTGTTTTTTATTTTTTTTATTACATAAAAATGTGTATTTTTTAGGGGATTTTTTAAATTATTTAATATTTTTTTTTAAAAAATGATTTTTTTTAACTTGTCCCTTTATGGGACTTTCACTTTTTTTTACTTTTTATTGCAGTTACAATGCATTGCAATGCTCCAGCATTGCAATGCATTGTACCTATGGGGAAAGCTGATGTGACATGATCACAGCAGCTTCCCATAGCTAAATGACCCGGAGGTTGTCATGACAACCCCCGGGTCATCAAGGCAGAGATCGGGCCCTGCAAATACATTGCAGGGCGCCGATCTGAGGCAGAGGGAGCTCCCGACCCTCTGCCTCCCCCCCTGAGCTCTGCGATCGCGCTCGATCGCAGCAGTCAGGGGGTTAACAGCCAGGGGCGGTGGGGGCTCCGCTCCTGGCTGTCAGTGCAGGAAGCCTGGCCACTGCAGCGCCGGCTCCTGCACTGATCGCGCTGGAGAAGCTGAAATTTCAGCTTCTCCTGCGCGATCGCTGCTGTGTTTGGTCAGTCAGATTGACTGACCAATCACAGCGCTGTGGGTGCGGGGACCGACGGCAAAGGTCCCCGCACCGCTTGCCGTGCCTGTCAGCTGTCTGTGACAGCTGTCGGCACTGATCTACCACTGAGTGTTTACACGCAGTGGTAGATCAAAGGCATGACGTGCACAGTCCGTCCTGGTGCCGGAACTGGCACCTTGCCATGACGGACTGTGCACGTCCATGGACATTAAGGGGTTAATAAACATAATTAAATTAATAAATTCCCAAAAACTTTGTTCTACTGTAATTTCCTTAGATGCTGAAAAGGCATTTGATCGCTTGAATTGGAATTATTTAAATTGTATTCTACAAAAATTTGGTTATAATATCCCCTGTATTACAAAAATAATGGCCCCTTATTCTAATCCACAAGCAAGTGGATTGAGCAGTAGAGCCCCTTGCTCAATTAATTAGGGATGACCAAGATATTAATGGAATTCGTACTAACGCCAGAGACTATAAAATTAGTTTATACGCTGATGATATTTTATTAACCCTGACAGAACCATCTAAATCCATCAATAAAATTCAAAATTTACTCAATGAATTCTCTTATCTCATATTTTAAAATAAGTGTCACCAAATCTAAAATTCTACATTTTAACACTAGAACTACTGATGGAGTCATTTTGACTCCTTTCGTTTTTTATTTCTCTTCTGTGACTACATTTTTCAGAATTCCGGCTTGAAACTCGGTGACTTTTCCTCAAATATGATGTGAAAAAAGATTTTGTGAGAATAAATAATTTTGGTGAAAAATTTGCGCGTTTTTTTCAAAATTTACCAAGAACTACTGAAGGGAGTCATTTTGACTCCCTACTATATTTTGAGGTCCTTTTGTCACTAAATGTTGCTATAAAGTTTTGTGCATAATTTTTTCACTCTGTCTTATTTACCCTGATGTTCATATAGATGTAGTTCAATTTACATGTCAACTTTTCACATTTTCCTTGTGTTTTACCTGCTTGTATTACTGTGTAAAGGGTATGCCACACTAAACAATATCGCTAACGGGATCGCTAAAAAACGTCACTATTTAGCGATCCCGTTAGCGATATTGTTCAGTGCGGCAGCTTCCAGCGACGAGCTTCCTGCTGTGATCTCGCTCGTCGCTGGAATCGCTCCGGACCCTATTTCATCGCTGGCGCTCCCGCTGGGTAAGTATCTAATCGCTGTGTGGCACCTTTTCTTAGCGATTTAGCGGTACTTTTGTACCGCTAAAGTCGTTAAGAAGATCGCTAACGGCGATAGCGTCGTTAACTATATCGCTAAATGTGGCCGCATTTAGCGATATAGAAACAATCCCGCTAGCGATCGCATTAGTATGCGTCGTTATCGTGATCGCTAGCGGGATTGTTTAGTGTGGCAGTACCTTAATGCTGAACAACATAGCTTGTTTACTCTAGGCTCTTATCTGCAGAAGCATGCAGGAACAATAATTTACAGTTTACTCTATCTGATGAGGAGCTAGATGCATTCATTGCGATATTCTATGCTCGTGGAATATCTGGCACGAACCGTCACTCGATTAGCAGTATTTGGTGTAATGACTGGGGAATACCGTTTTGCAAAGCGACAATGTCTAGGGACCGCTTTGTTGAAATTATGAGGTTTCTCAGATTTGATGAGAAATCTACTCGATCGGAGAGACTGCAAACGGACAAGTTTGCTCTATTTTCTACTGTGTGGGACAGGTTTATTGAAAATTGTATTGCGTGTTACAAACCTGGCCCATACATAACGGTGGATGAGCAACTTTTCCCAAGCAAAACTAGGTGTCCATTCACGCAGTACATGCCTTCCAAACCAGATAAATATGGCCACAAATATTGGCTAGCTGTTGATAAGGAGAGCAAATATCTGGCAAATGGCTTCCCTTATCTAGGCAAAGATGAGGACCGTTTAGCTGACCATGTGGTAATGAAGTTATTGGACCCGTTTTTGAAAAAAGGTCGCAATGTTACAACCGATAATTATTTTACTTCAGTAAAATTAGCTAAACAGCTAAAAAGCAAAGGAACAACCATCGTGGGAACACTGAACAAGATAAGGCGAGAAGTGCCTAAAGAAATAAAATCCATGAAAGAGGAATTGTACAACACTAAAGTGTTTAGAAATGAAGACAATTTTACACTTACAGTATATCAAGGAAAGCCCAACAAAAATGTTGTCATTTTGAGTTCCGTCCATCCAGATGTTGTTGTTGCGTCTGATTCCGCTAAAAAAACTCCAGAAACTGTAAAAAGTTTTACAATGAAACAAAATATGGAGTAGATGTAGTGGATCAGATGGCACGAAAATATACCACACGAACATGCACAAGGAGATGGCCTGTTCATGCATTTGAAAATGCCTTAGACTTTGCGGGTATAAATGCATGGATAATATTCAATGAGATAACCCACCAAAAAATGTCACGCAAGGCATTTTTGCAAACGCTTGTGAGAGAGTTGAGTGGTCCTTATGTCACAGATAGGGAAAAGGGTTCCACGTCCCAAGTTTCTACATGCTCAGAAAATTTTGCCAGATCAAAGAAAAGTGCAAGAAAAATAGATCTATCGGCAATTGTAAGACTTGTGGTAAGTCTTTGTGTGGGCAATGTACTGCCATAAATCAAAGGCAATGCCTAAAATGCGAAACACCAAATGTTTAGAAGGTGAATTCTGCGCCATATTTTCATTTTTATGCTCCTCCACCTACATTTTCTCTGCTTTTTGGTCTTCAGTTGTTGTTTATATGTGTGCACTTGAATAAAAAAAAATGTTTGAAAAACGTCTATTATAATTATTGTTATTTTCTGTAGAAAAATAAGAAAAGCAGAAAAAAAACAATCAAAAGCATTACTGTTGGATCTCACAATAATACATTACAAAAAATATAATTATTAATAAATAACCACAAATGAAACTCTAAAAATAAACGAAAACAAGCAAGGAGTCAAAATGACTCCTTTCAGTAGTTCTAGGCGGGGTCAAGAGTCCAGTAGTCCTAGTGTTAAATTTAAACTCTTCTCAAATTCAAGAAGTTAAAAACACTTCCCCATGGAGCTGGGCAGAAAAAGACTTTGTATATCTAGGTTTAAAGTTTTCTAGGGATATTAACTTTTTGATCTCTACTAATCTCAATGATCTTATTAATTCTATTATTAAGAATTTTAATTTTTACAATGATACAGGACATTCATGGTGGGGGAAAAATTTAATTGTCAAATCCATTATTTTGCCCAAAAGATTATTTGTTTTTCGATCTCTCCCGTGATCTATTTCAACCTCATTTTTAACCAGCCTACAATCTCATATTAATCTTTTTGTGTGGGGTAATAGAAGGGCTAGGATTGCTACTAATCAATTATTTAAAAGCAAACCACATGGTGGAATGGGTCTGCCCAACATTACAGCATATTATTATGCTAATCTCATAAAGCAGTCTATTTGGTGGTGGCCTAGCCTATATAAACCATCTTGGATTGACTTGGAATTATTTTTCAATAAAGATACCCCACTAAACAAAAATATTTTCAATCTGCTTATCAAAAAAGGGACTTTCCCTATTAATCATCCTATTTTCTTAGATGAAATTATTCAGACTTAGAAGGCAAATTCCTAAATCAGAAATTATTAAAGGACTTCCTCTTTCTTTGGTTGAGGTTATTGCAGAGCTTAATCTAGATCCACTCTGGGCTAGTTGTGGTGTTACCAAAATTCAAGACATTTACGATGGTAAATTTTTCTACCCATTTACACAAATCAAGGCTAAATTTGGGATTCCCTCTTCTGCCTTTTTACAATTTCTAATCTTGAAGAACTAAATAGAGCCTTTTCTGAAAACCAAACCATATCTCTCTGAACCTTCTGACCTTATGTTAAAAAATTTAGGTCATAATAGTTTTTGGAGCATTCAATACCCTTATAAATGGTTTAACTTGGATCAAACCTTTTGTAAATCTCCTTACATGATTAAATGGGAAGAGGACCTCAACCTTTCAGTAGACATAGACGATTGGGAAAAGGCGATTATAACAACGTACTCTTCCACTATTTCAATGACTCTCCAAGAGTCGTTTTAAAACTATTATCACGATGGTACTATACTCCCTCAAGATTAGCCAAGATCAACTCAACCAACTCCCCAAATTGTTGGAGAGAATGTGGATAGATTGGTTCTCTATTTCACATTTACTGGTCATGTCCAAAGATTAGACCATTATGGATAGAGGTTGAGTCCTTAGTTGGTCAAATTTTAAATATTAATGATTTTATTTTAACCCCTCAATTTGCCTTACTCTCTCTGGGCATTGATCAGTTCACTCCATCCATAAGATAACTTATTCTTCACTTTTTTTTAGTTACCAAAAATAATATTGCTCTTTTTTGGTAGTCCCTAATATTCCCTCATTACAAGATTTAATTAATAAAACTTCTTTACATAAATCTTATGAAAATAAAATTGCTATTTCAAATAACTGTTTTAAAAAATTTGCTAGTAAATGGAACCGTTGGATAGAACTATTTCCATAAGGGCATTGGTTTGTATTTCTAGTTTATATTTGTGTAATATCTTTGGCTATGTTTTTGATCTGACAAATAACTATTTCTTCTATGTATTTTATGGATTGATAGTATGACAATGCATTATTTCCCTTTCCCCCTTCCCTTTCCCGGTTATTATAAATTTTAACCCCTCTCTGCCATCAGACGTACTATTCCGTCCATGTGACCCTGGACCTAATTCCCATGGACGGAATAGTACGTCATGGGCGATCAGCTGCGCTCCCAGATCAAACATGATCGCGGTGTGCCCGGGGCACAGGGGAGGATCGCGCAGGTTGGGGGCTCCCTGCGCGCCCCCCTGAGACCCTCAGAGCACCGCGATGTGTCGCGCTGTTCCGAGGGTCCGTCCTCCCTCCAGGTCCCTGGATCCAAGATGGCGCCGGGGTCCTGCAGGGAGGCGGCTTCCTCAGTGCCTGCTGAGAGCAGGCGCAGAAGAAGCCTGCAGCGATGCCAGAGCGATCGCTAGTGTGACAGAGTGCTGTGCACATGTCACACCAGCGATCTGATAAAATACTGTGATGTCCCACCCTGGGACAAAGTAAAAAAGTAAAAAAAAATAAAAAAAAAAGTGGTAAAAAAAATCAAAAAAAAAAAAAAAATATTCCCCAATAAATTCATTTCTTCCTGTAAATAAAAAAAACAAAACAATAAAAGTACACATATTGGTATCGCCGCGTCCGTAACGACCCCCCCTATAAAACTGTCCCACTAGTTAACCCCTTTAGTGAACCCCTTAAAAAAAAAAAAAACTAAGCAAAAAATCAATGCTTTATCATCATACCGCCGAACAAAAAGTGGAATAACACGCGATCAAAAAGACCAATATAAATAAACATGGTACCGCTGAAAACGTCATCTTGTCCCGCAAAAAACGAGCCATCATACAGCATCATCAGCGAAAAAATAAAAAAGTTATAGCTCGCAGAATAAAGCGATGCAAAAAGTCTAAGTTACTTACCGTTAACGGTATTTTTCGAAGTCCATGACAGCACTACAGAGAGAGGGGATCCGCCCCTTAGGAACAGGAAACCTACAGATATAAAAGGGCGGCACCTCTCCCACACATCAGTTGGATTACAGAGCATAAGAGGACATCAAGGTTAAATGGTATACAGCAAAAAAATTTCATGCATCACACAGTAACATTAATCAATTGTTTATTACATGTGGACTACATAAGCGGAAGAAGTGCACATAAAACCTGGGTGGGAATGTAAGGGTGCTGTCATGGACTTCGAAAAATACCGTTAACGGTAAGTAACTTAGACTTTATTCGAACGTCCATGACAGCACTACAGAGAGAATTACAGAGAGTAATAACTATTTAGGGAGGGACTACTGCCTGCAGCACCCTTAGTCCGAAAGAAAGGTCTGAGGAAGCACCCAAATCTAATCTATAATGAGTGTAAAACGTGTGTGGAGAAGACCACGTAGCTGCCTTACATATCTGGTCAATCGAGACTTCTGCCCTTTCTGCCCATGAAGTCGCCACAGCTCGAGTGGAATGCGCCCTTAGCCTCTCAGGTGGCTGCTTGCCCCTCGAGGTGTATGCCAGAGAAATTGCTTCCCTAATCCATCTGGCCAACGAGCTCTTTGTTAATCTACGGCCTTTGTTAATTCCTTGAAAAGAGACAAACAATGCATTGTCCCTTTTCCAGGGATCAGTGACTGCCAAATATTGCAGCAGACATCTTCTAACATCTAAAGTATGAAGTTTCATCTCTTTTTGATTAGATGGATTAGGGATGAACGAAGGGAGAATAATTTCCTGTGTTCTGTGGAAAGCGGAAGACACCTTAGGTAGGTATGCTGGGTCCGGTCTAAGTATTATCCTGTCATTCAGGACCTGAGTGTAAGGAGACAGTCTAGATAGTGCCTGGATGTCACTTACCCTCCTAGCCGAGGTTAATGCTACCAGGAAAGCGGTCTTAAGGGAAAGAGTTTTTATTGATGCTGCTGATATAGGTTCAAAAGGGGGCTCTGTTAAAGCAGTGAGAACAAGATTTAAGTCCCATGGCATGATTCTCACCTTCACTATGGGTCTCGACCTACCCGCAGCTTTAATGAATCTATTGACCCAGTAATTATTTGCGATGTTGCAACTAAAGAGTGCCCCCAAAGCTGAAACTTGTACCTTAAGGGTGCTTGTGGAGAGACCTAAGTCCAGACCCTTTTGTAGGAATTCTAGAATCTGGGTTATCGGTGTTGTGTCCCCTGCTACAACCGCCGAGCTCTGAAGAAATTTCTTCCAAATCCTAGCGTAGATCCTAGTTGTAACCTCTTTTCTGCTTTTAAGGAGAGTATTAATTACATTAGCAGAAAACCCCTTATCTGTCAGCAGCGACCGTTCAAAATCCACGCCGTCAGGTGGAGGCCCGCTACTCGAGGATGGTAGACTGGACCCTGGGAGAGCAGATCGGGAATGTCCGGCCGGACCCACGGGTCGGCTATCGACATGTTTCTGAGACATGAAAACCATGCCCTCCTGGGCCAAAAAGGAGCGATTAATATTATCCTTGCCCTGTCCTTCCTGACCTTCCTCAATACTAGGGGGAGTAAGGACAGGGGAGGGAAGGCGTAGGCTAGATTGAAATCCCACTGTAATAGAAGAGCGTCCACTGCCAGAGGGCGTTCTTTGGGATTCAGAGAGCAGAACTGTGTCACTTTTCTGTTGCTTTTGGTAGCAAAGAGATCTACTTCCGGTAGACCCCATTTCCGCACAATTAGGTCGAAGATGGAAGTCTTTAATGACCACTCTCCTTGGCTCAGGAGATTGCGGCTTAAGAAGTCCGCCTTGGTATTTTCTTCTCCCCTTATATGTAGAGCCGTTAGAGAAAGAAAGTGTCGTTCTGCTATCTGAAGTAGGCGCTTTGCCACTTCCATGAGAGGACCGGAACGAGTACCACCCTGGTGGTTGATGTATGCGACTGTGACCCGATTGTCGGAGAGCACTCGAACGTGGTGACCCTGTAGATAGACAAGGAGCTTTTTAATTGCTAGCTCTACCGCTGTTAATTCTTTCATATTAGAAGACATATGAATTTGATTCTGCTCCCATAAGCCCTGAACCATAATGTCCCCCATATGAGCCCCCACCCAGAGGGGCTAGCATCTGTTGTGACTATTCGGGATATCTCATATTCCCAGGGAACCCCCTGAGCTGACCGTTTCCATTTTAAATCGGTGAATAATCAGGAATTTATTGAGGGCTTTCAAATTAATAATTGTTCTAAAAGACCCATCCAGTTTATGGATCAAAAACAGAGGGG
>JARQOD010000007.1:154666876-154718359 GCA_033576555.1 Oophaga sylvatica
TGCAATAGCATCTGCCATGGCTGGAGACCGCGATCAGACCCCCCCCCACACCATGTCACGGCGGTGATCGGCCGCCGCCATCGAAAGATGGCAGCGATCGGTCACCGCCGTCGCTGTCTGCTCCCCTGCTCCTGCGATCACCCCCCCTCACCTTCCGATCCCCCCCCCTCACCTTCCGACGTCCCCTACTCACCTCTCCCGGTCCACCGATGTCCCTGGATCCGTCCCGGCGGCTGCCCGGGATTCTTCATGGGCGCCGCCATCTTGGAAAATGGCGGGCGCATGCGCAGTGCGCCCTCCATTGCAAAAAAAATTATTTTGATCACTGTGATAAACTGTCACAGTGATCAAAATAAAAAAAAAAGTAAATGAACCCCCCCCCCCCGTCATAGGTAGGGACAAATAATAAAAAAAATATATTTTTTTTTTTTCCCTAGCGGATTTTGCTGCGGATCCGCGGCGGATATCGCGGCTGATCCGCGGCGGATCCGCGGCGGATTTCGCTGCTGATCCGCGGCGGATTTCGCTGCTGATCCGCGGCGGATTCGCCGCTATCCGCGGCGGATTTCGCCGCTGAATCCGCGGCTGATTTCGCCGCTGATCACGGCAGTTCGCCTGATCGAGTGATTCGCCGCTGATCCGCGGCGGATTTCGCCGCTGATCCACTGCGGATTCGCTGCTGATCCGCGGCGGTTCTCGCCGCTAATCCGCGGCGGATTTCGCCGCTGATCCACGGCAGATTTCGCTGCTGATCCGCTGCGGATTTCACTGCGGATCCGCTACTGATTTCGCTGCTGATCCGCTACTGATTTCGCTGCGGATCCGCTACTGATTTCGCTGCGGATCCGCTACTGATTTCGCTGCGGATCCGCTACTGATTTCGCTGCGGATCCGCTACTGATTTCGCTGCGGATCCGCGGCGGATTTTGCTGCGGATCGCGGCGGATTTTGCTGCGGATCGCGGCGGATTTTGCTGCTGATCTGCGACTGATTTTGCTGCGGATCCCCGACTGATTATCTGCTGATTCATCTGCGCTAGCGGGTATAGCATAACGCGATCGCGTTATGCTATACCGTTACCAGCCGGTCAACGCTACGTGTTGAACGGGCTGGTAAAACGCAATATGAACCCAGCCTTAGGGTTAGAACTAGGGTTAGGGTTAGCATTAGGGTTAAGGTTAGAATTACGGTTGGGGTTGGAATTTGAGTTAGGGTTGGAATTAGGGTTAGGGTTGTAATTAGGGTTAGGGTTGTAGTTAGGTTTATGGTTAGAGTTGGGATTAGGGTTAGGGGTGTGTTGGGGTTAGGGTTATGATTAGGGTTTGTATTAGGGTTAGGTGTGTGTAGGGGTTAGTGGGGTTAGGGTGTGTTGGGGTTAGGTTGAGTTAGAATTGAGGGGTTTCCACTATTTAGGCACATCAGGGGGTCTCCATACGCGACATGGCGCCACCATTGATTCCTGCAAATTTTGCGTTCAAAAAGTCAAACAGTGCTCCCTTTATTCCAAGCCCCGACGTATGCCCAAACAGTGGTTTATCCCCACATATGAGGTATCAGCGTACTCGGGAAAAATTGCACAACAACTTTGGGGGTTCTAATTTCTCCTGTTAACATTGGGAAAAAAAATTGGGGACTAAAAATTATTTTTGTGGAAAAAAAATGATTTTATATTTTCACGGCTCTGCGTTATAAACTTCTGTGAAGGACTTGGAGATTCAAAGTGCTTATAACACATCTATAGGAGTTCCTTGGGGGATCTAGTTTCCAAAATGGGGTCACTTGTGGGGAGTTTCTACTGTTTAGGCACATCAGGGACTCTACAAACGTAACAGGACGCCCGAAGACCATTCCATCAAGTGGGCATTTCAAAACGTCACTACTTCCCATCCGAGCCCCGACGTGTGCCCATACAGTAGTTTTCTCCCACATATGGGATATCAGCATACTCAGGACAAATTGGACAACAACTTTTGGGGTCTAATTTCTCATGTTACCCTTGGGAAAATAAAAAAATTGGGGACTAAAAGATCCTGATTGTGGAAAAAATATGATTTTTTTATTTTCATGCCCGGGCGTTATAAACTTCTGTGTAGCCCTTGGGGTTCAAAGTGCTCACCACACATCTAGATAAGTTCTTTGCGGGGTCTAGTTTCCTAAATGGGGTCACTTGTGGGGAGTTTCTACTGTTTAGGCACATCAGGGGCTCTGCAAACGTAACAAGATGCCCGCAGACCATTCCATCAAGTCGGCATTTCAAAGCGTCACCACATCCCTTCCGAGCCCTGACGTGTGCCCAAACAGTGGTTCCCCCCCACATATGGGGTACTAGCGTACTCAGGACAAACTGGACAACAACTTTTGGGGTCCAATTTCTCCTGTAACCATTGTGAAAATAAAAAATAGTGGGCTAAAAAAATCTTTTTTTGAGAAAAAAAATTATTTTTTATTTTCACGGCTCTGCGTTATAAACTTCTGTGAAGCACCTGGGGGTTCAAAGTGCTCACTATGCATCTAGATAAGTTCCTTAGGGGGTCTAGTTTCCAAAATGGGGTCACTTGTGGGGGAGCTCCAATGTTTAGGCACACAGGGACTCTCCAAATGCGACATGGCAACCGCTAAATATTCCAGCATATTTTCCATTCAAAAAGTCAAATGGCGCTCCTTCCCTTCTGAGCCCTGCCGTGCGCCCAAACAGTGGTTTATGACCACATATGAGGTATCTGTGTACTCAGGAGAAATTGCCCAACAAATTTTAGGATCCAATTTATACTGTTGCCCATGTGAAAATGAAAAAAACTGAGGCTAAAAGAAAATTTTTGTGAAAAAAAAAGTACTTTCTTTTTTTTACAGATCAATTTGTGAAGCACCTTGGGGTTCAAAGTGATCACTATGCATCTAGATAAGTTCCTTAGGAGGTCTAGTTTCCAAAATGGGGTCACTTGTGGGGGAGCTCCAATGTTTAGGCACACAGGGACTCTCCAAATGTGACATGGCAACCGCTAAATATTCCAGCATATTTTCTATTCAAAAAGTCAAATGGCGCTCCTTCCCTTCTGAGCCCTGCTGTGCGCCCATACAGTGGTTTATGACCACATATGAGGTATCTGTGTACTCAGGAGAAATTGCCCAACAATTTTAGGATCCATTTTATCCTGATGCCCATGTAAAAATGAAAAAATTGATGCTAAAAGAAAATTCTTGTTGGAAAAATTAAAATGTCCATTTTTTCCTTCCACGTTGCTTTAGTTCCTGTGAAGCACCTGAAGGGTTAATAATCTTCTTGAATGTAGTTTTGAGTAGCTTGAGGGGTGCAATTTTTATAAAGGTGTCACTTTTGGGTATTTTCTGCCATATAGACCCCTCAAAGTGACTTCAAATGTGAGGTGGTCCCTAAAAAAAATGGTTTTGTAAATTTTGATGTAAAAAGGAGAAATCGCTGGTCAACTTTTAACCCTTATAACTTCCTAACAAAAAAAATGTTGTTCCCAAAATTGTGCTGATGTAAAGTAGACATGTGGGAAATGTTATTTATTAACTATTTTGTGCCACATAACTCTCTGGTTTAACAGAATAAAAATTAAAAATTTGAAAATTACAAAATTTTCAGAATTTTTGCCAAATTTCCATTTTTTTCACAAATAAACGCAAAAATTATCGACCTTAATTTACCACTAACATGAAGCCCAATATGTCACGAAAAAACAATCTCAGAATCGCTAGGATCCGTTGAAGCGTTCCTGAGTTATTACCTCATAAAGGGACACTGGTCAGAATTGCAAAAAATGGCAAGGTCTTTAAGGTCAAAATAGGCTGGGTCATGAAGGGGTTAATAATGGATCGGTGTCTTATTGACACCTCTCCATTATTAACCAGGCTTATTGTCACCGTGCAATCAACGGTGACATTAACCCCTTATTACCCCGCTTGCCACCGCTACAGGGCAAGTGGGAAGAGCCGGGTAAAGTGCCACAATTGGCACATCTTTTGATGCGCCAAATGTGGGGCTGCTGTAGCCTGGTATTATCAGGCTGTTGAGGGCCAAAATCCATGGGCCTTGACAGTCTTTTAATACCAGGCCGCAGCAGTCTGCATTTTACTTGGCTGGTTAACAAAAATAGGGGGACACCTTCGCCGTTTTTTTTTCGAGGGGATCCCCTATTTTTGTTAACCAGCCAAGCTAAGCAGACTGCTGTGGCCTGGTATAATCAGGCTTGCAAGGTCCATGGATATTGGATCCTTACCAGCCTGAAAAACCAGGCCTCAGCGGTCTGCTTCATCTGGCTGGTTAACAAAAATAGGGGGGACCCCACGCCAATTTTTTTCGAGGGGATCCCCTATTTTTTGCTTAGCACTGTGTTCCACTCTTGACGTGAATCCACTGATTGGGGGTCCCCCCATGGACTGACCTTGAAGTGGAAAGTGGAAAGTAGCAATCAATTAAGCTTTCCACTTCCTCTCCTGTCAGCCAGGAGAGGAACTCATTCATTTGGGGGTTTACTGTGAGGCTGCAGCGGTCCCTGCAGTAAACATTAACCCTTTTTGAAGGATTACACCGTGGGACCTGACTGTACATCGGATTGGTAAGAATAATTTTGCTTTATTTTATTTTTATTACAGGAAATGGTTTTAGCAGGAAAATAAAATATGGTCAAAAACTGTGTGATTATTTCATTAAACTTCTTTTTTATTAAACTGTGTGTGTTTGATTTTTCTTTCATACAATAGGATTAATAATTGATAGTTGTCTAATTGACAGCTCTCAATTATTAACCTGGCTTAAAGTGACCTTTCAATTGCAAGGTCATTTTAACCCCTTATTAACCCATTCGCCACCGCTACAGGGCAATGGGAATAGACGGGCAAAGTGCCAGAAAGGGCAAATCTAATTAGAGATTTGCCCTTTCTGGGGTGTCTGGGGGCAGATGTTAGTAGCCGGGGGGGGCCAAAAATAATGGTCCCTCTCTGGGCTATTATTATCTGCCCCCACTCACTGGCTTTGTCTGTCTGGTTGCGAAAATAGGGCGGGAGCCCACGCCTTTTTTTTCAGCAATTTTACACTATATATATATATATATATATATATATATATATATATATATATTTATAGTTCATACACTTCTACATAGTATAATAGCCGCTAATTCAATTGCCGGCTTTTGTGAAAATGCAGAACCCGACATGAAATGACACTTGGTTTACATAGAGTTAACCATGTCTTTTCATGTAGTTTGCAATCTGATTTGCACAAACAATTACATGAGTTTAAGTGTGCAAAATTTCACACCTGTAGGAGTTAATTAAAGGTGTAAATTCGTAGCAAAAAAGTCCATTTTTTTACAACGAATTTACACCTTTAATTAACCCCTACAGGTGTGAAATTTTGCACACATAGACTGATGTAATTGTTTGTGCAAATCAGATTGCAAACGACATGAAAAGACATGGTTAACCCTATGTACACCAAGTGTCATTTCATGTCGGGTGCTTCTGTCTTTTCACAGAAGCCGGCTTTACCCGGCAATTGAATCAGAGGATATTTTACTATGTAGAAGTGTATAAACTATACATATATGTATATATATATGTCACAATGACATATATTAAAATTTTTATATTATATATAATATATATTAATAAATGTATTCTATGTGTGTATATTTAGTGTTTACAAGGAAATAAAGGTTTTTTTTAGTTGCGATATTTTGTTCCCATAGACTTACATGGGACTTCCGGTATCGAAATCGGATATCGACGATATTTAGTGATATCGGCGATACCATTTCGATACGATATTTTTAGATATCGAGCAGTATCGCTCAACACTAACAGGGAGAGATCTGGCCGGACGAGGTCTATAATGTACAGGGAGAGATCTGGCCGGACGAGGTCTATAATGTACAGGGAGAGATCTGGCCGGACGAGGTCTATAATGTACAGGGAGAGATCTGGCCGGACGAGGTCTATAATGTACAGGGAGAGATCTGGCCGGACGAGGTCTATAATGTACAGGGAGAGATCTGGCCGGACGAGGTCTATAATGTACAGGGAGAGATCTGGCCGGACGAGGTCTATAATGTACAGGGAGAGATCTGGCCGGACGAGGTCTATAATGTACAGGGAGAGATCTGGCCGGACGAGGTCTATAATGTACAGGGAGAGATCTGGCCGGACGAGGTCTATAATGTACAGGGAGAGATCTGGCCGGACGAGGTCTATAATGTACAGGGAGAGATCTGGCCGGACGAGGTCTATAATGTACAGGGAGAGATCTGGCCGGACGAGGTCTATAATGTACAGGGAGAGATCTGGCCGGACGAGGTCTATAATGTACAGGGAGAGATCTGGCCGGACGAGGTCTATAATGTACAGGGAGAGATCTGGCCGGACGAGGTCTATAATGTACAGGGAGAGATCTGGCCGGACGAGGTCTATAATGTACAGGGAGAGATCTGGCCGGACGAGGTCTATAATGTACAGGTAGAGATCTGGCCGGACGAGGTCTATAATGTACAGGGAGAGATCTGGCCGGACGAGGTCTATAATGTACAGGGAGAGATCTGGCCGGACGAGGTCTATAATGTACAGGTGAGATCTGGCCGGACGAGGTCTATAATGTACAGGAGAGATCTGGCCGGACGAGGTCTATAATGTACAGGTGAGATCTGGCCGGACGAGGTCTATAATGTACAGGGAGAGATCTGGCGGACGAGGTCTATAATGTACAGGGAGATCTGGCCGGACGAGGTCTATAATGTACAGGTGAGATCTGGCCGGACGAGGTCTATAATGTACAGGGAGATCTGGCGGACGAGGTCTATAATGTACAGGGAGAGATCTGGCGGACGAGGTCTATAATGTACAGGGAGATCTGGCTGGACGAGGTCTATAATGTACAGGGAGAGATCTGGCTGGATGAGGTGTATAATGTACAGGTTGAGATCTGGCTGGACGAGGTATATAATGTACAGAGAGATCTGGATGGACCAGGTGAAGTTGGTTTCTTATTCGGCAGTTTTTTTTTTCTTTTCTGTTTTTTTATAGGTTTAACAACAAAAAATAACCATCACAATAATAACATACACTGCAGCGAGGCGCACTTATGTGAATACACTTAAAAACAGCTAGAAAAATTGACTGGCACAAAAATGGGCATCAAAGTGGGCACCGAAGGGCATTAATGAAAGGGTTAAATTACTTTGGGCCACAGATATAACACTGCAGACATAAAGAACAGGGAGCCCCACATCAAAACCAGGTCTCTGCAGCTGGGCCCAAATGGGATCTGGGCATCAGAACTGGCATCAAAGTGGGCAGACAGCCCATTTTCACAGACTTACACTTTCTATATACTGGACATCACATATCACTTCCACATTTCCTAGTAACCAAATGTGAAGAAAAAAAATAAAAGCTTAAGCGGACATTTTTTTTTACATTTAGAAATGTTCCTTCCCGCTGCCCCACAGCCAATGCTCTCCTGTCCCATCCTCCACGGCCCCTTTTGACTAGAATCCTAGATCAATTGACATCTTCAGCTCTCACGGTTCTTGTGACTCACAAGACAAATGTGCCCACCCTGCGCATCCTGAAGGTGAGCGAGGTCCCGCCACTAAATACGTCATTCGGATGTGAAAACCCCAAAACGACATGTGCAAGTGACTGCCATCACAATACTGCAGCTGGGGATGCGGGACAAGGTCCGGCCCAGCATCAGCCGACTGCGGGCAGCGTCCAGAGAAGACACCAGGCAACCACTGACCTGGGAACTCTGACACCAG
This sequence comes from Oophaga sylvatica, assembly GCA_033576555.1. Taxonomy (NCBI): domain Eukaryota; kingdom Metazoa; phylum Chordata; class Amphibia; order Anura; family Dendrobatidae; genus Oophaga; species Oophaga sylvatica. Next base: position 154,674,655 of record JARQOD010000007.1, read on the forward strand.
CAAACACTGCATGGGAGGAGAACGCGGAAAATGGCTGCACCAGGAGCTGGGAAGGCTCCTCAGAAGCGCCAGCATACGGCCATGTGCCAGTACCTACACAGCACGGGATACAGGCACACCGGAGACAGCGCACGGGGCAGGCGCACCGGAGACAGGCGCACGTTTACCTTAAGAGGATTCCTGCGGGTTCTCCCTTTACAAAGCGGTCATTCCTGAAGGAGCACAAGGGCCCGACCCAGCGGCTGACACCGCGCCCGCCCCCGTACAGTGCGCACTGATGGCCGCTCGTCACATTGTCATTTACCGTCCGCTGTGTGCGAGCCAATGCTGGAGAGGACGCATTCTACACACACAATCAAGGCCCTGACGAGGCCAACTAGAACTGAAGCAAGCTTTGTGTGCAGCACCAAGACCGCTGCTACACAGCCCCCGCCCACAGCCACGGGCTGCCGCTGATTGGTCAGAGCCGCCGTCGATCTCCTTTGTGTAAACACTTTGGCTGGCAGCCATTTACATGATGGCAATGTGGAGTAGGAACTGCTTCAGTTTCAAGGATCCCCGAAAATGACTGAATGGTTCAATTGGTGGTGAGAATTTCTGGGGGAGGTTTCCAGGCTTCCCCAGGACGGACAAACCTTGGAGATAAAATGCCGTTTTTTCCATTACTTACTCGGCCCGGATTTTAATATTTAAGTGCGCAAAGATCACATCGTGTGGAAATAACCTCACTAAGGCCTGAGTCACACACAACCTATAAAAAATCGGTCTGATTTTAACGGCCAATAATCGCACAAATGTTCTCCGTATGGTGATGTATGACATCCGTATGCAACATGAGTCTTTACATCCAGCAGTTCTCTCTGTAAAAGCTCATGTTACAATCACATTGTAATACACAACTGTACACATATATATATATATAGCCGGCTGCATACAGAATAGAAATAGTTAGAATAGAATAGATATATACACATAGAATAGATGTATATCTATGTCAGTGACACACATACAGTATATATATCTTTATATTTCATGCAGAAATAGACGAATAGCCAGTAATTCATTTGTCGGCTTCTGTAAAATCACTGCAGGAGCTGACAGGATAGGAGCCATGGTTTACATACAGTAAATCCATGCAGAATAGTTAGATATATAGATGTCAGTGACCAATACCATTAGTATAGTGCGTGTGTAAATTAGGGGACATGTATGTATTTAACCCCTTCAAGACCCAGCCTATTTTGACCTTAAAGACCTGGCCATTTTTTGCAATTCTGACCAGTGTCCCTTTATGAGGTAATAACTCAGGAACGCTTCAACGGATCCTAGCGATTCTGAGATTGTTTTTTCGTGACATATTGGGCTTCATGTTAGTGGTAAATTTAGGTCAATAATTTTTGCGTTTATTTGTGAAAAAAATGGAACTTTGGCAAAAATTTTGAAAATTTCGCAATTTTCAAATTTTGAATTTTTATTCTATTAAACCAGAGAGTTATGTGACACAAAATAGTTAATAAATAACATTTCCCACATGTCTACTTTACATCAGCACAATTTTGGGAACAACATTTTTTTTTGTTAGGAAGTTATAAGGGTTAAAAGTTGACCAGCGATTTCTCATTTTTACAGCAAAATTTACAAAACCGTTTTTTTTAGGGACCACCTCACATTTGAAGTCACTTTGAGGGGTCTATATGGCAGAAAATACCCAAAAGTGACACCATTATAAAAACTGCACCCCTCAAGCTACTCAAAACTACACTCAAGAAGATTATTAACCCTTCAGGTGCTTCACAGGAACTAAAGCAACGTGGAAGGAAAAAATGGACATTTTAATTTTTCCAACAAAATTTTTCTTTTAGCATCAATTTTTTAATTTTTGCATGGGCAACAGGATAAAATGGACCCTAAAATTTGTTGGGCAATTTCTCCTGAGTACACAGATACCTCATATGTGGTCATAAACCACTGTTTGGGCGCACGGCAGGGCTCAGAAGGGAAGGAGCGCCATTTGACTTTTTGAATGGAAAATATGCTGGAATATTTAGCGGTTGCCATGTCGCATTTGGAGAGTCCCTGTGTGCCTAAACATTGGAGCTCCCCCACAAGTGACCCCATTTTGGAAACTAGACCCCCAAGGAACTTATCTAGATGCAGAGTGAGCACTTTGAACCCCCAGGTGCTTCACAAATTGATCCTTAAAAAAAAGAAAGTACTTTTTTTCACAAAAATTTTCTTTTAGCATCAATTTTTTCATTTTCACATGGGCAACAGTATAAATTGGATCCTAAAATTTGTTGGGCAATTTCTCCTGAGTACACAGATACCTCATATGTGGTCATAAACCACTGTTTGGGCGCACGGCAGGGCTCAGAAGGGAAGGAGCGCCATTTGACTTTTTGAATGGAAAATTAGCTCCAGTCGTTAGCGGACACCATGTCATGTTTGGAGAGCCCCTGTATGCCTAAACTTTGGAGCTCCCCCACAAATGACCCCATTTTGGAAACTAGACCCCCTAAGAAACTTATGCAGATGCACAGTGAGCACTTTGAACCCCCAGGTGCTTCACAAAAGTTTATAACGCAGAGCCGTGAAAATAAAAAATCATTTTTTTTTCTCAAAAAATGATTATTTAGCCCCATATTTTTTATTTTCACAATGGTTACAGGAGAAATTGGACCCAAAAGTTGTTGTCTAATTTGTCCTAAGTACGCTAGTACCTCACATGTGGGGGAGAACCACTGTTTGGGCACACGTCAGGGCTTGGAAGGGATGTAGTGACGCTTTGAAATGTCGACTTGATGGAATGGTCTGCGGGCGGGCAGAGCCCCTGATGTGCCTAAACAGTAGAAACCCCCCACAAGTGACCACATTTTGTAAACTAGACCCCTCAAGGAACTTAACTAGATGTGTGGTGAGCACCTTGAACCCCCACGTGCTTCACAAAAGTTTGTAATGCAGAGCCGTGAAAATAAAAAATCATTTTTTTCCTCAAAAACTGATTTTTTTAACCCGCAATTTTTTATTTTCACAAGGGTAACAGGAGAAATTGGACCACAAAAGTTGTTGTACAGTTTGTCCTGAGTACACTGGTACCCCATATGTGGGGGGGAACCACTGTTTTGGCGCATGGGAGAGCACAGAAGAGAAGGAGCGCCATTTTGGAATGCAGACTTGATGGAATGTTCTGTGGGCGTCATGTTGCGTTTGCAGAGCCCTGATGTGCCTAAACAGTAGAAACCCCCCACAAGTGACACCATTTTGGAAACTAGACCCCCCAAGGAGCTTATCTAGATGTGTAGTGAGCACTTTGAACCCCCAAGGGCTACACAGAAGTTTATAACGCTGGGCCATGAAAATAAAAAAATCATATTTTTTCCACAAACATGATCTTTTAGTCCCCAATTTTTTTATTTTCCCAAGGGTAACAGGAGAAATTAGACCTCAAAAGTTGTTGTCCAATTTGTCCTGAGTACGCTGATATCCCATATGTGGGAGAAAACTACTGTATGGGCACACTTCGGGGCTCGGAAGGGAAGTAGTGACGTTTTGAAATGCCGACTTGATGGAATGGTCTGCGGGCGTCATGTTACGTTTGCAGAGTCCCTGATGTGCCTAAACAGTATAAACTCCCCACAAGTGACCCCATTTTGGAAACTAGACCCCGCAAGGAACTTATCTAGATGTGTGGTGAGCACTTTGAACCCCCAAGTTCTTCACAGAAGTTTATAACGCAGAGCCGTGAAAATAAAAAATCATTTTTTTTCCACAAAAATAATATATTTAGTCCCCAATTTTTTTTTCCCAACAGTAACAGGAGAAATTAGACCCCCAAAGTTGTTGTGCAATTTTTCCCGAGTACGCTGATACCCATATGTGGGGGTAAACCACTGTTTGGGCACACGTCGGGGCTTGGAATAAAGGGAGCACTGTTTGACTTTTTGAACGCAAAATTTGCAGGAATCAATGTTGGCGCCATGTCGCGTATGGAGACCCCCTGATGTACCTAAATAGTGGAAACCCCTCAATTCTAACTCCAACCCTAACCCCAACACACCCCTAACCCCAACCCTAACCCCTACACACCCCTAACCCTAATACAAACCATAACCCTAACCCCAACACACCCCTAACCCTAATCCCAACTCTAACCATAAACCTAACCACAAGCCCAACCCTAACCCCAAAACACCCCTAACGCTTATCCCAACCCTAACCCTAATCCCAACCCTAATTCCAACCCTAACCCTAATTCCAACCCTAACCCTAATTCCAACCCTTACCCTAGTTCTAACCCTAACCCTAGTTCTAACCCTAAGGCTGGGTTCATATTGCATTTTACCAGCCCGTTCAACACGTAGCGTTGACGGGCTGGTAACGGTATAGCATAACGCGATCGCGTTATGCTATACCCGCTAGTGCAGAGGAATCAGCGATGATTCATCTGTGCTAGCGGTGATGGAGCCCAGACGCTGCAGCCTGCGTCCAAGGCTCCGTCACTGAATGACGACACGTCGCGAACGCATGCCGCTTCATGGCATGCGTTGCGATGCGCACACAAATGGGGTGAATGGCAGCGTTAACGGACTGCGTTATACCGCGGTGAAACGCAGTCCATCTAACGGACTGCCATAATGCAATATGAACCCAGCCTGACCCTAAGGCCCCGTGCACACGTTGCGGATTCACTTGCGGATTTTTCTAAAATCCGCAGGTAAAACGACCTGCCTTTTACCTGCGTATTTAGCGCGGATTTGCTGCGGTTTTTCTCTGCGGTTTTACGCCTATAATGGAATAGGTGTAAAATCGCTGCGGAATCCGCACAAAGAATTGACATGCTGCGGATTTAAAACCGCAGCAAATCTGCGCTGAAAAATCTGCAGCATGTGCACAGCGGTTTTTTTTACCATTTATTTGCATTGTACTGTACATGGTTTCTGGATCTGCTGTGAATCCGCAGCGCCATATCCGCTGCGGATCCGCAGCGAAATCAGCTGCGGATCAGCAGCGAAATCAGCTGCGGATCAGCAGCGAAATCCGCTGCGGATCAGCAGCGAAATCAGCTGCGGATCAGCAGCGAAATCAGCTGCGGATCAGCAGCGAAATCAGCTGCGGATCAGCAGCGAAATCAGCTGCGGATCAGCAGCGAAATCAGCTGCGGATCAGCAGCGAAATCCGCTGCGGATCAGCAGCGAAATCAGCTGCGGATCAGCAGCGAAATCGCTGCGGATCAGCAGCGAAATCAGCTGCGGATCAGCAGCGAAATAAGCTGCGGATCAGCAGCGAAATCAGCTGGGGATCAGCAGCGAAATCCGCTGCGCATCAGCAGCGAAATCCGCTGCGGATCAGCAGCGAAATCCGCTGCGGATCAGCAGCGAAATCAGCTGCGGATCCGCAGCAAAATCCGCAACGTGTGCACAGGGCCTAATAGGAAAAAAAAAAAAATTCTTTATTATTTGTCCCTACCTATGACAGGGGGGGTTCACTTACTTTTTTTTATTTTGATCACTGTGACAGTTTATCACAGTGATCAAAATACATTTTTTGACTATGTAGGGCGCACTGCGCATGCGCCCGCCATTTTCCAAGATGGCGGCGCCCATGAAGAATCCCGGGCAGCCGCCGGGAAGGATCCAGGGACATCGGTGGACCGGGAGAGGTGAGTATGGGGTATTGGGCCCCAGATGAGCCTAAACAGTGGAAACCCCCAAGTGACCCCATTTTGGAAACTAGACCCCCTAAGGAACTTATCTAGATCTGTGGTGAGCACTTTGAACCCCCGAGTGCTTCACACAAGTTTATAACGTAGAGCCGTAAAATTAAAAAATCATATTTTTTCCACAAAAATGATCTTTTCACCCCAATTTTTATTTTCCCAAGGGTAATAAGACTCCAAAAGTTATTGTGCAATTTGTCCTGAGTACGCTGATACCCCATATGTGGGGGTAAACCACTGGGTGCATGGCTGTCACGCTGTCACTGTATACAGGAGGTCCGGGGTCTATGCTGACCCTAAGCTGGGGCCCTGACTAATCCCTCTACCTGGAGGTACTGTTGATGGTACAGAGGTCCAGGCCGCCAGCGTAACCCTATCTCCTGTGAATCCATGACCCTCAATAATCTAGTCCTGAGAAGGACCCTGATCACCACCACAGGGGACGGGAAGGTAAATGCCTACACACAGTATAAGACGAACGAGACAGTACAAGGGGTAAAACAAAAGACCACCTTGCATACAAAACTCACTCTACAACTACAGAGGGAACACCAACTGGTAAGGAGATAAATAATAAAGCGAGGAGGGGAGAAAACCACACCAGGTACTCTTCACTTCAGACTTCACAATACCACGATCCACTCTGCTGGTCTGCATGAATGCTTTCACCGACACTTCCCTAGCAGACTGGCAGGTATTTGAAGGAATCCCATTACTGCAGCATTAACTGCAGCTGGGCGAGGCTGGGCCTCGTCTAGCACAGAGAGAGGGAGAATTAACTCCCTCACTGCCGAAAAAACACCAAGCCCCAAAAACTCAGTTGTGAGAAGTCAGGTTGTGTAATCGCGACGATCTTCGTGGCGACACACCCGTGACAATGGCAGAGCTTGGAAGGGAAGTGTCAGGAACACCGCACTGCACATGCTCACTGAGCCAGTACACGTGTCCTGAATAAAACAAACTGTGCTCGAGGATACCTGAGGAGCGGGACAGCAGTAATGAATGATGTGTACTGCAGACTAACAGGACCTGCAGCACGTGACTGCTGGGGGCGAGGCCTAAGCTCCTGAGATCTAGGAACTGCAGGAAAACTCCTAGCAGGGTAACGACGAGATAAAGTTACCAAGGGGCAAAGACAGAGACGAAAACCAGGACAGGCCGAGATCAGAGCACAAGATAACACGACAGTACCAAAGGATTAGACAGAACGGATAGTCAGGACGTAGCAATAGATCAGTAAACCAGAGCGGGCAATAGACAGTACAATAGGACAAAACTGTAGCGGAGTATCGATAGCCAAGCCAGGAGGTCAGAACCGGAGAAGACAATATTAGCAAAACGTGAGACAGAGAGCGGAGTGAGCAAACAGACTGGGTCATACACGGGAGTCAAACAAGCAGAGCAGTATACACACAAACCAGGGGGGTCAGACACACAGTCACAACAAAAGTATAGCTGACAGAGAATCTCCCTCTGGACTGGGTATAAATACCCTCCCAGATCCAAAGGGAGGCCAGCAAAAGTTAACCCTGAGTGGACAGGACATTAACCATGTCCTATACCATGACAGTACCCCCCCTTAACGGGGGGCCACGGGACCCCCAGGCCTCTCAGGATATCTGGCATGAAAAGCCTGTACCAGTCGATCGGTATGTACCGAACTGGCCGGAACCCATGACCGATCTTCAATGGAGTATCCCTTCCAATGAATAAGGTACTGAAGTCTCCGGCGCGCCCACCGCGAATCAATGATGCGCCCTACCTCGTACTCCAGTTGACCCTCTACCAACACTGGTGGAACCACGGATGAGGGATCTTCTCTAACCGTCCCCACAGGTTTTAATAGGGACCTGTGGAAGACGTTAGATATTTTGAAGGAGGTGGGCAACTGAAGCCTGTACGCCACTGGATTGATCACCTCTACAATCTTGTATGGGCCAATAAATTTGGGGCCCAGCTTCATAGAGGGTATCTTAAGTTTGATGTTACGGGTGGACAACCAGACCTTTTCCCCCACAGTCAACGCAGGACCCAACCCCCTCCTCCTGTCCGCAAAATGCTTGTACTTCTTCTGGGCTTTGGAGATGTTCCCCTGCACCTCCCTCCAAAGGTTTTTTAACTGTTGAACCATCCCCTCAGCACCAGGACAACCAGAATCCATACAGGAAAATTCCCAAACTGCGGAACAAACCCATAATTGACCTGAAAAGGAGACTTTCCGGTAGACTGATTGATACGACAGTTGAACGCAAATTCTGCCATGGGTAAAACCTCACACCAATCTTCCTGTCTAGAGGAGGCCAGGCATCTCAGAATCTGCTCCAACGACTGATTGGTGCGTTCAGTCTGTCCGTTGGATTCCGGGTGATAGGCAGAGGAGAATGATAGTGTGACCCCCAACTTCTTACAGAACGCTCTCCAAAACCTGGCCACAAACTGCACACCCCTGTCCGACACCACGTTCACAGGCACTCCATGCAACCGAACTATGTGCTGTATAAACAAGCGGGCCAAGGTTTCAGCAGACGGCAACGCGGGTAACGGCACAAAGTGGGCATGCTTAGAAAATCTATCAACCACTACCCATACCACTGAATTGCCCTTGGTGAGGGAAGATTAGTGATAAAGTCCATGGACAGGTGTGTCCATGGTTTATCCGGAATTGGTAAAGGCACCAATTCCCCGGCCGGCCGGACCTGAGAGCTTTTAGAGCGAGCGCACACCCCACAAGTATTAACAAAATTTTTTATATCAGTACCCATAGAGGGCCACCAAAAACCTCTAGCCACTGCCCCCCGGGTAGCTGCAATACATAGGGGGGGGACTTAACACAGAATCATGAAATTCTTGCAGGAGTGTGAGACGGAGCTGTTCGGGTACGAACAATTTACCTGGGGGTTTATTCCTGGGAGCTTGTGCTTGTGCTTCCAGAATCTCTCTCTGTAACTCAGAGGAGACTTCGGCTACAACCACTCCCGGTTGAAGAATGGAGGAAGGAGGTTCTGGAGGGGACACAGAATCAAAACTTCGGGATAAGGCATCTGCCTTTACATTTTTAGACCCTGGTCGGAATGTGATGGTAAAATTAAAGCGAGAAAAAAAAAGTGCCCACCGAGCCTGTCTGGGGGTCAATCTCTTAGCGGACTCGATATAGGCCAGGTTCTTATGATCAGTGATGACCGTAATGGGATGAGCGGCCCCCTCCAAAAAATGCCTCCATTCTTTGAAGGCCAATTTGACCGCTAACAATTCCCTGTTGCCGACATCATAGTTTCTCTCTGCCGAAGAGAACTTTTTAGAGAAAAAGGCACAGGGTTTAAGATTAGTCAGGGTAGAGGGGCCCTGGGACAACACTGCCCCCACCCCCACTTCCGAAGCGTCGACCTCCACGATAAAAGGTCTTGACGAATCGGGTTGAACCAACACAGGGGCTGAAGTAAAACATTTCTTCAATGTAAGGAAGGAATTTTTTGCGGCCACGGACCAATTTTTTACCTCTGCTCCCTTAAGAGTGAGGTCCGTCAATGGTTTCACTACCTGTGAAAACCCTTTAATGAACTTCCTATAATAGTTAGCGAAGCCCAAAAATCGTTGCAACCCCTTCAGATCATGAGGCTGCACCCAATCTGTAATGGCCTGAACCTTCCCTGGATCCATGCGGAATCCCTCCCCGGATACAATTACACCCAGAAAAGACAGTTCTTGCATAAAAATGAACACTTCTCCAGCTTAGCATACAAATGGTTCTCCCGGAGTCTCATAAGAACCGCACGTAAATTATGTAAGTGTGACTGACTGTCTTCTGAGTATATCAGAATGTCATCCAGGTAAATAACTACATAACGTCCAATTAAATCAGAAAAAACAACATTGATGAAGTTCTGAAAAACAGCAGGGGCGTTAGTGAGGCCGAAGGGCATAACCAGGTTTTCAAATAGCCCCTCAGTTGTCAGGAATGCTGTTTTCCATTCGTCCCCCTCCCGGATCCTTATAAGGTTATAAGCCCCTCGTAGATCGAGCTTAGAAAACCATTTGGCCCCCGTGAGTTGGTTGCATAGATCGGGAATCAACGGGAGAGGGTACGTGTTCTTAACGGTAATTTTGTTCAGTTCCCGAAAGTCGAGACACGGTCGCAACCCACCATCTTTTTTCTTTACAAAAAAAAATCCCGCTGCCACGGGTGACACCGAGGGCCGAATATGCCCTTTGCGAAGGCTTTCTTTGATGTACTCTTTCATGGCTTGGCGCTCAGGCCCGGACAAATTAAACAAACGAGCCTTGGGTAATTTGGCTCCAGGTAACAAATCAATGGCACAATCATAGGGTCTATGTGGTGGGAGCGCCTCAGCCTCACTTTCGGAAAATACGTCTTCAAAGTCTTTCAGGTACTCCGGAATACCCTCCAGACTGACAGACGACACAGATACAGATTTTATCGGCTTGACAAGAGAAACAGAGTTACAACAAAGACCATTATTATTACATCCCCATCGGGTAATCTCCCCTTTTGCCCAATCAATGAGAGGATTTTAGCGTTGCAGCCAGGGCATCCCCAATACCAGTCCTGCAGGCAGATTATTCAGAATAAAGCAACTTAATTTTTCCACGTGAGTGGAACCCACTTTCATAGAAAAAACTTCAGACATAAAACAAATTCCATCCCGGGCAAGAGGGATGAATCCACCGCCACAATTTTAACACGATCTTTCAACCTGACTGTCCCTATCTTATTAAGAGTCACAAATTGGGCATCAATCAGATTAATGGAGGAACCACAGTCAACAAAGGCGGTGGTCATAACAGAACCGCCAGCAAGTTCCAATTCAACCTGGAGCACCATTTTAGCAAGCGAAAAAAAATGTACCTGGGAGTCTGGGCAACCTCCACGATTGTCGCCCAGACTCAGTCGTTTTCCTGACGTTTTTACAGAAGAAGGGCAGGAAGGACAGTCCCTTTTCCAATGTCCAGAGGCTCCACAGTAAAAGCATAGACGGTTGTCTTTACGGTGTCTTCTCTCTCGTTCCTTTCCTGAGACAGCCTCCATCTCCATGGGCTCAGATGCGGGTGCGGTGTATCACAATTTGGAGTACAAGGGAGTCTCTTGTTGCATCATTCCCCTAGCACGGAGTCTCCGGTCCATACGGACCGCCTGCATCATGGCGTCCTCCAGGGTATCGGGAGGAGGATGTAACGCAGAGCGTCCTGCAGACGGTCAGATAGGCCCCTGCGGAACAACCCCCTCAGGGCGGCATCATTCCAGGATACTTCCGCGGTCCAACGTCTGAACTCTGAGCAGAACCATTCAGCAGAGTTCCTCCCCTGTGTCACACTCATCACCATATCCTCAGCCAGACGCACTCTATCAGGCTCGTCATAAATGTGCCCCAGAGCCTCAAAGAACAGGTTCACAGACATACGTTCAGGAGCAGAGGAAGAGAGAGAGAAAGCCCATGCTTGCGGAGCCCCCCTTAATAAAGACATTATGATCCCCACCCTCTGCCTTTCATTTCCAGATATCCGGGGACGCAATTCAAAGAACAACTTGCATCCCTCCTTAAAAACCCTAAACAATTTTTTATCTCCAGAAAAATTGTCGGGTAATTTTACCGGTGGGTCCAGGTCCGCAAGAGATACATCATTGGGGCCCCCCTCCTGGAACCCCGACGGAACAGACCCCATTAGAGCGTCTGTCACATCTCTCTGTACCTGTTGATGCGACTGAACCAGATTTTGCTGCTCCATAGACAGCTTCTGCATAAGCTGGGAGAGCTCATTAACCTGCTCAGTGAGAGCCCGTACCGGATCCATAATGTGCTAATACCCCACCACCAGGGAAAGACTGTAAAGGTCAGCTATAGTGTCAGGAACACCGCACTGCACATGCTCACTGAGCCAGTGCACGTGTCCTGAATAAAACAAACTGTGCTCGAGGATACCTGAGGAGCGGGACAGCAGTAATGAATGATGTGTACTGCAGACTAACAGGACCTGCAGCACGTGACTGCTGGGGGCGTGGCCTAAGCTCCTGAGATCTAGGAACTGCAGGAAAACTCCTAGCAGGGTAACGACGAGATAAAGTTACCAAGGGGCAAAGACAGAGACGAAAACCAGGACAGGCCGAGATCAGAGCACAAGATAACACGACAGTACCAAAGGATTAGACAGAACGGATAGTCAGGACGTAGCAATAGATCAGTAAACCAGAGCGGGCAATAGACAGTACAATAGGGACAAAACTGTAGCGGAGTATCGATAGCCAAGCCAGGAGGTCAGAACCGGAGAAGACAATATTAGCAAAACGTGAGACAGAGAGCAGAGTGAGCAAATAGACCGGGTCATACACGGGAGTCAAACAAGCAGAGCAATGTACACACAAACCAGGGGGTCAGACACACAGTCACAACAAAAGTATAGCTGACAGAGAATCTCCCTCTGGACTGGGTATAAATACCCTCCCAGATCCAAAGGGAGGCCAGCAAAAGTTAACCCTGAGTGGACAGGACATTAACCATGTCCTATACCATGACAGGAAGGAGCGCCGTTTGACTTTTTCAACGCAAAATTGGCTGGACCCCATGTCGTGTTTGGAGAGCTCCTGATCTGCCTAAACAGTGGAAACCCCCGACAAATTACACCATTTTGGAAACTAGACCCCTCAAGGAACTTATATAGATGTGTGGTGTGAACTTTGAACCCCCAGGTGTTTCACTAAAGTTTATAACGCCCGAGCATGAAAATAAAAAAATCATATTTTTTCCACAAACATGATCTTTTAGCCCCAACTTTTTATTTTCCCAAGGGTAACAGGAGAAATTGGACCCCAAAAGTTGTTGTCCAATTTGTCCTGAGTACGCTGATACCCAATATGTGGGAGAAAACTACTGTATGGGCACACGTTGGGGCTCGGAAGGGAAGTAGTGACGTTTTGGATTGCAGAGTTTGATGGAATGGTCTGCGGGCGTCATGTCGCATTTGGAGAGCCCCTGATGTGCCTACACAGTGGAAACCCCCCAAGGAACCTATCTAGATATGTGGTGAGCGCTATGAAGCCCCAAGTGCTTAACAGAACTTTGTAACGTACAGCCGTAAAAACAAAAAAATCATTTTTTTTTTACAAAAATTATATTTTCGCCCCCAATTTTTTATTTTCCCAAGGGTAACAGAAGAAATTTGACCCCAAGAGTTATTGTGCAATTTGTCCTCAGTACGCTGATACCCCATATGTGTCGGTAAACTACTGTTTGGGCACATGGCAGAGCTCAGAAGTGAAGGAGCACCGTTTGACTTTTTCAAGGCAGAATTGGCTGGAATTGAGATCAGACGCCATGTCACATTTGGAGAGCCCCTGATGTGCCTAAACAGCGGAAACCCCTCAATTCTAACTCCAACCCTAACCTCACCACACCCCTAACCCTGATCCCAACCCTAATCCTAACTTTAGCCTCAACCCTAACTTTAGCCGCAAGCCTAACCCTAATGGGGAAATAAATACATTTTTTTAATTTTATTATTTTTCCCTAACTAAGGGGGTGATAAAGGGGGGTTTGATTTACTATTTATAGCGGGTTTTTATGATTGGCAGCTGTCACGCTAAAAGACGCTTTTTATTGTAAAAAATAGTTTTTTGCATCACCACATTTTGAGAGCTATAATTTTTGCATATTTTGGCCCACAGAGTCATGTGAGGTCTTATTTTTTGCAGTACGAGTTGACTTTTTTATTGGTACCATTTTTTAGCATGTGACATTTTTTTATCGCTTTTTATTTCGATTTTTGGGAGGTTAGAATGAACAAAATTCAGCAATTCATGAATTTCTTTTGGGGGGGCGTTTATACTGTTCCACGTGTGGTAAAATTGATAAAGCAGTTTTATTCTTCGGGTCAGTACGATTACGGCGATACCTCATTTATATCATTTTTTATGTTTTGGCGCTTTTATACAATAAAAATAATTTTATATAAAAAATAAGTATTTTTGCATCGCTTTATTCTGCGAGCTATAACTTTTTTATTTTTTCGCTGATGATGCTGTATGGCGGCTCGTTTTTTGCGGGACAAGATGACGTTTTCAGCGGTACCATGTTTAGTTATATCGGTTATTCCACTTTTTGTTCGGCGGTATGATGATAAAGCATTGATTTTTTGCTTTGTTTTTTTTTTTAAGGGGTTCACTAAAGGGGTTAACTAGTGGGACAGTTTTATAGGGGGGGTTGTTACGGACGCGGCGATACCAAATACGTGTACTTTTATTGTTTTGTTTTTTTTATTACAGGAAGAAATGAATTTATTGGGGAATATATATTTTTTTTCCTTTAGTTTGGAATTTTTTTTTACACTTGTGATTTTCATTTTTTTAACTTTTTTACTTTGTCCCAGGGTGGGACATAACTGTATTTTATCAGATTGCTGGTCTCACAGTGTGCACATCACTCTGTGAGACCAGTGATCTCACAGGCACTTGGATCGCCCGCCAGGGCAGTGGGATACTCGTTACCGGGCCGGTGTATGGAAGGGATGTGTCACAGCAGCAGTGACCCGGTCTGTGGCCGTGGGCGTCCAATAAAAGGGGCTTATTTACAGGGGATTTTATAGTTTGTAGTGTAGGTATTCGTAACGCCACCTGTGGTATCTGGTCAATGGTGACCAGCGCTGCAGTGCAGATCCTCTGGGATAGATGGTGAGATGCAGCAGAGTTGGTACAGTCTCCCACAGGTGAGACTATGGGATCTGTAACGCTTCCCACGGCTGCGGGGCGTTGGGACATGGCATAGCTTGCCTAACTAGCCAATGCTCCCACGCCGCCAGTCCACGACGACGTGAGGCATGCGTCCCAGATGGTAAGAGAATGTGGACCCACTGGACCACAGAGGGAGACCCGGGCCTGCCCGGACTAGGGGAGGGCAGCGACCGGGATCCATGGCAGCTGAGCATGTGGGCAAGATGACGACCTGCAGGACTAGACAATACCGCACAACTTCAGGTATGAAGAAACATAAAGTTTACTTAAAGACACACACAGTACATAAACAGAACATAATGCCGGGCTCCCGATTCCGCACATCAGAGAAGGGTACACGTCTCAGGATCACAGACGAGTGCAGGAGGACATCACGGGTAGATGCAGTCCAAGGTTATCTGGCACGGGCATACTAGGGCGGCCTCTCTCTCAGGCCTCAGGCGTAGCACAGGCTCAGCAGGAGAACATCAGACACCGACCTCAGACAGACTTCAGACGATGGCGGGGTCATCACGGGTAGATGCAGTCCAGGATCATCTGGCACAGGCATACTAGTGTGGCCTCTCTCAGGCCTCAAGCGTAGCACAGGCTCAGCACGAGAACATCAGACACCGGCCCAGGACGAACGTCAGACGATGGCGGGGTCATCACGGGTTGATGCAGTCCAGGGTCATCTGGCACGGGCATACTAGGACGGCCTCTCTCTCAGGCGTAGCACAGGCTCAGCAGGAGAACATCAGACACTGACCCAGGACAGACGTCATCACAGGGTAGATCATGGAGGAACCGGCAGGACATCAGGAACACGGATTGGATCTCAGGGACTCAGGAACACGAACAGGATATCAGGAACACGCATTGGATCTCAGGGACACAGGAACACGGATTGGATCTCAGGGACACAGGAACACGGACAGGATATCAGGAACACGGAATGGAACTCAGGGACACAGGAACACGGACAGGAACTTAGGAACACGGATTGGATCTCAGGGTGTCATGTGTGCATCGCCACGAAGATCGTCGCGGTTGCACATTCTGACTTCTCACAGCTGAGTTGCTGTTTCTTTGTGTTTGGCAGTTAGGGAGTTAATTCTGTCTGTGCTCAGTTCTGGGACTGGGTGCAGTTTTCTCCCGGCTGCAATTAATTATTTGTTGATTGGTTTCCTTTAAATCTCTGGTTGTCTGTGTTGGGAGTTGCCAGTGAAATTCTTCATGCAGACCACAGATAGGATTGTATCTGTATAGACTTAAGTTAAAGAGCTCCTTAGTTGTTTTAAGCTCACCTTGCTTAGAGTTTAATATCCCAGATCATTTATGTTCCTTCTGTGTTTGAGTGTGTATGCAAGTCTGTGTTTTCTCCAGTCTGTCTTATATGTCTAATCTGTGTATTTAGCAGAGATCAGCCCATATTCCTTTGGTGGTAATCAGAATCCTTCTTAGGACTGATTACAGGGTTCAGGGACTGATAGGAGACAGGGTTAGGCTGGAGACTTGGACCTCTGAACCATTATCAGTACCTCCAAGGTGAGGGATTAGTTAGGACCCCAGTTTAGGGTCAGGTTAGACCCCGGTCCTCCTCTTTCCTGTGACAGTATATCAAGTCCTCAAGATTAACCCTGAGTTCAACGGATATCGTGTCAGGTAAATCTATTCTATATTTACATGCTGATGTTGCTAATCTATATGTTGTATAGAGTGTTGTTCTTTTAAGAATAGTTTACTGACATCGTACACATATCATAAGACCGCGTGACATTTTCACTGGCCCATAAAATTATTCCCAGTTGCCATGGATCCAGTAGCCCAGCTGGCTCTGCAGTTGCAGGGATTATCCATGGAGCTGACGGACATTAAGTCCAAAGTTTTGTCTCCCCTGGAGCAAACCAGATTTGAACCTAAAGTAGCTCTCCCGGACAGGTTCACTGGTGGGCGAGACAAATTTTTTACCTTCAGGGAAGCATGTAAATTGTATTTTCGGCTTCGGCCTCGATCATCAGGGAGTGAAGAGCAGAGAGTGGGAATTGTTATCTCGCTCCTACAAGGGGACCCTCAATCCTGGGCCTTCTCCCTTCCTCCGGGATCCCCGGCTCTACAGTCAGTAGATCGATTTTTTACTGCCCTGGGTTTGGTATATGATGACCCAGATCGGGTCTCTCTTGCTGAGACAAAATTACGTAAGATACAGCAGGGAGATCGTCCGGCGGAGGAATTTGCTTCTGAGTTCCGTAGATGGGCCACAGATACTCAGTGGAATGACCCAGCTCTTAGGAGCCAGTTTTGTCATGGGCTTTCTGACAAATTAAAGGACGTTTTGGCTCAGTATGATTCTCCTCCATCACTGGAGGCTGCTATGGCCCTAGCTATCCGTACTGATAGACGGCTCCGGGAGAGGTGCGAGGTAACTCCGCCCCCTGTTGTTACTCCACCTACTACTAAAGTCCCTTATGTTGAGGTTCCCCTTGTCTGTTCGGAGGAGCCTATGCAGTTGGGAGGGACATCATTTCGTAGGAGGGGATTGGCGGTACGCCGCAGGACTAGAAGGTGTTTCTTCTGCGGGAAAGAGGGACATTTTGTTGGGGGATGTCCATCCCGTGCCTTGTTGAGCAAAAAGTCGCCAGAAAACTGTTAATCCCAGGTTGTGTGGTGGACGACAACCTGGGAGTATGTATTTCGTCCGCTAGTTCTTCTCAGTTCCTTGTACCAGTGGAGGTGGTGGTTGGTACGAGAGTGGAGAGATTTTCTGTTCTTCTTGATAGTGGGTCCGGGGCTAATCTGGTTGACGCTCAGTTTGCTCAGGCTCAAGGTATGCATCTGAGTGTATTGGTCAAACCGATCCCTATATTCTCCATTGACGCCAGGCCTCTCGGCCAAGGTAGCTTTGTTCATGAGGTTCATAACATTGACCTTCGGGTAGGGGCAATACATAGGGAACTATTATCTTGTTATGTGTTGGAGGGTCTACCTACTCCTATTGTGTTGGGACTTCCTTGGTTGGTTAAACATAACCCTGTGATTAATTGGCAGTCCAGAGATATAAGCCAATGGGGGGAGTTTTGCAAAAGTAACTGCATGAACACAGTCATCAGTGCGGTCGTGCCTAGTACTTTGCCTCCTTTTTTGGAGGACTTTGGGGATGTGTTCTCTGAGGAGGGGTGTCAGGAGTTGCCTCCTCATCGCGTGTATGACTGCTCTATTAATTTACTTCCTGATGCTAAGTTACCTAAAGCTAGGTTATATAACCTTTCTGGTCCTGAGAGGCAGGCTATGAAAGATTATATTTCGGAAAGTCTGGCCAAAGGGCATATTAGACCTTCATCTTCCCCAGTGGCCGCGGGGTTCTTCTTTGTGAAGAAAAAAGATGGAGGCCTACGCTCTTGCTTGGATTTCCGCGAACTTAATCGGATTACTGTTCGAGATCCGTATCCACTCCCTCTGATTCCTGATCTCTTCAATCAAATTGTTGGCGCCAAATGGTTCTCTAAATTGGATCTCAGGGGGGCGTATAATCTGATTAGGATAAAAGAGGGGGATGAGTGGAAAACGGCGTTTAACACGCCGGAGGGACATTATGAGAACCTTGTCATGCCTTTTGGTCTGACTACTGCACCAGCAGTATTCCAACATTTTGTTAATGACATTTTTCGTCATCTGGTGGGGCTGTTTGTGGTCGTATATTTGGATGACATTTTAATTTACTCACCAGATCTTGTGTCTCATCAGGAGCATGTGAGACAGGTGTTGCAGATCTTGCGAGACAATAAACTATACGCCAAACTGGAAAAGTGTGTATTCGCCGTACAGGAACTTCAGTTTTTGGGTTTCTTGGTGTCAGCCTCCGGTTTCCGTATGGACCCTGAAAAGGTGAGAGCAGTGCTTGAATGGGATCAGCCAGAGGATCTTAAGGCTCTGCAGCGTTTTCTGGGGTTTGCTAACTACTACCGGAAATTTATTTGTAATTTCTCATCTGTTGTCAAACCTCTCACTGACATGACAAGAAAAGGGACGGATTTTTCTAAATGGTCGGACAAAGCTTGCCAAGCTTTTTCCTCTTTGAAGGAATGTTTTGCTTCGGCACCCGTTCTCATCCAACCAGATGCATCACAGCCGTTCGTTGTGGAGGTGGACGCGTCTGACGTAGGGGTGGGTGCAATATTGTCCCAGGGTCCGTCCCCTGGTAAATGGCATCCGTGCGCTTTCTTTTCTAAAAAATTGTCGTCCGCCGAAAGGAATTATGATATCGGCAATAGGGAACTCTTGGCCATTAAGTTGGCTTTTGAGGAGTGGCGTCACTTTTTGGAGGGGCAGTCCACCCGGTCACCGTCATTACTGATCACAAGAACCTGCTGTATTTGGAATCTGCTAAGCGTCTGAATTCCAGACAAGCTCGATGGTCGTTGTTTTTTACCAGGTTTAATTTTGTTGTCACTTATCGCCCTGGATCTAAGAATGTTAAGGCGGATGCCTTGTCTCGCAGTTTCCCAGGGGCCGGGAAAATGGATGACCCGATTCCTATCCTTCAGGAGGGGGTGGTAGTGTCGGCTGTATGTTCTGAGCTTGAGGAGGAGGTGTTAGAGGCTCAGGGGGACGCCCCTGCAGGACCTCCAGGGAGACTGTTTGTCCCAAATCAGTTGAGACAAAAGGTTATTGAGGCACATCATAATTCTGCTTTAGCAGGACATCCAGGGAGTAAGGCTACTTTAGATCTCCTTTCTCGCCGGTTTTGGTGGCCTAACGATAATAAAGATGTTTTAACTTTTGTCGCGTCCTGTGGGGTTTGTGCTCGCTCTAAGACCCCTCATACCCGTCCGTCTGGGACCCTCTTACCCTTGAAACTTCCGGAGCGTCCATGGACTCATTTGTCTATGGACTTCATCACGGACCTTCCTCAGTCGTCAGGGAAGACTGTCATACTGGTGGTTGTTGACAGGTTCAGTAAGATGGCACATTTCATTGCTCTTCCTGCCCTCCCTAATGCTAAAACTCTGGCGCAGGTGTTCATTGGGGAGATTGTGAGACTTCATGGGTTGCCTTCTGATGTGGTGTCAGATAGGGGGTCTCAGTTTGTGTCCAAGTTTTGGAGGGCATTTTGTTTACGTCGGGGGATGCAATTGTCATTTTCCTCGGCTTTTCATCCGCAGACCAATGGTCAGACAGAGCGTCTGAATCAAAGCCTAGAGACTTATCTTCGGTGTTTTGTCTCAGAGAACCAGGAGGACTGGTCTTCTTTCTTGCCTCTGGCAGAGTTCGCTCTTAACAACAGGCGGAGCGAGTCCACTGGTAAGTCCCCGTTTTTTGGGGCATATGGTTTTCATCCCCAGTTTTGTACATTCAATGGGGGGGGCCCTTCTGGGGTTCCTGAGGAGGAGCGTTTCTCGTCGTCACTTGCTTCAGTGTGGAGAGGTGTATTGAATAATCTGAGTGCTATGGGGAACCGTTATAAACGTATGGCTGATAGGAGGAGAGTTTCTGGTCCAGATCTTAATGTGAACGATCTGGTATGGTTGTCTACCAGGAATATAAAACTTAAAGTTCCCTCCTGGAAGCTGGGCCCCAGATTCATCGGGCCGTACAGGATCAGTTCCATAATTAATCCTGTGGCATTTCGTCTGGACCTCCCTCCTACGTTTAAAATTCATAATGTGTTCCACAAGTCATTACTTAAGAGGTACGTGGCACCAGTCATACCATCACCTCTACCTCCTCCTCCAGTGGTGGTCAATGGTAACTTGGAGTTTCAAGTGTCAAAGATCATTGACTCACGTCTGAATCGCCGGTCCCTTCAGTACTTGGTGCATTGGAAGGGGTATGGTCCAGAGGAGAGGACGTGGGTTCCTGCGTCTGACATTAACGCAGATCGTTTGGTGCGGACCTTCCACAGAACTCACCCGGGCAAACCTGGCCCTGAGGGTCCGGAGGCCCCTCGTAGAAGGGGGGGTACTGTCATGTGTGCATCGCCACGAAGATCGTCGCGGTTGCACATTCTGACTTCTCACAGCTGAGTTGCTGTTTCTTTGTGTTTGGCAGTTAGGGAGTTAATTCTGTCTGTGCTCAGTTCTGGGACTGGGTGCAGTTTTCTCCCGGCTGCAATTAATTATTTGTTGATTGGTTTCCTTTAAATCTCTGGTTGTCTGTGTTGGGAGTTGCCAGTGAAATTCTTCATTCAGACCACAGATAGGATTGTATCTGTATAGACTTAAGTTAAAGAGCTCCTTAGTTGTTTTAAGCTCACCTTGCTTAGAGTTTAATATCCCAGATCATTTATGTTCCTTCTGTGTTTGAGTGTGTATGCAAGTTTGTGTTTTCTCCAGTCTGTCTTATATGTCTAATCTGTGTATTTAGCAGAGATCAGCCCATATTCCTTTGGTGGTAATCAGAATCCTTCTTAGGACTGACTACAGGGTTCAGGGACTGATAGGAGACAGGGTTAGGCTGGAGACTTGGACCTCTGAACCATTATCAGTACCTCCAAGGTGAGGGATTAGTTAGGACCCCAGTTTAGGGTCAGGTTAGACCCCCGGTCCTCCTCTTTCCTGTGACAGTATATCAAGTCCTCAAGATTAACCCTGAGTTCAACGGATATCGTGTCAGGTAAATCTATTCTATATTTACATGCTGATGTTGCTAATCTATATGTTGTATAGAGTGTTGTTCTTTTAAGAATAGTTTACTGACATCGTACACATATCATAAGACCGCGGTGACACAGGGACTCAGGAACACGGACAGGATATCAGGAACACGGATTGGATCTCAGGGACACAGGAACATGGACAGGAACTCAGGAACATGGACTGGAACTCAGGGACTCAGGAACACGGACAGGACATCAGGAATATGGACTGGAACTCAGGAACATCAGAACACTGGCATCGGACTCCGGACATCTGGCAATGATCGGCAGGCTCCGGACATCTGGCAACGATTGGCAGGCTCCGGACATCAGGCAGAGAAGGATAGGATCCGGACATCTGGAAGTGGTTATCGGACATCAGGCCGTGGTCATCAGGAATCAGACATCTGGCAGCGACCTGAAAAGGAACCCCAGCGGTCTGGTGCAAGCCCCACCAGGCTCAATGGGATCCGGCCAGGAATTGCACAGAAGCTGAGCACAGAGTAACAGAAACTCAGCACACACACCGGACTCCTCCTTCCAAGATGAACTCAGGTTATATAGCAAAGAATCACAGTCACTGGTACAGGGTTCAGGACACAGAAGGACTTCAGGAAAATAACACAGAGGACACAGTTCAGTCAGGTACAGGATCCGATCCAGGATCAGGGAATCAGGGAACAAGACACAACAGGAACAGGCCTGGATATGCAGCCTCCAGGAAGGGCGATCTGGGTATTCTGCCCCCAGAGCTGGCGGAAACACAAGACACAGTTCAGACATTCAGGTACCGGGATAGATCCAGGATCAGGGATTCAGGGAACAAGACACAACAGGAACAGGCCTGGATATGCAGCCTCCAGGAAGGGCGATCTGGGTATTCTGCCCCCAGAGCTGGTGGAAACACAAGACACAGTTCAGACATTCAGGTACCGTAACAGATCCAGGATCAGGGATTCAGGGAACAAGACACAACAGGAACAGGCCTGGATATGCAGCCTCCAGGAAGGGCGATCAGGGTACTCAGCCCCCAGAACAGGCAGAAACACAAAACAGGACAAAGGGAATCAGCTCTCCAGAACTGATCGCACTCAGAGCAGGAGCTGAACACACAAACACACACGGCTAGGTTCAGGAACTCAATGCAAACTCAATACAAAGCTCTGGCAACGCCCCACAGGGCTGGGGAACTTTATATATGAGCTGCTTCACAGCGATAGGCTGGAGCAGCAATTCTAGTACACACCCATTCCTCATAAAAGCAGGACAGGTGTGGGCTGCGCCCCCTATGCAGAGCCAGACACAACTCAGCACAGAAGGACACCTGACAATGGCTGCAGCCTCAACACACGTAGTAAGTCATGCACCACTGCAGAGGACTTTGCAACCTACGGGTAGCTTCTACAGCAGGCCAGGGACCGCACATACGGGTGGTCATGCAAAGCAGCGTAGACACTCACGCAAGTACGGCTACGCAGCAGAGCTGGGAACTGAGCAGCATCCATACAGGTAACAGACAACAGTATCCCAGCTGGTTAGGGGGAAGGGAGCAAAAGGGTTAAAGCAAAGACATGCAAAGTAACGCTGGAAAACAAAGTACAGACAATACCAGCGTTACAGGATCCCAGGGCAGGTAGATGTAGTGAAAGGTAGTAATGGTGCTGGGAGATGTAGCTGAGTGCAATGGGTGACGCAGGAAGAAACTGAGAAACAGCGAGTTGCAGTTTCCAAAGCTTTACTCACAGTTCTTGTGTGCACAGTACAGATGCCCGTTTGGTACAGTGTCCTCCAGGTGAGGGGTTCAGCAAACCCCCATGTAGATTGGGATGCACCTTTCCAGGACTCCGTTCTAGATGTTTGTGTCTCTTTCTCTGGCCGTCTCCTTGTGCTGATTTTCCACTCCTTTCTATCCTACAGCACCTTCACCAACAGTGTCTCAGATCAGCGGCTGCGAATCCTCTAGGACAACGACTTATTTCTGCGTTCCTCTTGATTCTATATACAGTAGCTGCCTCTCAGAGAAGATAATGGTGGTTATTGACTGTGATCCCTATGTTATCACAGCAGTCGACTTGCTAGCTGAATCATGAAGTTCTTCCACTAGTCTAGGGGTCGAGTTCCCTTCTGCGACCAAGTCCCTCTGCCAACAGACCGGGACCAACGAATGGCTTCTGCTCTCTCCGTATCCCTAGGACTTCTTCCTCTCTCTCTCTCCAGAAGCTTATCTTTCCTTCTGCTTCTTCCTCTCTCCACTCTCTACTTCTTCTTTCCACTCCTGGACTAAGCTCTTCCAGCTTCTAGTCCCTTCTGATTCTCTATCTAGACTCCTTCTCTTTCTCTGCAGCCTCCCCTCACTGTGAGCTGCTCCACACACGTCCTACTCCTTCCTCTTCCCCTCAGGACTCTCTAATCCTGCCTACTGCTTCCTCAAGCTTCACTCCTCCTTGCTACCTACTACTCCACCCACCCATACACCCTTTCCTATCTCAGCCTGGGATGAGATCATCCTCCCTAAGGGTAAGTCCAGGTGCCCAGCTGTTCTAGTGTGTGTTGGGTGCAGGTGTTAGAGTCCGAGGTGGTGCTCCCTCCTTATCTGAGGATGGGGTATCACACCTCTGGGTGAGTGCAATACCTCTGTGGCGACTGAACCCTCAGGGGCGCCACACACTGCTGCAGGCTTCCTCAGCGCCTGCTCTCAGCAGGCACTGAGGAAGCCGCCTCCCTGCAGGACCCAGTGGCCATCTTGGATCCGGGGCCTGCAGGGAGGAAGGTGTTATGTTTCGGTAGCTGAGGAGTGCAGGTAAAAAAAGGAAATACACCAGAGCAGTTGGAATCTATGAGATTGCAGTACCCTGACTAACCACCGCAACTAGAGGCAGCCGTGGAGCGTTCCTATGTTGGTCCTAGACGCCTCGTCACAGCCTGAGAAACTAACTACACCTAAAGATAGAAATAGGAAAGCTATCTGCCCCGGAGCAGAACCCCAAAGATAATAGAAAGCCCCCAAACAAGTAATGGCGGTTAGACAAGAGGAAATACTGACACAGAAAGAAAATAGTATGAGCAAACGCTGGGGCCCAAACTATCTAAATAGAAAAGGACAGGAAGGGTACTTACTGCAATCTCAGAAAACCCTGAAAAACACCAACTCTACTAATTTCAAAATCACCTGAGATCACACGACCTCTACCACCTAAATTAGTTCTCTGGTGTAACAAAATCAAAACAGCAGCCACTGAAAAAACTGGAAAAAGCAAAAGTACAAAACACAGTGGCTGAACTAAACTGAGAGGGCAGAAGCCCCCGGAGGGGACCCTGAAGGCCCCCACAGAAGTGCAGGACAAAATGCAAAAATATAGCACAAACACAAAAGAAGAAAATGTCTTATCTGATAGCAGGGAATGCAGACACGACACAGCAGGCTACAAGGGAAACTGGAAAGAAGGATTCAGACCAGAACAATTGATCACCGGCAACCCTGATGGGAAAATGACTCCCTTATATAAGACCAGTCAGTAACACCTGATTCCCAGTCCTCACAATCTTCACTAGTACCGCTTGTAACCACCAGAGGGAGCCTCTGCTCAGAACTCATCTCAAACTCATTCACAACAGTACCCCCCCCTTGAGGAGGGGTCACCGAACCCTCATTTGAGCAACCAGGTCGGTCAGGATGAGTTCTATGATACGCACAGATAAGTCTCCTAGCATGGATGTCCGAAGCAAACACCCAAGAATTGTCTTCCTGACCGTAACCTCTCCATTTAACCAAATACTGGAGTCTTCGTCTAGAAAAACGAGAATCCAATATTTTCTCAACCACATACTCCAGATTGCCCTCAACCAAAACAGGGTCAGGAGGCACAGCAGCAGGAACCACTGGCTCAACAAACCTCTTCAACAAGGACTTGTGGAACACGTTATGGATCTTAAATGTCCCTGGAAGAAGCAAACGAAAAGAAACAGGATTAATAATCTCCATGATCTTATAAGGTCCAATGAACCTAGGCTTAAATTTAGGAGATGCTACTCTCATAGGAATATTCTTTGAGGACAACCAGACCAAGTCCCCCACTTTAAACCGAGGACCATCAGTCCTATGCCGGTTAGCAAACCGCTGGGCCCTCTCCTGAGAGAGGGACAACCTCTCCACTACCTGGTCCCAAATCTGTTGCATACGCTCCACAACAGAGTCAACACCTGGACAGACAGAAGCCTCCGTCTGTCCTGAAGAAAATCGAGGGTGAAACCCAGAATTACAAAAAAATGGAGACATCAAAGTGGCAGAGCTAGCCCTATTATTAAGAGCAAACTCAGCCAAAGGCAAAAAAGAGACCCAGTCATCCTGATCAGCAGACACAAAGCATCTTAGATAAGTCTCCAATGTCTGGTTTGTTCTCTCAGTTTGACCATTGGTCTGAGGATGAAATGCCGAGGAGAAAGACAATTGAACACCCAGTTTAGAACAAAAAGTCCTCCAAAATCTGGAAACAAACTGGACTCCTCTGTCAGACACAATGTTCTCAGGAATGCCGTGTAAACGAACCACGTGCTGAAGAAACAACGGCACCAATTCAGAGGAGGAAGGCAACTTAGGTAATGGCACAAGATGTATCATTTTGGAAAACCTATCACAAATTACCCAGATGGTGGTCATTCTCTGAGAAACAGGAAGATCGGAAATGAAATCCATAGAGATATGGGTCCATGGTCTCTTGGGCACAGGCAATGGCATCAACAAACCACTAGAGCGAGAGCAAGGCTTGGAGCGAGAGCAAGTCCCGCAGGACTGCACAAATTCCCTGACATCGCGAGACAAGGTAGGCCACCAAAAGGACCGACTAACCAAGTCTCTGGTACCAAAAATTCCGGGATGCCCAGCCAATGCGGAACAATGAATCTCAGACATCACACTCTTTTTCCATTGGTCCGGCACAAACAATTTTCCAACAGGGCAGCGCTCGGGCCTATCCTCCTGACACCCCTCCAGAGCAAGTCTCAAATTGGGCGAGATGGCGGAAAGAACTACACCCTCTTTCAAAATAACAGAAGGATCAGATAACTCAGGAGAGTCCGCAAGGAAACTCCTCGAGAGGGCATCCGCCTTAACATTCTTAGTGCCAGGAAGAAAGGAAACCACAAAATTAAAACGTGTGAAAAACAAGGCCCACCTGGCCTGTCTAGGATTGAGTCGCTTGGCAGATTCCAGATAGACCAGATTCTTATGGTCCGTAAGGACCACCACCTGATGTTTGGCTCCCTCCAGCCAATGTCTCCACTCTTCAAAAGCCCACTTCATGGCCAATAACTCCCGATTACCCACGTCATAATTACGTTCAGTAGGAGAAAATTTTCTAGAGAAAAAGGCACAAGGGTTACTTTTAGAGGTCTCTGGATCTTTTTGGGACAAAACGGCACCTGCCCCAATTTCAGAGGCATCAACCTCCACCTGAAATGGCAGAGAAACATCAGGCTGCCGTAGAACAGGAGCAGAAGTGAATCTCTGCTTAAGTTCCTGAAATGCAGAGACTGCCTCAGGAGGCCAATTCACCACATCAGAACCCTTTCTGGTCAAATCAGTTAATGGTTTAACAATAACCGAGAAATTACCAATAAATTTACGATAAAAATTGGCAAAACCCAAAAATCTCTGAAGAGCCTTTAATGAAGTAGGTTGGACCCAATCACAGATGGCCTGAACCTTGACCGGGTCCATTTCAATAACAGATGGGGACAAAATGAATCCCAGAAATGAGATCTTCTGTACGCCAAAAAGACACTTTGATCCCTTCACATACAGAGCATTCTCTCTCAAAATCTGGAATACAGTTCGAACATGTTTCACATGAGAGTCCCAGTCATTAGAAAAAAATCAAGATATCATCCAAATAAACAATCAGAAATTTGTCCACAAAATCCCTGAAAATGTCATTCATGAAGGACTGGAAGACGGAAGGAGCATTAGTGAGCCCAAAGGGCATCACTAGGTACTCAAAATGCCCTTCAGGGGTATTGAATGCCGTCTTCCATTCATCCCCGTGCTTAATGCGAATAAGGTTATACGCCCCCCTGAGGTCAAGCTTGGTAAACCAAGTAGCGTTTTTCACACCTGGAAAACAGGTCAGAAATCAAGGGTAACGGGTATTGATATTTCACAGTAATATTGTTCAAGAGACGATAATCAATACACGGCTTTAATGAACCATCTTTTTTGGCCACAAAGAAAAAACCGGCACCTAAGGGTGAAGAGGATGGTCTGATATGACCCTTCTCCAATGATTCCTTGATATAAGACCGCATAGCGTCATGTTCAGGTACAGACAAGTTAAAAAGGCGACCTTTAGGGAATTTACTACCCGGCACTAATTCAATAGCGCAGTCATAGCTCCTATGGGGAGGTAAGGATGCAGATTTACTTTCGCTAAACACATCAGAAAAATCAAACAAAAAGTCAGGAACATCCTGAGCCTGGGGGAGGCAGAAAAAACAGGAGTGTTGGTATTAACACATTGGCAGCCCCAACTGGTTACATACACAGATTTCCAATCCAAAACAGGATTATGAGACTGTAACCAAGGGAAACCCAGCACGATAATGTCATGCAGATTATATAGAACCAAAAATTTGCAGCACTCCTGGTGATCAGGTTCAACCCTCATTATCACCTGAGTAGAAAACTGGGGTTTATTCTCAGCCAAAGGAGTAGAATCGATCCCCAGTAGGGGAATAGACTTCTGTAGGGGTATCAAGGGAAACCCACAACGTTTAGCAAAATCATAATCCATCAGGTTAATAGCTGCTCCAGAATCAACGAAAGCCTGAGCAGAAAATGAGGACAGAGAGCATATCAGAGTGACAGTTAATAAAAACTTAGTCTGAACACTACCCAAGACAACTGAGCGTGCAAAACGTCTTCCCCGCTTAGGGCAGACTGAAATAGCATGAGAGGCATCACCACAGTAGAAACATAACCCATTGCGCTTTCGAAACTCATGACGCTGTGCCCCAGACACCACTCCATCACACTGCATGGGCTCAGAAGCTGGCTCACAAGGCAACACCACTCCACGCATACTTCTCCGCTCACGCAAACGTCTGTCAATTTGAATCGCTAATGACATAGAATCATTGAGACCAGAGGGGACAGGGAATCCCACCATAACATCCTTTACATTATCCGACAGACCCTTCCGGAAAAGGGCCGCCAAAGCGTCGTCATTCCATTTGGTCAGGACTGCCCACCTACGGAATCTCTGATAGTATAACTCAGCGTCATCAAGCCCCTGATTTAATGCCAACAAGGCTTTTTCAGCTTGATCAGTGACATTAGGCTCATCGTACAATAACCCCAAAGCCTGAAAAAATGCATCAACATCACTCAAAACAGGATCCCCAGGTATCAGGGAAAAAGCCCAATCCTGAGGATCGCCGCGCAGGAGAGAGATGATAATTTGAACCTGCTGCGCTGCGTTTCCTGAGGACTTAGATTTTAAGGCAAAAAACAATTTACAATTATTTTTGAAATTCTGAAACTTAGCTCGATCCCCTAAAAACAAATCTGGCATGGGGATCCTAGGTTCCACAACAGGCAACCTAGCAAGATATGCAGCAATACTCTGAACCTTAGTGGCAAGCTGATCCACACGGCCAGACAACTGTGCAAACTCCATTGGGAGAAAAGATCCTCCCCAGCACCCAGAGATACAGAGGGAAAAAAATGCAACAAGCAGAAAAATATCTCTGACAACTCTGACAACCTTTCTTCTTTCACAATATTTTTTCCCTTCTGTGAGTACCATACAATTTTCAATTTTTAGGCCGGTGATACTGTTATGTTTCGGTAGCTGAGGAGTGCAGGTAAAAAAAGGAAATACACCAGAGCAGTTGGAATCTATGAGATTGCAGTACTCTGACTAACCACTGCAACTAGAGGCAGCCGTGGAGCGTTCCTACGTTGGTCCTAGACGCCTCGTCACAGCCTGAGAAACTAACTACACCTAAAGATAGAAATAGGAAAGCTATCTGCCCCGGAGCAGAACCCCAAAGATAATAGAAAGCCCCCAAACAAGTAATGGCGGTTAGACAAGAGGAAATACTGACACAGAAAGAAAATAGTATGAGCAAACGCTGGGGCCCAAACTATCTAAATAGAAAAGGACAGGAAGGGTACTTACTGCAATCTCAGAAAACCCTGAAAAACACCAACTCTACTAATTTCAAAATCACCTGAGATCACACGACCTCTACCACCTAAATTAGTTCTCTGGTGTAACAAAATCAAAACAGCAGCCACTGAAAAAACTGGAAAAAGCAAAAGTACAAAACACAGTGGCTGAACTAAACTGAGAGGGCAGAAGCCCCCGGAGGGGACCCTGAAGGCCCCCACAGAAGTGCAGGACAAAATGCAAAAATATAGCACAAACACAAAAGAAGAAAATGTCTTATCTGATAGCAGGGAATGC
This sequence comes from Oophaga sylvatica, assembly GCA_033576555.1. Lineage (NCBI taxonomy): Eukaryota > Metazoa > Chordata > Amphibia > Anura > Dendrobatidae > Oophaga > Oophaga sylvatica. The sequence goes on from JARQOD010000007.1 coordinate 154,704,183, forward strand.
AGACACGACACAGCAGGCTACAAGGGAAACTGGAAAGAAGGATTCAGACCAGAACAATTGATCACCGGCAACCCTGATGGGAAAATGACTCCTTATATAAGACCAGTCAGTAACACCTGATTCCCAGTCCTCACAATCTTCACTAGTACCGCTTGTAACCACCAGAGGGAGCCTCTGCTCAGAACTCATCTCAAACCCATTCACAACAGGAAGGCCTCAGAACAGCGCGATGTGCATCGCGCTGTTCTTAGGGCCTCAGGGGAGCATGCAGAGAGCCCCTCCCTGTGCGATGCTCCCCTGTGCCCCAGGTAAAACATGATTGCGGTGTGCCAGGGTTAATGTCCGTGACCACTCCTGGCACATAGTGCCAGGTGTCAGCTGTGATAATCAGCTGACACCCGGCCGCGCTCCCCGATCGCTTCGACGTACTATCCCGTCCATGGGCAGATTGTCACGGGTTTCATGGATGGGATAGTACGTCGGATGGCAGACAGGGGTTAAAAGGGGATTGAACTCGTCACGAATGGCAAGCCTGTATGCATAGTACTGCAACAGGGTGATTTTTTCTTGTCAATCTTGATCCACTGGTATGGATGGTAGATGAATGTCACCAATTCCTTGATGTTGCACACTTAGGGCAATTGGAGTTGTAAAATTTATTGTCCCTCCACTGTCCCCATATGGGAATAGAAGTGGATCTGTCATTGCATCACACTTTCTGTTAAGAAAGCTGATTTGAACTGTTTGGTTTTCACTTTTGATGTGAACTCTGATGTCCCTGTTAAATGGGGGTTCACCCATTGCATTTTGATAAATTATACCTACTTCATTGCACCTTGGTGCATTGTAGCGCCTCTGGTCATCATTGTAGTCATTTATAATTGACATTGTTATTTCGAGTGGATCGCGATTTTCTAATTCAGCAATCCTCTATTCCTCTATTTCAAATTCCTTCATCATTGTTGTGATGTCTCTTGAAGTGGACCCTCTGGATCGCGATACCAATCCACCCTGGGCGAGCTGACCTAGTGAGAACCACCCCCTATACAGGGAGCGTCAGGAGCAGGCCCAGGGGAATAGAGTACCACGACTGCTGGAACCAGGTGGCCGGCTCACAGAAGACAGGATATTGCAAGTCGTGTTAGCGCAGAGTACAGGACAGTGCAAAGCGAATACACGAGGGTACGCAACAGACAGGAGTGCGTATAGCAAGTGCCGAGAGGCACAAAAGAGTACGGTGCAAAGCAGGGTGCGTGCGAGGAACACGCCTAGGTACAAGGCAAGGCAGAAGGTGTGCTAAGACGCACAACAGGAGAAAAGGCAGGAGCTGAGCGTGTACTACGGAGCACGGGAGAGCACAGAGCAGAGCGTGTGCTAAGAAGCACGACAGCGCACAGAGCAGAGCATGTGCTAAGAAGCACAATAAAGGGGACCAGAGTACAGGGAGCGACCGAGCAGAGACCAAGCAGGCCTAGCAGGGAAGCACAACAATAATCAGGCACCTCCCACAGGAAGAGGCAGCCTGATATAGGGCATGAGCACTAGAACTTCCAGGTCAGGTCCTCCTGGACCATAGAGACGACGTGGCTGCAGTCAGAGCAGAGAAGAGCGCGCCTGCGCACCAGGCACAGCAATGCAGCCATGGAATCAAGTGCGAGAGATGCGCATGCGCACCCGGTGGGACCCCCGGAGCGGCCACCGCATCGGAAGTGATGACATCAGGCGCAGAGTCTCCGCCCTAGATGAGCGTAGCGTGACAATTGTGAAGGCTCTTGCGAGTGGGTTAATTGCTTTCATTTTCTCTCCAAGAAATGACAGCAGTGCTGGGAGGCACTTTTTATTTGCTTGACGTCTTGTACTTAATGCTTCTTCACTGTCCAAGATATAAATCTGGGCAAATTTGGGAGTACTACCCATAGCGGGATGCAATGGGTCATTTCTGTGGTAAATTTGTCCATGAAATCGAAAACAGTATGGACCATGCCCAGGAGGTGGCGCTACTTGTGCTCCCATTGATGCCAAAGCAAGCGAGCTATTGTATTGCCTTATTTTAGCCATAAAGTTATTGGAGTTCTGATGCTCTCCTTTCCTCAACTTGACTAATTGATCATCCATGCGAATGGGACGTAATTGGATGCGCCCTCTCTTGCAGCAGGAAGGGAATGTTTTGTCCTGCGCCATTTCGTCTTTGAAATTTTTAGATTGGCAGAACTGACATCGAAATGTCAGCTCGCCAGCATAGTGCTCTTCAATACGTGTCTCATCAATTTGATTGAGAAGTCCTCTAGCGGCAAATGTAACTTGCCGTCGTCGAGTGACTGCATTTTGGACACATTCTATTTTGTTCTCTTTTTTGTGAAATACAGTCATGGCCAAAAGTTTTGAGAATGACACAAATATTATATTTTCACATGATCTGCTGCCCTCTGGTTTTTATGTGTGTTTGACAGATGTTTTTATCACAGACAGAAATATAATTGCAAACATATGAGTAACAAAAGCTTATATTGACAGTTAGAATGAGTTAATGCAGCAAGTCAATATTTGCAGTGTTGACCATTCTTCTTCTTCAGGACCTCTGCAATTCTCCCTGGCATGCTCTCAATCAACTTCTGGACCAAATCCTGACTGATAGCAGTCCATTCTTGCATAATCAATGCTTTCATTTTGTCTGAATTTTTAGGTTTTTGTTTGTCCACCCTTCTCTTGATGATTGACCACAAGTTCTCAATGGGATTAAGATCTGGGGAGTTTCCAGGCCATGGACCCAAAATCTCTATGTTTTGTTCCCTGAGCCATTTAGTTATCACCTTTGCTTTATGGCAAGGTGCTCCATCATGCTGGAAATTCATTGTTGATCTTGCTCCAAGAGTCTCTGCCTCACAGTGCGTGCAGATGCACTCACACCTGCCTGCTGCCATTCCTGAGCAAGCTCTGCACTGCTGGTAGCCCGATCCCACAGCTGAAACACTTTTAAGAGATGGTCCTGGCGCTTGCTGGTGTTTCTTGGGCGCCCTGAAGCCTTTTTGGCAACAATGGAACCTCTCTCCTTGAAGTTCTTGATGATGCGATAGATTGTTGACTGAGGTGCAACTCTTTCTAGCTGCGATACTCTTCCCTGTTAGGCCATTTTTGTGCATTGCAATGATGACTGCACGTGTTTCTTTAGAGATAACCATGGTTAACAGAAGAGAAACAATGATGCCAGCACCAGCCTCCTTTTAAAGTGTCCAGTATTGTCATTCTTACTTAATCATGACAGATTGATCTCCAGCCATGTCCTCATCAACACCCACACCTGTGTTAATGGAGCAATCACTGAAAAGAGGTTAGCTGGTCCTTTTAAGGCAGGGCTGCAATGATGTTGAAATGTGTTTTGGGGGATAAAGTTAATTTTCTAGCCAAATATTGACTTTGCAAGTAATTGCTGTTAAGCTGATGTAAGCTTTTCAGGGGATATAGCTCTGGGATCGCCGTCCGGGTAGACGGAGTGGCACGGAAACAGCTCATTCACAGACAGCAGTTCTGGTAAAAACTGGCCGCAACCAGCTTTATTAAAGTCCACAGCAAACAGAACATAATCAAAACCAAATCATAAACATAAGCCCTGGGCTTGTCCAGCCACTTACTACACTTAGATAGATTTCCCTCTCTATCTGGGTCCAGACTCTAACAGCCTGTCCCCAAAACAACACATATGTTCAGCATTTACCAGCATGGAGTTTCACAGAGTCTCCTCCTTGTGTCTGAAGGCATATCCAACGTCCAGACTTGAGAGAGCTCCCCTCCTATTCAGCAGCGATCTGCATGGATTCTCACAGAGACTACTCCTGTGTCCGGGGTACATCGAGCACCCAGACTGAGACAGCTCATACTCCTGGAGACTCCTTCTTGTGCCTGGACTCCTTGTCCAGACTAAGCGAGCTCTCTGTCTGTGTTCGCAGACACCTACTTCTGGTCTCCTAATTAACAGCTGAGTGGTTTCAGGCCTGAGCTGCAAGTGTGTACTGAATGTAAGGTGTAGTGACCTTTCTCTACCACTAGGTTTACAAAGCCATACATTTCCCTTATACCAGTCAGCAAAGTATCTAGGTGAAATGTACACCCCATTCAACACACATACTCTCACTGTCTCACATATCCCCCCCCTCTTCTCCAGACCGGAGGGCTGGTGTAACGGGTCTGGTGGGTGGAACTACTGACGAGACAGGTCAGGTTGGTGGAACCACAAAGCTTTATTATACAAGAGAGTTTACTTGTAAGAGAGCGGGTGGCACCCGGGAAAAGGGCAGGGAATCACGGCAGGGATATAGGTAGTCTCTGGACAGGCAGGTTTGTCACAGCGAGTGACCAAGGAAGTCTCTGGGCAGGCAGGTTGTAACGGTAAGTGACCGAGGCAGTCTCTGGACAGGCAGGCTGTCACGACAAGTGACCAGGCAGTCTCTGGACAGGCAGGTTGTCACAGCAAGTGACCAAGGCAGTCTCTGGGACAGGCAGGTTGTCACAGCAAGTGACCAAGGCAGTCTTTGGGACAGGCAGGTTGTCACGGCAAGTGACCAGGCAGTATCTAGACAGGCAGGTTGTCACAGCAAGTGACCAAGGCAGTCTCTGGGACAGGCAGGTTGTCACGGCAATTGACCAGGCAGTATCTGGACAGGCAGGTTGTCACAGCAAGTGACCAAGGCAGTCTCTGGGACAGGCAGGTTGTCACGGCAAGTGACCAGGCAGTATCCGGACAGGCAGGTTGTCACAGCAAGTGACCAGGCAGTCTCTGGACAGGCAGGTTGTCACGGCAAGTGACCAGGCAGTCTCTAGACAGGCAGGTTGTCACGGCAAGTGACCAGGCAGTCTCTAGAACAGGGCAGGCATATACGACCTGATGTGGTGGAGCCTCCAGGTAGGCTGCAGTCGGATGGCAGATGATCGCTCCCAGGTGAGCAGGCAAGAGCCGTGGATCTCTGCAGATGATGTCCGAACTTCCGGATGGAGCTGCAGTCGGATGGCAGATGATCGCTCCCAGGTGAGCAGGCAAGAGCCAGGGATCTCCGCAGATGATGTCCGAACTTCCGGATGGAGCTGCAGTCGGATGGCAGATGATCGCTCCTAGGTGAGCAGGCAAGAGCCGGGGATCTCTGCAGATGACGTCCGAACCTCTGGATGGAACTGCAGACGGATGGCAGACAGGCAAGCCGACAGGTAACAGGCAGGTAACTGGAATCAGGAGCTGATGGCTGAAACAGAGTTAGACTGCACAGGAACAACATTGCTCGGGCACCTATATTAAGGAGGAAGCCCTTAATATAGGGTGGAGTCCTCCAGCATTGGCTGGAGACTGATTTGGAAAATGCGCGCGGCTCCTTTAAGAGCGGGGGAGGGTGCGGGCGCGCGCCCTAAGGCCAGTAGCAGGGAAGGAGCGTGCGGGACCAGCAGGGCGGAAGGAGGGCGCCGAGGATGCCAGAGGCGCAGAGGAGGCTGGGAGCACTGAGGACGCTGAGCGCAGGTGAGGAGAGCGACGTCCCTGTCTGGCAGCAGGCAGGGACGCGGGCGCTACAGTACCCCCCCCTCTAGGCCCCCCCTTCTTTAGGCCAGAAAGAAATTTAGCTAGGATAAGAGGGGCATGGATGTTCTCCCGAGGCTCCTAGGTTCTCTCCTCAGGACCAAACCCCTTCCAATCCACCAAAAAATAAGTCTTTCTTCCTACCCTTTTTGTGGCCAGAATGTTCTCTACCTCAAATTCATCATCAGCAGACACTGGAGCAGGAGGTGTACCTGTAGACTTAAAAAAAGAGTTAAGAACCACAGGTTTGAGGAGAGATACATGAAAAGAATTAGGAATTCTCAAATTGGCCGGGAGTTTCAATTTATAGGACACCGGATTGATCTGACTGATGATCTCAAAAGGACCGATGAACCGAGGACCTAACTTGTAGGACGGAATTTTGAGTCGAACATATTTGGACGAAAGCCAGACTTTGTCCCCAGGACGGAATTGAGGAGGATCCAGACGTTTTTTGTCAGCATGTCTTTTCATGCGCTCGGAAGACTGAATGAGTGCGGACCGGGTACTCTCCCAGATGGAGGAGAATTCTCTAACCAGAGATTCCGCAGCTGGATTGTCCACAGAGATGGAAACAGGGACAGGGATCCGAGGGTGCTGACCGAAGACTACAAAAAACGGAGACTTGGTGGAAGATTCGCTCTCATGATTATTGTAGGAGAATTCGGCCCAAGGCAGGAGCTCCACCCAGTCAGAATGGTGGGCATTAACGAAGTGTCGAAGATAACTGGTCAAATTCTGATTTATTCGTTCAACTTGTCCATTGGACTGTGGGTGGTAAGCGGAGGAAAAATCCAGGGTGACGTTTAGCAACTTACAAGTGGCTCTCCAGAAACGTGAGGTGAACTGAACCCCACGATCCGACACAATGTGACGAGGCAGACCATGAAGACGGAAGATGTGGCGGATAAAGTCTTTAGCCAACTCGGGTGCAGACGGAAGACCTGGCAGAGGAATGAAGTGAGCCATCTTGGAAAAGCGGTCAGTGACCACCCAAATGACTGTACAACCAGCAGAGACGGGAAGATCAGTAATGAAGTCCATGGCTATATGCTGCCAGGGGGCAGCGGGTACAGGAAGCGGAAGAAGACGGCCGGTAGGCAGGTGTCTCGGAACTTTGTTGCGGGCACAGGAAACACAGGCAGAAACAAAGTCTATTACGTCTTTGTGCAGGGTAGGCCACCAATAATGCCGGGTAATGAGTTGGAGGGTCTTTTTTTGACCAGCGTGGCCAGCGAGTTTAGACGAGTGACCCCAATGTAGGATTCTCTTCCGATCGGTTTCTGATACGAACGTCTTACCAGGAGGGAGACGATTTAGACTCACGGGAGCCACCTGCATCACTCTGGCGGGATCGATGATATGTTTAGGCTCATCTTCGAGATCCGACACCAGGAAAGACCAAGACAAGGCATCCGCCTTGATGTTTTTGTCAGCTGGGCGAAAATGCAAAAGAAAATCGAAGCGGGCAAAAAACAAGGACCACCGGGCTTGGCGAGGATTAAGTCTCTGTGCCTGCTGGAGGTATGCCAGATTTTTGTGGTCCATGTAGATGATTACCGGATGAAGAGCCCCTTCGAGTAGGTAACGCCACTCCTCCAATGCCAACTTAATGGCCAATAACTCTCGATCTCCTATGGAGTAGTTGCGCTCGGAGGAGGAGAAGAGTTTGGAGAAGAAACCGCAGGATACCATCCTCCCGGATGGCGATTTTTGGGTAAGAACCGCTCCGGCTCCAGCAGAGGAAGCGTCCACCTCCAGGAAGAACTGCTTGTTGCCATCCGGGCAATGCAGCACTGGAGCGGAAGAGAAGGCCTGTTTCAGAGAAAGGAAGGCCTCCTCTGCTTCGGTCGTCCACTGTTTGGGGTTAGCATCCTTGCGAGTGAGCGCTGAGATTGGAGCAGTCCTGGAAGAGAAGTGCGGTATGAAGAGACGGTAATAATTGGCGAATCCCAAAAACCGCTGAATGGCCTTCAACCCCTCTGGTCGGGGCCATTTCTTGATGGCAGACAGTTTCTCTGGATCCATTCGTAGGCCTGTCTGAGAAATAATGTAGCCCAGAAACGGAAGCGAAGTCTGCTCAAAGAGGCACTTCTCATATTTGGCGAAGAGGTGATTCTGCCTGAGCCTGAGCAGAACCTGACGAACATCCCTCGGTGAGACTGAAGATCCGGAGAGAAGACCAAGATGTCGTCAAGGTACACCACAACACAGGAGTAGAGGAGGTCCCGGAAGATGTCATTGACCAACTCCTGAAAGACTGCTGGAGCATTACAGAGACCAAAGGGCATCACCAAGTACTCGTAGTGGCCGTCCCGGGTGTTGAATGCCGTCTTCCATTCATCTCCTCGACGGATACGAACCAGGTTGTATGCTCCACGAAGATCTAGTTTGGTGAAGACTCTAGCCCCTCTAAGACGATCAAACAGTTCTGGAATGAGCGGAAGAGGGTACTTATTCTTCACCGTGATCGAATTTAGGCCTCTGTAGTCAATACAGGGACGGAGAGATCCGTCTTTCTTTTTAACGAAGAAGAAACCTGCTCCCGCTGGGGAGGTAGATTTCCGGATGAATCCCTTTGCTAAGTTCTCCTCGATATATTCGGACATCGACCTGGTCTCAGCAGCAGACAACGGGTAAATACGCCCACGGGGAGGCGTAGTACCGGGCAACAGGTCAATCGGGCAATCATATGGTCTATGCGGGGGTAATGTCTCTGCTTCCTTTTTATTGAAGACATCAGCAAATGACCAATATGGAATCGGGAGTCCAGGTAGATTAGCAGGTGTAGGAGAAGAATAGACAGGATGAACAGGCACCAGACACGTTTTATGACAGTCCTGTCCCCAGCGAAGAACCTCTCCATTCTGCCAGTCGAGCACAGGTGCATGTTTTTGGAGCCAAGGCAGACCTAGTAAGAAAGCATGAGAGAGTCCGGGTAAAACATGAAACGAGATGCTCTCAGAATGCAACATTCCCACCTGCAGGGTTATGACTTTGGTGATAAGTCGGATGGGACGAGGTAGGAGGCCCCCATCCACAGCAGCAACAGATACAGGTTCAACAAGAGGTTTGGTGGGAATGCGATACTTCTCTACTAGAGCCTGTGACACGAGATTCCCAGCTGCTCCAGAATCAAGTTGGGCCATTTCGAAGTGGCGGTTCTTACCGAGCAGAATTGAAACCGACAGCAGCAGGGATGAAGAGGATTTATTTTTGTCTAGATTGACCTCTCCGAGCGAACCTAGACACAGGCGTTTCCCGACTTCTCCGGACAGGTTTGGATCCAGTGCTCCTTACTGCCGCAGTAGAAGCAACTTTTCTCGGCACGGCGTGAGTCCTGACGGGCTTTGACCATCTTGGTCTGGTCGACCTGCATAGGCTCAGCAGTGTGCACCTGAGGAGAAACGGAAGAGGTTATAGATCTCTGACACGAGGGTGCAAGATGGGAAATTTTTTTTTTACGGGTGATCTCTTTGGCTCGTTCCTGGAACCGTAGATCAATTCGATTGGCAAGATTTATTAAATCATCTAGAGAGGTTGGAATGTCCCGACCGGCAAGTTCGTCTTTAATACGGCCGGACAGACCCTCCCAGAAGACCGAAATTAGAGCTTCATTGTCCCAAGCTAGTTCTGAGGCTAAAGTCCGGAACCGTATGGCATATTGACCAACGGTGAGGCTCTCCTGACGGAGACGCAGCAGAGATGATGCAGAGGACGTCTTCCGTCCAGGTTCGTCGAATACCTTCCGGAAGGCCGAGAGGAAAGCAGGCAGGTCAGATACCAGAGGATCCTCTCTCTCCCAGAGAGGATTAAGCCAGGCCAGGGCCTCTCCGGTGAGATGGGACATGATGAAGGCAATTTTGGCCCGGTCAGAGTTAAACTGGTGTGCCAGGAGTTCAAAATGCAGGGTGCACAGATTAATGAAACCCCGAGCCAGAGCAGGATCGCCTCCAAACCTAGGAGGAGCTGACAGTCGGGGTCCGGGAATGGAAACCACGGAATTGGGAATCAGCGGGACTGACGGATTATGAGTCATGGCTCCAGCGATGGTTGCTGGTGATGAATTCAGAGTGTCCAGACGGGAATTGACGTTCCGCAGGTGACCCAGGATGGCCTCCTGTTGAGACCTCTGGCGAGACAGCTCATGACACAGTTCCGGGAGTGAAGGGGTTTGGGTGCCACCGGGTTCCATGGCCCGAGCAAACTGTAACGGGTCTGGTGGGTGGAACTACTGACGAGACAGGTCAGGTTGGTGGAACCACAAAGCTTTATTATACAAGAGAGTTTACTTGTAAGAGAGCGGGTGGCACCCGGGAAAAGGGCAGGGAATCACGGCAGGGGATATAGGTAGTCTCTGGACAGGCAGGTTTGTCACAGCGAGTGACCAAGGAAGTCTCTGGGCAGGCAGGTTGTAACGGTAAGTGACCGAGGCAGTCTCTGGACAGGCAGGCTGTCACGACAAGTGACCAGGCAGTCTCTGGACAGGCAGGTTGTCACAGCAAGTGACCAAGGCAGTCTCTGGGACAGGCAGGTTGTCACAGCAAGTGACCAAGGCAGTCTTTGGGACAGGCAGGTTGTCACGGCAAGTGACCAGGCAGTATCTAGACAGGCAGGTTGTCACAGCAAGTGACCAAGGCAGTCTCTGGGACAGGCAGGTTGTCACGGCAATTGACCAGGCAGTATCTGGACAGGCAGGTTGTCACAGCAAGTGACCAAGGCAGTCTCTGGGACAGGCAGGTTGTCACGGCAAGTGACCAGGCAGTATCTGGACAGGCAGGTTGTCACAGCAAGTGACCAGGCAGTCTCTGGACAGGCAGGTTGTCACGGCAAGTGACCAGGCAGTCTCTAGACAGGCAGGTTGTCACGGCAAGTGACCAGGCAGTCTCTAGAACAGGGCAGGCATATACGACCTGATGTGGTGGAGCCTCCAGGTAGGCTGCAGTCGGATGGCAGATGATCGCTCCCAGGTGAGCAGGCAAGAGCCGTGGATCTCTGCAGATGATGTCCGAACTTCCGGATGGAGCTGCAGTCGGATGGCAGATGATCGCTCCCAGGTGAGCAGGCAAGAGCCAGGGATCTCCGCAGATGATGTCCGAACTTCCGGATGGAGCTGCAGTCGGATGGCAGATGATCGCTCCTAGGTGAGCAGGCAAGAGCCGGGGATCTCTGCAGATGACGTCCGAACCTCTGGATGGAACTGCAGACGGATGGCAGACAGGCAAGCCGACAGGTAACAGGCAGGTAACTGGAATCAGGAGCTGATGGCTGAAACAGAGTTAGACTGCACAGGAACAACATTGCTCGGGCACCTACATTAAGGAGGAAGCCCTTAATATAGGGTGGAGTCCTCCAGCATTGGCTGGAGACTGATTTGGAAAATGCGCGCGGCTCCTTTAAGAGCGGGGGAGGGTGCGGGCGCGCGCCCTAAGGCCAGTAGCAGGGAAGGAGCGCGCGGGACCAGCAGGGCGGAAGGAGGGCGTCGAGGATGCCAGAGGCGCAGAGGAGGCTGGGAGCACTGAGGACGCTGAGCGCAGGTGAGGAGAGCGACGTCCCTGTCTGGCAGCAGGCAGGGACGCGGGCGCTACAGCTGGTCATCCAGACCGGAGGGCTGGTCAACTCTGGACCAGTCATGGCCCTCATCAGCTTCATCTTCACTACTGTCATCTGTATCTTCACCTGAGCCATAACCAATATCAGCTTTCTCTTCATCTGAAGCATCCGCACTACCCTGTACCCTCCCAGGCCTATGCTCTCTGCGGGCCTCGGGTATCCTGCACGGTTTCATCTTGACCTTAGGGCCGGGCTCAGTTTCGATATAGTGCCTGGCCAGAGAAGTACGACCCGGCACATCAGAACACTTCTGCTGACTCTTCCTCAGAAACTCACGTACCTCCTGTCCTTGATGCACTGACCATGTGTCACCAACTATTACAGAAGGTATAGGGGGTTTTTCACTTTTCTCTAGTTCCCCTTGAACCCTCTTTAGCACATCTATTTTCTTGAATATCGGTTGTCTCATAAAGTCTATTTCACAGACCTTAAGCTCCTCTGCCATGGTCTCTGACCATTTTAAGCTACACTGTTCAAATGATTGGGACTGTAGAAGGAGCTGATCGTTTTTCTTTTGCAGTACACATAATTCATCCGCTAAGTCTCCAGCTGAATTGTAATGTTCTACCGTGACAGCATTCTTATATAGAGCCTTAGACTTATTGAGCAGCATTTGCTCTTGCAACGAAGAGATTCCCTGTATTCTTCCTTTTACTTCATTGACTTTCTCACGAAGATGCTCATGGCTTTCATCACACTCCATCACAGTTTGGATTTTTTTCTGAGAAGTCATCAATTCATCTGGTACCTGTTGGACGTCTTTTATGTCTTCGGCCCCTTCTTCAGGCTCTTCTGGTAGAACATGCTCAGAAGCCCTACCGTCAGTCTTACATTCTACCTCTTTAGTCACATCATTATGGTCTCCAATATTTCCATTTATTGCGGCTTTCAAGTTCTCCTTGATAGCTGCATCTGTATACTCAGAACCCGCCGGATTCTTCTCTTCCACCACGTTCTGCATCCCATCTGAGCTCCCGTGTGTCTGTAGCGGCAACGGAGTGACACATCGCTTTTCCCATTTGTTGGGACGTGGCTCCGATGTAGACTCCATGAAAGTGCGCTTGAGCTCACCAATGCCAGCCTGATGTCTCAAAATCTCATCTTGTGATTTATCCAGATCCTTGGTGTCACTCGGGAACACCGCTGGGGCTCCGGGCGCCGAACTTCCAGCCTGAGCTTCACGAGTTGCAGCTACTGATCCGAACCGTAACCCGTCCACGCCGCTGTCTTCGGCAGAAACAGATTCCTGGACAGAGTCAGTCCCCATATCTTCAGTCTTGTTCCTCACAGCTTCACTTGAGACCTCAGCTTCTGATGAGGCATCTGGCTTGGTGACTACCACTTCTATGGCTTTTTCCACCTCTGCAGCATCTCCCTCAGAGTCCTTGGCACGATACAGATCCACACCTTGGTAACTTCACATTTCCAACATCATCTACTTGGGCTGTGTTCAGTTTCAGAGTCCTGCCTTTAAAGCTCAGCTCTCCTCCTTTCACCTTAGTCTTCGCCAGGGAACCGGCCAACTGTAAAACATCTTCAGATGCCATCTTCTGTCCGACTGCAAGGTCAGCATCAGCCTTCCCTCAGGACCTCAACCTCCTCTGCTACCATGCCTTCTCATTTGCACTGGTTGCTTGATTGTCATCAGATATTCACTATGTACCCCGAACACAGGCCCCAGTATCTCTGTGAGATTCCCTGCGATCGCTGCTGAATAGGAGGGGAGCTCTCTCAAGTTTTGCAGTCATCAGCAGTCTTCGACAAATTTTGTTCCTTCTGTTTCATTTAAGATTTCAGGTTCGCATCCGTATTGAATTCGCTTTTCATGTGGCGCGTGTCAATTTTTACCATCTTTGCAAAATTGCCTACCGTTTTCCCCTGTTGCCTGAGTGTTGCCCCCCAAGTTTCCCACAGTGTTGCCTACAGGCTAATGTTCAAAAAAGGCTTATGCCTTTAAAACTTGCCCCGGAGAGCTCCTTCCTTTATTAGATATTTTCACTTAATTAAATACAGGGCTTACAGTATTGGGTATCCAGGGGTTCGCCCAGCAGTTAGCTGCTAGTGGTAGTAACTATGGATACCTAAGTTACTGTTTTTGCTGTGGATACTCTTGCGCACAGACACACGGTTGGCTGTGGATGATCATTTTGCACAGACACTGGGCCGCCAAATTAGGGATATTGATAAAGGAGTCAATAAAAAAATTTTTTTAGGGTTTTCTGTGTTTTATTTACAATTTTACTGTGGGATTTTGCAAAATTTCCCTTTTCAGGGGATGTTGGGGGACGAGGATGGTGGTTCCGGGAACGATGTCCCTGACTTACCTGTGTCCTGTGACAATTTTGAGAGTGAGCAGTGGCGAGACCCCTCCCTTTTTAAAAGGCCCAAGGAAAATAAAAGTTCTAAAGAGGTTTCCAAGAGCCTGGTCTGAGGATATCAATATTGGGGCCATGAGGGAAAAACCCGGGACCCGATGGGGAAGTTAAAGTTGTGGATGACATGTTAACTAAGGGGTTCCCGATCAAAAAAGTGAATGAGAATGAATTGTTAACCCCGACAGGAAGGATGGAATGAAAATGAAGTGTATAACCCCCGAAAGTGAGCGGATGTGAATGAGAAGAATTGTATAACCCCGCAGTGAGCAGGATGTGAATGAAAATGAAGTGTTACCTGAAAGTGAGCCCGAGTGGCTGAAAAAAGGGTCAGACGGGAAGTGGAAAATGATATGAATATTGATGAAATAAAGCCAACCCGTGCAAAAGAGGAAGGCATGGTAGCAGAGGAGGTTTAACCTGGGGAAAAGATGCGACCTTTCGCCGGACAGAAGATGGATCTGAAGATGTTTTACTTTTGGGCCGGTTCCCTGGCGAAACCAAGGTGAAAAGGGGGAGAGCTGAGCTTTTGGGGAGGACTTGAGACGACACAGCACAAGTGGAGGCTTTGGAAGTGGGGAAATTGTCGACATGTGGGTGGATCTGCTCATGCCGGGGGGGGGGGGGGGGGGGAC